>JAEHOC010000083.1:0-350714 GCA_016834605.1 Chlamydomonas incerta
GGGGTTCTCGCACACGCACACACACAAGTGCTGCCACGGCCTGCTACACGTCCACGCCAGCCTGCCGCAGCGCCAGGGCATCGAGGCACATCACAGAAGTGAGCTGAGCAAGGGGAGGGGCACTGCAGGCGGGCCCAGGCCGGTTTGGGCCGGCTCACCCCCCCTCCCGCCAGTCCCACAGGGTGAGGGTTGGGATTTTGACCCAGGTTAGTCCCGCCGAACGGCCACCAACTGTGCATGCTTAAATGGACATCATCATAAGCATATGAGAGCAGTGGCACGATTTGTGGAGACCGGCAGGCTCAGGGTGACAAATTGGGCTTAGGTGGGGGGGTTCTCGCACACGCACACACACAAGTGCTGCCACGGCCTGCTACACGTCCACGCCAGCCTGCCGCAGCGCCATGGGCAAATCGAGGCACATCACAGAAGTGAAGCTGAGGCAAGGGGGAGGGGCAAACTGCAAGGCGGCCCGGGCGCGGTTGGGCCCAGGGCCGGTTCAGGCCACCCTCACCCCCTCCTCCCGCCAGTCCACAGGGTGCGGGGTTGGGGATTTGACCGCGGTTAAGTCCCGCCCGAACGCACCCAACTGTGCATGGCTTTAAATGGACATCATCATAACATATGAGAGCAGTGGGCACGATTGGGGGAGACCGGCAGGGCTCAGGGTGACAAATTGGGCTTAGGGTGGGGGGGTTCTCGCACACGCAACACACACAGTGCTGCCCACGGCCTGCTACAACACGTCCACGCCAGCGCTGCCGGTACGCCAGGGCATCGAGGCACATCACAGAAGTGAGCTGAGCAAGGGGGAGAGGGCAACCTGCCCAGGCGGGCCGGGCGACTTGGCCCAGGGCCGGTTCAGGCCGGCTCACCCCCTCCTCCCGCCAGTCCCCACAGGGTGAGGTTGGGATTTTGACCCAGGTAGTCCCGCCGAACGGCCACCAAACTGTGCATGCTTTAAAAATGGACATCATCATAAGCATATGAGAGCAGTGGCACGATTTGTGGAGACCGGCAGGGCTCAGGGTGACAATTGGGCTTAGGTGGGGGGTTCTCCGCACACGCACACACACAAGTGCTGCCACGGCCTGCTACACTTCCACGCCAGCCTGCCGCAGCGCCAGGGCATCGAGGCACATCACAGAAGTGAGCTGAGCAAGGGGGAGGGGCAACTGCAGGCGGGCCCAGGGCCGGTTTGGGCCGGCTCACCCCCTCCTCCCGCCAGTCCCACAGGGGTGAGGGTTGGGATTTTGACCAGGTAGTCCCGCCGAACGGCCACCAAACTGTGCATGCTTTAAATGGACAATCATCATAAGCATATGAGAAGCAGTGGCAACGATTTGTGGAGACCGGCAGGGCTCAGGGTGACAAATTGGGCTTAGGTGGGGGGGTTCTCGCACACGCACACACACAAGTGCTGCCACGGCCTGCTACACGTCCACGCCAGCCTGCCGCAGCGCCAGGGCATCGAGGCACATCACAGAAGTGAGCTGAGCAAGGGGGAGGGGCAAACTGCAGGCGGGGCCGGGCGACTTGGCCAGGGCCGGTTCAGGCCGGCTCACCCCCTCCTCCCGCCAGTCCCACAGGGTGAGGGTTGGGATTTTGACCCAGGTAGTCCCTGCCGAACGGCCACCAAACTGTGCATGCTTTAAATGGACATCATCATAAGCATATGAGAGCAGTGGCACGATTGTGGAGACCGGCAGGGCTCAGGGTGACAAATTGGGCTTAGGTGGGGGGGGTTCTCGCACACGCACACACACAAGTGCTGCCACGGCCTGCTACACGTCCACGCCAGCCTGCCGCAGCGCCAGGGCATCGAGGCACATCACAGAAGTGAGCTGAGCAAGGGGGAGGGGCAACTGCAGGCGGGCTGGGCGACTTGGCCCAGGGCCGGTTCAGGCCGGCTCACCCCCTCCTCCCGCCAGTCCCACAGGGTGAGGGTTGGGATTTTGACCCCAGGTAGTCCCGCCGAACGGCCACCAAACTGTGCATGCTTTAAATGGACATCATCATAAGCATATGAGAGCAGTGGCACGATTTGTGAGACCGGCAGGGCTCAGGGTGACAAATTGGGCTTAGGTGGGGGGGTTCTCGCACACGCACACACACAAGTGCTGCCACGGCCTGCTACACGTCCACGCCAGCCTGCCGCAGCGCCAGGGCATCGAGGCACATCACAGAAGTGAGCTGAGCAAGGGGGAGGGGCAACTGCAGGCGGGCCGGGCGACTTGGCCCAGGGCCGGTTTGGGCCGGCTCACCCCCTCCTCCCGCCAGTCCCACAGGGTGAGGGTTGGGATTTTGACCCAGGTAGTCCCGCCGAACGGCCACCAAACTGTGCATGCTTTAAATGGACATCATCATAAGCATATGAGAGCAGTGGCACGATTTGTGGAGACCGGCAGGGCTCAGGGTGACAAATTGGGCTTAGGTGGGGGGGTTCTCGCACACGCACACACACAAGTGCTGCCACGGCCTGCTACACGTCCACGCCAGCCTGCCGCAGCGCCAGGGCATCGAGGCACATCACAGAAGTGAGCTGAGCAAGGGGGAGGGGCAACTGCAGGCGGGCCCAGGGCCGGTTTGGGCCGGCTCACCCCCTCCTCCCGCCAGTCCCACAGGGTGAGGGTTGGGATTTTGACCCAGGTAGTCCCGCCGAACGGCCACCAAACTGTGCATGCTTTAAATGGACATCATCATAAGCATATGAGAGCAGTGGCACGATTTGTGGAGACCGGCAGGGCTCAGGGTGACAAATTGGGCTTAGGTGGGGGGGTTCTCGCACACGCACACACACAAGTGCTGCCACGGCCTGCTACACGTCCACGCCAGCCTGCCGCAGCGCCAGGGCATCGAGGCACATCACAGAAGTGAGCTGAGCAAGGGGGAGGGGCAACTGCAGGCGGGCCGGGCGACTTGGCCCAGGGCCGGTTCAGGCCGGCTCACCCCCTCCTCCCGCCAGTCCCACAGGGTGAGGGTTGGGATTTTGACCCAGGTAGTCCCGCCGAACGGCCACCAAACTGTGCATGCTTTAAATGGACATCATCATAAGCATATGAGAGCAGTGGCACGATTTGTGGAGACCGGCAGGGCTCAGGGTGACAAATTGGGCTTAGGTGGGGGGGTTCTCGCACACGCACACACACAAGTGCTGCCACGGCCTGCTACACGTCCACGCCAGCCTGCCGCAGCGCCAGGGCATCGAGGCACATCACAGAAGTGAGCTGAGCAAGGGGGAGGGGCAACTGCAGGCGGGCCCAGGGCCGGTTTGGGCCGGCTCACCCCCTCCTCCCGCCAGTCCCACAGGGTGAGGGTTGGGATTTTGACCCAGGTAGTCCCGCCGAACGGCCACCACACTGTGCATGCTTTAAATGGACATCATCATAAGCATATGAGAGCAGTGGCACGATTTGTGGAGACCGGCAGGGCTCAGGGTGACAAATTGGGCTTAGGTGGGGGGGTTCTCGCACACGCACACACACAAGTGCTGCCACGGCCTGCTACACGTCCACGCCAGCCTGCCGCAGCGCCAGGGCATCGAGGCACATCACAGAAGTGAGCTGAGCAAGGGGGAGGGGCAACTGCAGGCGGGCCGGGCGACTTGGCCCAGGGCCGGTTCAGGCCGGCTCACCCCCTCCTCCCGCCAGTCCCACAGGGTGAGGGTTGGGATTTTGACCCAGGTAGTCCCGCCGAACGGCCACCAAACTGTGCATGCTTTAAATGGACATCATCATAAGCATATGAGAGCAGTGGCACGATTTGTGGAGACCGGCAGGGCTCAGGGTGACAAATTGGGCTTAGGTGGGGGGGTTCTCGCACACGCACACACACAAGTGCTGCCACGGCCTGCTACACGTCCACGCCAGCCTGCCGCAGCGCCAGGGCATCGAGGCACATCACAGAAGTGAGCTGAGCAAGGGGGAGGGGCAACTGCAGGCGGGCCCAGGGCCGGTTTGGGCCGGCTCACCCCCTCCTCCCGCCAGTCCCACAGGGTGAGGGTTGGGATTTTGACCCAGGTAGTCCCGCCGAACGGCCACCAAACTGTGCATGCTTTAAATGGACATCATCATAAGCATATGAGAGCAGTGGCACGATTTGTGGAGACCGGCAGGGCTCAGGGTGACAAATTGGGCTTAGGTGGGGGGGTTCTCGCACACGCACACACACAAGTGCTGCCACGGCCTGCTACACGTCCACGCCAGCCTGCCGCAGCGCCAGGGCATCGAGGCACATCACAGAAGTGAGCTGAGCAAGGGGGAGGGGCAACTGCAGGCGGGCCCAGGGCCGGTTCAGGCCGGCTCACCCCCTCCTCCCGCCAGTCCCACAGGGTGAGGGTTGGGATTTTGACCCAGGTAGTCCCGCCGAACGGCCACCAAACTGTGCATGCTTTAAATGGACATCATCATAAGCATATGAGAGCAGTGGCACGATTTGTGGAGACCGGCAGGGCTCAGGGTGACAAATTGGGCTTAGGTGGGGGGGTTCTCGCACACGCACACACACAAGTGCTGCCACGGCCTGCTACACGTCCACGCCAGCCTGCCGCAGCGCCAGGGCATCGAGGCACATCACAGAAGTGAGCTGAGCAAGGGGGAGGGGCAACTGCAGGCGGGCCGGGCGACTTGGCCCAGGGCCGGTTCAGGCCGGCTCACCCCCTCCTCCCGCCAGTCCCACAGGGTGAGGGTTGGGATTTTGACCCAGGTAGTCCCGCCGAACGGCCACCAAACTGTGCATGCTTTAAATGGACATCATCATAAGCATATGAGAGCAGTGGCACGATTTGTGGAGACCGGCAGGGCTCAGGGTGACAAATTGGGCTTAGGTGGGGGGGTTCTCGCACACGCACACACACAAGTGCTGCCACGGCCTGCTACACGTCCACGCCAGCCTGCCGCAGCGCCAGGGCATCGAGGCACATCACAGAAGTGAGCTGAGCAAGGGGGAGGGGCAACTGCAGGCGGGCCCAGGGCCGGTTTGGGCCGGCTCACCCCCTCCTCCCGCCAGTCCCACAGGGTGAGGGTTGGGATTTTGACCCAGGTAGTCCCGCCGAACGGCCACCAAACTGTGCATGCTTTAAATGGACATCATCATAAGCATATGAGAGCAGTGGCACGATTTGTGGAGACCGGCAGGGCTCAGGGTGACAAATTGGGCTTAGGTGGGGGGGTTCTCGCACACGCACACACACAAGTGCTGCCACGGCCTGCTACACGTCCACGCCAGCCTGCCGCAGCGCCAGGGCATCGAGGCACATCACAGAAGTGAGCTGAGCAAGGGGGAGGGGCAACTGCAGGCGGGCCCAGGGCCGGTTCAGGGCCGGCTCACCCCCTCCTCCCGCCAGTCCCACAGGGTGAGGGTTGGGATTTTGACCCAGGTAGTCCCGCCGAACGGCCACCAAACTGTGCATGCTTTAAATGGACATCATCATAAGCATATGAGAGCAGTGGCACGATTTGTGGAGACCGGCAGGGCTCAGGGTGACAAATTGGGCTTAGGTGGGGGGGTTCTCGCACACGCACACACACAAGTGCTGCCACGGCCTGCTACACGTCCACGCCAGCCTGCCGCAGCGCCAGGGCATCGAGGCACATCACAGAAGTGAGCTGAGCAAGGGGGAGGGGCAACTGCAGGCGGGCCGGGCGACTTGGCCCAGGGCCGGTTCAGGCCGGCTCACCCCCTCCTCCCGCCAGTCCCACAGGGTGAGGGTTGGGATTTTGACCCAGGTAGTCCCGCCGAACGGCCACCAAACTGTGCATGCTTTAAATGGACATCATCATAAGCATATGAGAGCAGTGGCACGATTTGTGGAGACCGGCAGGGCTCAGGGTGACAAATTGGGCTTAGGTGGGGGGGTTCTCGCACACGCACACACACAAGTGCTGCCACGGCCTGCTACACGTCCACGCCAGCCTGCCGCAGCGCCAGGGCATCGAGGCACATCACAGAAGTGAGCTGAGCAAGGGGGAGGGGCAACTGCAGGCGGGCCCAGGGCCGGTTAGGGCCGGCTCACCCCCTCCTCCCGCCAGTCCCACAGGGTGAGGGTTGGGATTTTGACCCAGGTAGTCCCGCCGAACGGCCACCAAACTGTGCATGCTTTAAATGGACATCATCATAAGCATATGAGAGCAGTGGCACGATTTGTGGAGACCGGCAGGGCTCAGGGTGACAAATTGGGCTTAGGTGGGGGGGTTCTCGCACACGCACACACACAAGTGCTGCCACGGCCTGCTACACGTCCACGCCAGCCTGCCGCAGCGCCAGGGCATCGAGGCACATCACAGAAGTGAGCTGAGCAAGGGGGAGGGGCAACTGCAGGCGGGCCGGGCGACTTGGCCCAGGGCCGGTTTGGGCCGGCTCACCCCCTCCTCCCGCCAGTCCCACAGGGTGAGGGTTGGGATTTTGACCCAGGTAGTCCCGCCGAACGGCCACCAAACTGTGCATGCTTTAAATGGACATCATCATAAGCATATGAGAGCAGTGGCACGATTTGTGGAGACCGGCAGGGCTCAGGGTGACAAATTGGGCTTAGGTGGGGGGGTTCTCGCACACGCACACACACAAGTGCTGCCACGGCCTGCTACACGTCCACGCCAGCCTGCCGCAGCGCCAGGGCATCGAGGCACATCACAGAAGTGAGCTGAGCAAGGGGGAGGGGCAACTGCAGGCGGGCCCAGGGCCGGTTTGGGCCGGCTCACCCCCTCCTCCCGCCAGTCCCACAGGGTGAGGGTTGGGATTTTGACCCAGGTAGTCCCGCCGAACGGCCACCAAACTGTGCATGCTTTAAATGGACATCATCATAAGCATATGAGAGCAGTGGCACGATTTGTGGAGACCGGCAGGGCTCAGGGTGACAAATTGGGCTTAGGTGGGGGGGTTCTCGCACACGCACACACACAAGTGCTGCCACGGCCTGCTACACGTCCACGCCAGCCTGCCGCAGCGCCAGGGCATCGAGGCACATCACAGAAGTGAGCTGAGCAAGGGGGAGGGGCAACTGCAGGGGCCGGGCGACTTGGCCCAGGGCCGGTTCAGGCCGGCTCACCCCCTCCTCCCGCCAGTCCCACAGGGTGAGGGTTGGGATTTTGACCCAGGTAGTCCCGCCGAACGGCCACCAAACTGTGCATGCTTTAAATGGACATCATCATAAGCATATGAGAGCAGTGGCACGATTTGTGGAGACCGGCAGGGCTCAGGGTGACAAATTGGGCTTAGGTGGGGGGGTTCTCGCACACGCACACACACAAGTGCTGCCACGGCCTGCTACACGTCCACGCCAGCCTGCCGCAGCGCCAGGGCATCGAGGCACATCACAGAAGTGAGCTGAGCAAGGGGGAGGGGCAACTGCAGGCGGGCCCAGGGCCGGTTCAGGCCGGCTCACCCCCTCCTCCCGCCAGTCCCACAGGGTGAGGGTTGGGATTTTGACCCAGGTAGTCCCGCCGAACGGCCACCAAACTGTGCATGCTTTAAATGGACATCATCATAAGCATATGAGAGCAGTGGCACGATTTGTGGAGACCGGCAGGGCTCAGGGTGACAAATTGGGCTTAGGTGGGGGGGTTCTCGCACACGCACACACACAAGTGCTGCCACGGCCTGCTACACGTCCACGCCAGCCTGCCGCAGCGCCAGGGCATCGAGGCACATCACAGAAGTGAGCTGAGCAAGGGGGAGGGGCAACTGCAGGCGGGCCCAGGGCCGGTTTGGGCCGGCTCACCCCCTCCTCCCGCCAGTCCCACAGGGTGAGGGTTGGGATTTTGACCCAGGTAGTCCCGCCGAACGGCCACCAAACTGTGCATGCTTTAAATGGACATCATCATAAGCATATGAGAGCAGTGGCACGATTTGTGGAGACCGGCAGGGCTCAGGGTGACAAATTGGGCTTAGGTGGGGGGGTTCTCGCACACGCACACACACAAGTGCTGCCACGGCCTGCTACACGTCCACGCCAGCCTGCCGCAGCGCCAGGGCATCGAGGCACATCACAGAAGTGAGCTGAGCAAGGGGGAGGGGCAACTGCAGGCGGGCCCAGGGCCGGTTTGGGCCGGCTCACCCCCTCCTCCCGCCAGTCCCACAGGGTGAGGGTTGGGATTTTGACCCAGGTAGTCCCGCCGAACGGCCACCAAACTGTGCATGCTTTAAATGGACATCATCATAAGCATATGAGAGCAGTGGCACGATTTGTGGAGACCGGCAGGGCTCAGGGTGACAAATTGGGCTTAGGTGGGGGGGTTCTCGCACACGCACACACACAAGTGCTGCCACGGCCTGCTACACGTCCACGCCAGCCTGCCGCAGCGCCAGGGCATCGAGGCACATCACAGAAGTGAGCTGAGCAAGGGGGAGGGGCAACTGCAGGCGGGCCGGGCGACTTGGCCCAGGGCCGGTTCAGGCCGGCTCACCCCCTCCTCCCGCCAGTCCCACAGGGTGAGGGTTGGGATTTTGACCCAGGTAGTCCCTGCCGAACGGCCACCAAACTGTGCATGCTTTAAATGGACATCATCATAAGCATATGAGAGCAGTGGCACGATTTGTGGAGACCGGCAGGGCTCAGGGTGACAAATTGGGCTTAGGTGGGGGGGTTCTCGCACACGCACACACACAAGTGCTGCCACGGCCTGCTACACGTCCACGCCAGCCTGCCGCAGCGCCAGGGCATCGAGGCACATCACAGAAGTGAGCTGAGCAAGGGGGAGGGGCAACTGCAGGCGGGCTGGGCGACTTGGCCCAGGGCCGGTTCAGGCCGGCTCACCCCCTCCTCCCGCCAGTCCCACAGGGTGAGGGTTGGGATTTTGACCCAGGTAGTCCCGCCGAACGGCCACCAAACTGTGCATGCTTTAAATGGACATCATCATAAGCATATGAGAGCAGTGGCACGATTTGTGAGACCGGCAGGGCTCAGGGTGACAAATTGGGCTTAGGTGGGGGGGTTCTCGCACACGCACACACACAAGTGCTGCCACGGCCTGCTACACGTCCACGCCAGCCTGCCGCAGCGCCAGGGCATCGAGGCACATCACAGAAGTGAGCTGAGCAAGGGGGAGGGGCAACTGCAGGCGGGCCGGGCGACTTGGCCCAGGGCCGGTTTGGGCCGGCTCACCCCCTCCTCCCGCCAGTCCCACAGGGTGAGGGTTGGGATTTTGACCCAGGTAGTCCCGCCGAACGGCCACCAAACTGTGCATGCTTTAAATGGACATCATCATAAGCATATGAGAGCAGTGGCACGATTTGTGGAGACCGGCAGGGCTCAGGGTGACAAATTGGGCTTAGGTGGGGGGGTTCTCGCACACGCACACACACAAGTGCTGCCACGGCCTGCTACACGTCCACGCCAGCCTGCCGCAGCGCCAGGGCATCGAGGCACATCACATAAGTGAGCTGAGCAAGGGGGAGGGGCAACTGCAGGCGGGCCCAGGGCCGGTTCAGGCCGGCTCACCCCCTCCTCCCGCCAGTCCCACAGGGTGAGGGTTGGGATTTTGACCCAGGTAGTCCCGCCGAACGGCCACCAAACTGTGCATGCTTTAAATGGACATCATCATAAGCATATGAGAGCAGTGGCACGATTTGTGGAGACCGGCAGGGCTCAGGGTGACAAATTGGGCTTAGGTGGGGGGGTTCTCGCACACGCACACACACAAGTGCTGCCACGGCCTGCTACACGTCCACGCCAGCCTGCCGCAGCGCCAGGGCATCGAGGCACATCACAGAAGTGAGCTGAGCAAGGGGGAGGGGCAACTGCAGGCGGGCCGGGCGACTTGGCCCAGGGCCGGTTCAGGCCGGCTCACCCCCTCCTCCCGCCAGTCCCACAGGGTGAGGGTTGGGATTTTGACCCAGGTAGTCCCGCCGAACGGCCACCAAACTGTGCATGCTTTAAATGGACATCATCATAAGCATATGAGAGCAGTGGCACGATTTGTGGAGACCGGCAGGGCTCAGGGTGACAAATTGGGCTTAGGTGGGGGGGTTCTCGCACACGCACACACACAAGTGCTGCCACGGCCTGCTACACGTCCACGCCAGCCTGCCGCAGCGCCAGGGCATCGAGGCACATCACAGAAGTGAGCTGAGCAAGGGGGAGGGGCAACTGCAGGCGGGCCCAGGGCCGGTTTGGGCCGGCTCACCCCCTCCTCCCGCCAGTCCCACAGGGTGAGGGTTGGGATTTTGACCCAGGTAGTCCCGCCGAACGGCCACCAAACTGTGCATGCTTTAAATGGACATCATCATAAGCATATGAGAGCAGTGGCACGATTTGTGGAGACCGGCAGGGCTCAGGGTGACAAATTGGGCTTAGGTGGGGGGGTTCTCGCACACGCACACACACAAGTGCTGCCACGGCCTGCTACACGTCCACGCCAGCCTGCCGCAGCGCCAGGGCATCGAGGCACATCACAGAAGTGAGCTGAGCAAGGGGGAGGGGCAACTGCAGGCGGCCGGGCGACTTGCCAGGGCCGGTTTGGGCCGGCTCACCCCCTCCTCCCGCCAGTCCCACAGGGTGAGGGTTGGGATTTTGACCCAGGTAGTCCCGCCGAACGGCCACCAAACTGTGCATGCTTTAAATGGACATCATCATAAGCATATGAGAGCAGTGGCACGATTTGTGGAGACCGGCAGGGCTCAGGGTGACAAATTGGGCTTAGGTGGGGGGGTTCTCGCACACGCACACACACAAGTGCTGCCACGGCCTGCTACACGTCCACGCCAGCCTGCCGCAGCGCCAGGGCATCGAGGCACATCACAGAAGTGAGCTGAGCAAGGGGGAGGGGCAACTGCAGGCGGGCCCAGGGCCGGTTTGGGCCGGCTCACCCCCTCCTCCCGCCAGTCCCACAGGGTGAGGGTTGGGATTTTGACCCAGGTAGTCCCGCCGAACGGCCACCAAACTGTGCATGCTTTAAATGGACATCATCATAAGCATATGAGAGCAGTGGCACGATTTGTGGAGACCGGCAGGGCTCAGGGTGACAAATTGGGCTTAGGTGGGGGGGTTCTCGCACACGCACACACACAAGTGCTGCCACGGCCTGCTACACGTCCACGCCAGCCTGCCGCAGCGCCAGGGCATCGAGGCACATCACAGAAGTGAGCTGAGCAAGGGGGAGGGGCAACTGCAGGCGGGCCCAGGGCCGGTTTGGGCCGGCTCACCCCCTCCTCCCGCCAGTCCCACAGGGTGAGGGTTGGGATTTTGACCCAGGTAGTCCCGCCGAACGGCCACCAAACTGTGCATGCTTTAAATGGACATCATCATAAGCATATGAGAGCAGTGGCACGATTTGTGGAGACCGGCAGGGCTCAGGGTGACAAATTGGGCTTAGGTGGGGGGGTTCTCGCACACGCACACACACAAGTGCTGCCACGGCCTGCTACACGTCCACGCCAGCCTGCCGCAGCGCCAGGGCATCGAGGCACATCACAGAAGTGAGCTGAGCAAGGGGGAGGGGCAACTGCAGGCGGGCTGGGCGACTTGGCCCAGGGCCGGTTCAGGCCGGCTCACCCCCTCCTCCCGCCAGTCCCACAGGGTGAGGGTTGGGATTTTGACCCAGGTAGTCCCGCCGAACGGCCACCAAACTGTGCATGCTTTAAATGGACATCATCATAAGCATATGAGAGCAGTGGCACGATTTGTGAGACCGGCAGGGCTCAGGGTGACAAATTGGGCTTAGGTGGGGGGGTTCTCGCACACGCACACACACAAGTGCTGCCACGGCCTGCTACACGTCCACGCCAGCCTGCCGCAGCGCCAGGGCATCGAGGCACATCACAGAAGTGAGCTGAGCAAGGGGGAGGGGCAACTGCAGGCGGGCCGGGCGACTTGGCCCAGGGCCGGTTTGGGCCGGCTCACCCCCTCCTCCCGCCAGTCCCACAGGGTGAGGGTTGGGATTTTGACCCAGGTAGTCCCGCCGAACGGCCACCAAACTGTGCATGCTTTAAATGGACATCATCATAAGCATATGAGAGCAGTGGCACGATTTGTGGAGACCGGCAGGGCTCAGGGTGACAAATTGGGCTTAGGTGGGGGGGTTCTCGCACACGCACACACACAAGTGCTGCCACGGCCTGCTACACGTCCACGCCAGCCTGCCGCAGCGCCAGGGCATCGAGGCACATCACAGAAGTGAGCTGAGCAAGGGGGAGGGGCAACTGCAGGCGGGCCGGGCGACTTGGCCCAGGGCCGGTTTGGGCCGGCTCACCCCCTCCTCCCGCCAGTCCCACAGGGTGAGGGTTGGGATTTTGACCCAGGTAGTCCCGCCGAACGGCCACCAAACTGTGCATGCTTTAAATGGACATCATCATAAGCATATGAGAGCAGTGGCACGATTTGTGGAGACCGGCAGGGCTCAGGGTGACAAATTGGGCTTAGGTGGGGGGGTTCTCGCACACGCACACACACAAGTGCTGCCACGGCCTGCTACACGTCCACGCCAGCCTGCCGCAGCGCCAGGGCATCGAGGCACATCACATAAGTGAGCTGAGCAAGGGGGAGGGGCAACTGCAGGCGGGCCCAGGGCCGGTTCAGGCCGGCTCACCCCCTCCTCCCGCCAGTCCCACAGGGTGAGGGTTGGGATTTTGACCCAGGTAGTCCCGCCGAACGGCCACCAAACTGTGCATGCTTTAAATGGACATCATCATAAGCATATGAGAGCAGTGGCACGATTTGTGGAGACCGGCAGGGCTCAGGGTGACAAATTGGGCTTAGGTGGGGGGGTTCTCGCACACGCACACACACAAGTGCTGCCACGGCCTGCTACACGTCCACGCCAGCCTGCCGCAGCGCCAGGGCATCGAGGCACATCACAGAAGTGAGCTGAGCAAGGGGGAGGGGCAACTGCAGGCGGGCCGGGCGACTTGGCCCAGGGCCGGTTCAGGCCGGCTCACCCCCTCCTCCCGCCAGTCCCACAGGGTGAGGGTTGGGATTTTGACCCAGGTAGTCCCGCCGAACGGCCACCAAACTGTGCATGCTTTAAATGGACATCATCATAAGCATATGAGAGCAGTGGCACGATTTGTGGAGACCGGCAGGGCTCAGGGTGACAAATTGGGCTTAGGTGGGGGGGTTCTCGCACACGCACACACACAAGTGCTGCCACGGCCTGCTACACGTCCACGCCAGCCTGCCGCAGCGCCAGGGCATCGAGGCACATCACAGAAGTGAGCTGAGCAAGGGGGAGGGGCAACTGCAGGCGGGCCCAGGGCCGGTTTGGGCCGGCTCACCCCCTCCTCCCGCCAGTCCCACAGGGTGAGGGTTGGGATTTTGACCCAGGTAGTCCCGCCGAACGGCCACCAAACTGTGCATGCTTTAAATGGACATCATCATAAGCATATGAGAGCAGTGGCACGATTTGTGGAGACCGGCAGGGCTCAGGGTGACAAATTGGGCTTAGGTGGGGGGGTTCTCGCACACGCACACACACAAGTGCTGCCACGGCCTGCTACACGTCCACGCCAGCCTGCCGCAGCGCCAGGGCATCGAGGCACATCACAGAAGTGAGCTGAGCAAGGGGGAGGGGCAACTGCAGGCGGGCCCAGGGCCGGTTCAGGCCGGCTCACCCCCTCCTCCCGCCAGTCCCACAGGGTGAGGGTTGGGATTTTGACCCAGGTAGTCCCGCCGAACGGCCACCAAACTGTGCATGCTTTAAATGGACATCATCATAAGCATATGAGAGCAGTGGCACGATTTGTGGAGACCGGCAGGGCTCAGGGTGACAAATTGGGCTTAGGTGGGGGGGTTCTCGCACACGCACACACACAAGTGCTGCCACGGCCTGCTACACGTCCACGCCAGCCTGCCGCAGCGCCAGGGCATCGAGGCACATCACAGAAGTGAGCTGAGCAAGGGGGAGGGGCAACTGCAGGCGGGCCCAGGGCCGGTTCAGGCCGGCTCACCCCCTCCTCCCGCCAGTCCCACAGGGTGAGGGTTGGGATTTTGACCCAGGTAGTCCCGCCGAACGGCCACCAAACTGTGCATGCTTTAAATGGACATCATCATAAGCATATGAGAGCAGTGGCACGATTTGTGGAGACCGGCAGGGCTCAGGGTGACAAATTGGGCTTAGGTGGGGGGGTTCTCGCACACGCACACACACAAGTGCTGCCACGGCCTGCTACACGTCCACGCCAGCCTGCCGCAGCGCCAGGGCATCGAGGCACATCACAGAAGTGAGCTGAGCAAGGGGGAGGGGCAACTGCAGGCGGGCCCAGGGCCGGTTTGGGCCGGCTCACCCCCTCCTCCCGCCAGTCCCACAGGGTGAGGGTTGGGATTTTGACCCAGGTAGTCCCGCCGAACGGCCACCAAACTGTGCATGCTTTAAATGGACATCATCATAAGCATATGAGAGCAGTGGCACGATTTGTGGAGACCGGCAGGGCTCAGGGTGACAAATTGGGCTTAGGTGGGGGGGTTCTCGCACACGCACACACACAAGTGCTGCCACGGCCTGCTACACGTCCACGCCAGCCTGCCGCAGCGCCAGGGCATCGAGGCACATCACATAAGTGAGCTGAGCAAGGGGGAGGGGCAACTGCAGGCGGGCCGGGCGACTTGGCCCAGGGCCGGTTCAGGCCGGCTCACCCCCTCCTCCCGCCAGTCCCACAGGGTGAGGGTTGGGATTTTGACCCAGGTAGTCCCGCCGAACGGCCACCAAACTGTGCATGCTTTAAATGGACATCATCATAAGCATATGAGAGCAGTGGCACGATTTGTGGAGACCGGCAGGGCTCAGGGTGACAAATTGGGCTTAGGTGGGGGGGTTCTCGCACACGCACACACACAAGTGCTGCCACGGCCTGCTACACGTCCACGCCAGCCTGCCGCAGCGCCAGGGCATCGAGGCACATCACAGAAGTGAGCTGAGCAAGGGGGAGGGGCAACTGCAGGCGGGCCCAGGGCCGGTTTGGGCCGGCTCACCCCCTCCTCCCGCCAGTCCCACAGGGTGAGGGTTGGGATTTTGACCCAGGTAGTCCCGCCGAACGGCCACCAAACTGTGCATGCTTTAAATGGACATCATCATAAGCATATGAGAGCAGTGGCACGATTTGTGGAGACCGGCAGGGCTCAGGGTGACAAATTGGGCTTAGGTGGGGGGGTTCTCGCACACGCACACACACAAGTGCTGCCACGGCCTGCTACACGTCCACGCCAGCCTGCCGCAGCGCCAGGGCATCGAGGCACATCACAGAAGTGAGCTGAGCAAGGGGGAGGGGCAACTGCAGGCGGGCCCAGGGCCGGTTCAGGCCGGCTCACCCCCTCCTCCCGCCAGTCCCACAGGGTGAGGGTTGGGATTTTGACCCAGGTAGTCCCGCCGAACGGCCACCAAACTGTGCATGCTTTAAATGGACATCATCATAAGCATATGAGAGCAGTGGCACGATTTGTGGAGACCGGCAGGGCTCAGGGTGACAAATTGGGCTTAGGTGGGGGGGTTCTCGCACACGCACACACACAAGTGCTGCCACGGCCTGCTACACGTCCACGCCAGCCTGCCGCAGCGCCAGGGCATCGAGGCACATCACAGAAGTGAGCTGAGCAAGGGGGAGGGGCAACTGCAGGCGGGCCGGGCGACTTGGCCCAGGGCCGGTTCAGGCCGGCTCACCCCCTCCTCCCGCCAGTCCCACAGGGTGAGGGTTGGGATTTTGACCCAGGTAGTCCCGCCGAACGGCCACCAAACTGTGCATGCTTTAAATGGACATCATCATAAGCATATGAGAGCAGTGGCACGATTTGTGGAGACCGGCAGGGCTCAGGGTGACAAATTGGGCTTAGGTGGGGGGGTTCTCGCACACGCACACACACAAGTGCTGCCACGGCCTGCTACACGTCCACGCCAGCCTGCCGCAGCGCCAGGGCATCGAGGCACATCACAGAAGTGAGCTGAGCAAGGGGGAGGGGCAACTGCAGGCGGGCCCAGGGCCGGTTTGGGCCGGCTCACCCCCTCCTCCCGCCAGTCCCACAGGGTGAGGGTTGGGATTTTGACCCAGGTAGTCCCGCCGAACGGCCACCAAACTGTGCATGCTTTAAATGGACATCATCATAAGCATATGAGAGCAGTGGCACGATTTGTGGAGACCGGCAGGGCTCAGGGTGACAAATTGGGCTTAGGTGGGGGGGTTCTCGCACACGCACACACACAAGTGCTGCCACGGCCTGCTACACGTCCACGCCAGCCTGCCGCAGCGCCAGGGCATCGAGGCACATCACAGAAGTGAGCTGAGCAAGGGGGAGGGGCAACTGCAGGCGGGCCCAGGGCCGGTTTGGGCCGGCTCACCCCCTCCTCCCGCCAGTCCCACAGGGTGAGGGTTGGGATTTTGACCCAGGTAGTCCCGCCGAACGGCCACCAAACTGTGCATGCTTTAAATGGACATCATCATAAGCATATGAGAGCAGTGGCACGATTTGTGGAGACCGGCAGGGCTCAGGGTGACAAATTGGGCTTAGGTGGGGGGGTTCTCGCACACGCACACACACAAGTGCTGCCACGGCCTGCTACACGTCCACGCCAGCCTGCCGCAGCGCCAGGGCATCGAGGCACATCACATAAGTGAGCTGAGCAAGGGGGAGGGGCAACTGCAGGCGGGCCGGGCGACTTGGCCCAGGGCCGGTTCAGGCCGGCTCACCCCCTCCTCCCGCCAGTCCCACAGGGTGAGGGTTGGGATTTTGACCCAGGTAGTCCTGCCGAACGGCCACCAAACTGTGCATGCTTTAAATGGACATCATCATAAGCATATGAGAGCAGTGGCACGATTTGTGGAGACCGGCAGGGCTCAGGGTGACAAATTGGGCTTAGGTGGGGGGGTTCTCGCACACGCACACACACAAGTGCTGCCACGGCCTGCTACACGTCCACGCCAGCCTGCCGCAGCGCCAGGGCATCGAGGCACATCACAGAAGTGAGCTGAGCAAGGGGGAGGGGCAACTGCAGGCGGGCTGGGCGACTTGGCCCAGGGCCGGTTCAGGCCGGCTCACCCCCTCCTCCCGCCAGTCCCACAGGGTGAGGGTTGGGATTTTGACCCAGGTAGTCCCGCCGAACGGCCACCAAACTGTGCATGCTTTAAATGGACATCATCATAAGCATATGAGAGCAGTGGCACGATTTGTGAGACCGGCAGGGCTCAGGGTGACAAATTGGGCTTAGGTGGGGGGGTTCTCGCACACGCACACACACAAGTGCTGCCACGGCCTGCTACACGTCCACGCCAGCCTGCCGCAGCGCCAGGGCATCGAGGCACATCACAGAAGTGAGCTGAGCAAGGGGGAGGGGCAACTGCAGGCGGGCCGGGCGACTTGGCCCAGGGCCGGTTTGGGCCGGCTCACCCCCTCCTCCCGCCAGTCCCACAGGGTGAGGGTTGGGATTTTGACCCAGGTAGTCCCGCCGAACGGCCACCAAACTGTGCATGCTTTAAATGGACATCATCATAAGCATATGAGAGCAGTGGCACGATTTGTGGAGACCGGCAGGGCTCAGGGTGACAAATTGGGCTTAGGTGGGGGGGTTCTCGCACACGCACACACACAAGTGCTGCCACGGCCTGCTACACGTCCACGCCAGCCTGCCGCAGCGCCAGGGCATCGAGGCACATCACAGAAGTGAGCTGAGCAAGGGGGAGGGGCAACTGCAGGCGGGCCCAGGGCCGGTTTGGGCCGGCTCACCCCCTCCTCCCGCCAGTCCCACAGGGTGAGGGTTGGGATTTTGACCCAGGTAGTCCCGCCGAACGGCCACCAAACTGTGCATGCTTTAAATGGACATCATCATAAGCATATGAGAGCAGTGGCACGATTTGTGGAGACCGGCAGGGCTCAGGGTGACAAATTGGGCTTAGGTGGGGGGGTTCTCGCACACGCACACACACAAGTGCTGCCACGGCCTGCTACACGTCCACGCCAGCCTGCCGCAGCGCCAGGGCATCGAGGCACATCACAGAAGTGAGCTGAGCAAGGGGGAGGGGCAACTGCAGGCGGGCCCAGGGCCGGTTTGGGCCGGCTCACCCCCTCCTCCCGCCAGTCCCACAGGGTGAGGGTTGGGATTTTGACCCAGGTAGTCCCGCCGAACGGCCACCAAACTGTGCATGCTTTAAATGGACATCATCATAAGCATATGAGAGCAGTGGCACGATTTGTGGAGACCGGCAGGGCTCAGGGTGACAAATTGGGCTTAGGTGGGGGGGTTCTCGCACACGCACACACACAAGTGCTGCCACGGCCTGCTACACGTCCACGCCAGCCTGCCGCAGCGCCAGGGCATCGAGGCACATCACATAAGTGAGCTGAGCAAGGGGGAGGGGCAACTGCAGGCGGGCCGGGCGACTTGGCCCAGGGCCGGTTCAGGCCGGCTCACCCCCTCCTCCCGCCAGTCCCACAGGGTGAGGGTTGGGATTTTGACCCAGGTAGTCCTGCCGAACGGCCACCAAACTGTGCATGCTTTAAATGGACATCATCATAAGCATATGAGAGCAGTGGCACGATTTGTGGAGACCGGCAGGGCTCAGGGTGACAAATTGGGCTTAGGTGGGGGGGTTCTCGCACACGCACACACACAAGTGCTGCCACGGCCTGCTACACGTCCACGCCAGCCTGCCGCAGCGCCAGGGCATCGAGGCACATCACAGAAGTGAGCTGAGCAAGGGGGAGGGGCAACTGCAGGCGGGCTGGGCGACTTGGCCCAGGGCCGGTTCAGGCCGGCTCACCCCCTCCTCCCGCCAGTCCCACAGGGTGAGGGTTGGGATTTTGACCCAGGTAGTCCCGCCGAACGGCCACCAAACTGTGCATGCTTTAAATGGACATCATCATAAGCATATGAGAGCAGTGGCACGATTTGTGAGACCGGCAGGGCTCAGGGTGACAAATTGGGCTTAGGTGGGGGGGTTCTCGCACACGCACACACACAAGTGCTGCCACGGCCTGCTACACGTCCACGCCAGCCTGCCGCAGCGCCAGGGCATCGAGGCACATCACAGAAGTGAGCTGAGCAAGGGGGAGGGGCAACTGCAGGCGGGCCGGGCGACTTGGCCCAGGGCCGGTTTGGGCCGGCTCACCCCCTCCTCCCGCCAGTCCCACAGGGTGAGGGTTGGGATTTTGACCCAGGTAGTCCCGCCGAACGGCCACCAAACTGTGCATGCTTTAAATGGACATCATCATAAGCATATGAGAGCAGTGGCACGATTTGTGAGACCGGCAGGGCTCAGGGTGACAAATTGGGCTTAGGTGGGGGGGTTCTCGCACACGCACACACACAAGTGCTGCCACGGCCTGCTACACGTCCACGCCAGCCTGCCGCAGCGCCAGGGCATCGAGGCACATCACAGAAGTGAGCTGAGCAAGGGGGAGGGGCAACTGCAGGCGGGCCGGGCGACTTGGCCCAGGGCCGGTTTGGGCCGGCTCACCCCCTCCTCCCGCCAGTCCCACAGGGTGAGGGTTGGGATTTTGACCCAGGTAGTCCCGCCGAACGGCCACCAAACTGTGCATGCTTTAAATGGACATCATCATAAGCATATGAGAGCAGTGGCACGATTTGTGGAGACCGGCAGGGCTCAGGGTGACAAATTGGGCTTAGGTGGGGGGGTTCTCGCACACGCACACACACAAGTGCTGCCACGGCCTGCTACACGTCCACGCCAGCCTGCCGCAGCGCCAGGGCATCGAGGCACATCACAGAAGTGAGCTGAGCAAGGGGGAGGGGCAACTGCAGGCGGGCCGGGCGACTTGGCCCAGGGCCGGTTCAGGCCGGCTCACCCCCTCCTCCCGCCAGTCCCACAGGGTGAGGGTTGGGATTTTGACCCAGGTAGTCCCGCCGAACGGCCACCAAACTGTGCATGCTTTAAATGGACATCATCATAAGCATATGAGAGCAGTGGCACGATTTGTGGAGACCGGCAGGGCTCAGGGTGACAAATTGGGCTTAGGTGGGGGGGTTCTCGCACACGCACACACACAAGTGCTGCCACGGCCTGCTACACGTCCACGCCAGCCTGCCGCAGCGCCAGGGCATCGAGGCACATCACATAAGTGAGCTGAGCAAGGGGGAGGGGCAACTGCAGGCGGGCCCAGGGCCGGTTTGGGCCGGCTCACCCCCTCCTCCCGCCAGTCCCACAGGGTGAGGGTTGGGATTTTGACCCAGGTAGTCCCGCCGAACGGCCACCAAACTGTGCATGCTTTAAATGGACATCATCATAAGCATATGAGAGCAGTGGCACGATTTGTGGAGACCGGCAGGGCTCAGGGTGACAAATTGGGCTTAGGTGGGGGGGTTCTCGCACACGCACACACACAAGTGCTGCCACGGCCTGCTACACGTCCACGCCAGCCTGCCGCAGCGCCAGGGCATCGAGGCACATCACAGAAGTGAGCTGAGCAAGGGGGAGGGGCAACTGCAGGCGGGCCGGGCGACTTGGCCCAGGGCCCGTTTCCAATCACAACTGCAATCCATATCGTGATGTGAGGGCTATCCATACAGTAGGGCGCGACGACAAATCGCGACCGTTGGAGTGTGCGAGGAAACATGTACGAAGGAGCTCGTTTGGGCTCCAGGATGCAGCGTCTGGACTAGCGTTTTTGTTATGAATTGAGCTTAGAAAAATAGAAACCACATCCGTGTAGGGATTCGCAATGGTCGGCCCAATTGTGGACCGACGCCCTGTCGCCGAGTGGCCCAATGGGCAGCGACGCAGCAAGAATGCCCTTGCAAATACTTCACCTTACAAAACATGCATACTTCGAGCTTTCGCGCCCGCCGAGCTACTTCTTGGTGACACAATTCGAGAATCTAGTGTGGACTTTCCTCTCCAGACTGTTTGTAACGTCGCACGCATAGGTCACCTAGGGAATCAGGACGTACTACGCGTCATTATGGAGGCTCTCAGGTGGAAAGTCAAACATCATCGGGAGTGAGTGCGCCCAATCGAGCCTGAACGCAGGAGGTTGTTGGAACTGCTTGGCAACTGTTGGCACATGATGATGAAATATTTCGTGTTGCAGCAGGTCCCCCCGGCGCCACGCAGCGGAGCAGCAGCGGAGCCAACCTCCAGGTGGGTGTAGGGCAGGTTTGGGGCAGCACGCAAATTTGGATGGGGCATGTTCAGGCGGGCAGGTAGAGCAGGCAGGGTTGGGCCGCCAGGCCGTGTGGGGCCAGGTAGGTTTGCGGCAGTGGCAGGTCGGGTCTCGGTTGGGGCAGGTTGGGGTCAAGGGCAGGTTTAGGGACAAGCAGGTTGGGGCAGGAGCAGGCTTGGGTCGGCAGGCAGGGTGGGGCTGGCAGCGTGGGGCAGGCAGGCAGGTGAGGGCAGGCAGGTTGGGATAGGAGCAGGCAGGTTTGGGGCACGGGGGAAGGTCACGGGGAAGGTTGGTCATTGCCAATCCAGGAAGAGAACAGAACTGCTGGGGGGCCCTCAGGTGCGTCCTGTGGGGCAGGCACTTGCGGGTTCCCACTGCTATGCTCTCGTCATTGTTCGTGAGGCGCCATGCGGAGTTGATGGCTGCTGGGTGTTCCACAAGGAAGTCATTACAGGAAGACCGGGGTATAGTCATACAAGTTTTGCAGTGTGGCTCTATGGTTGCGCATACTGCTATTTTCAGGCGCGCTTTGGACCACGGAGGGTCCTTGTATTGTGTGCAAGGTCTGAAAGCGATAGACATAGCATAAGCACCATTGCGGGAGAGCAGCGTGCTGGGGTTGCGATGCTGGGGTTGCGAACAGGTGGAGACGGCACGAACCAGGGTGTTGTCATATGAGCTTCATACCCGTGTTTCCAGACCTGGGGCCGCGCCGCCCGCCCGCTCATGCCGTACCCGTACATGCTGGACGTCAGACTAGCCTTGTGCAATGCCGCGCTAACCAACAGCAACGTATTGAACGTGTTGCGTGTACACGGGGGTGCAGCGAGTGGGCCTAGGTGACACGCACAGGACTGACCATAACGAAGCTCTAGTGTCAGCATGCACGGGCCCGCGTATGACATTACCCCAGATGTCCGGCCGAAGGTTGTGTCCGGCCGAGCTGCTACTGCAAGGTGTTTCTCAACATCGGGGGCACCACTGTTAGCCTGTTGTCCACCCCAGTCTACCAGTAGGTGTGGATTTTGCCGGGTGCGGTATTGCATCTGGGTAGGTCGCCTGGCCATGTTTGCCTTCTGGGGTTGCACTTGGGGCTGTGTGGCCTGCTGGGTTCCTGCGGGGGCGGGTGATGCAAGTGTGGCAGGGGCCGGGGCGCCTTCCTGCGGTTGACCCCACTGCTGGGCTTGGGGTTGCATAGCTCCAACTTGGGTGTGGGTGGAGATTGGCTGGAGGAATTGGTCTAGGGCGCCATACCAGGCGGGGATGGGTCGATTCTGGTCTTGATGGTGGTGGTAGGAACAGGCCAAGGGAAGGAGATTCCAAAGCCCAGTAGTGACAAATGAATTCCCAGACCCTGGAGACCCCCCACGTGACAAGCAGAGGCAGTAACAGGGCCGGCAACGCATTTACTGTACTGACTGAAGCGCGTTGGAAGGCTGTCTTAGTTTGCTGATGCGCAGTCCTCACGCTCCGGGCGCCCGGCCAGGCGATAGCACCACAAAGACACAGCGCGACACCAAAAACGTGTGATGCTTCCCACCTGCAAGCAGGCGACCAGCGTCCACGGATGAGCGCTGTCGACGAAGGCCAGTTGTAATGTGAACAGTGTGCAACAAAGCAATGGCCGGGCGCAGAGTGACAAGCAGAGGCAACAACAAGACGCGGCAAGGCAGATAAGGGAGCCCGAGAGTACGACAGTGATGGGCAAAGCGAGTGCGGTGCAAACAAGCCAACAACACAACACAACCGGAGGCGAGGACACACGGCTGACGGGAGAGGAGGCCGGTGCTAAAGTTGCGAGGAAGACTGAACGCGCGCCCTAAGCGGAGGCTATGGTTGCGACATGTTTGCTGTGGAGGTCTGCGGTGGCTGCGAAAACGGTAGCAAGAAGTCACCAACGCTGACGTCAAGTGGAAAAGGCGACACAAACGTAGTGGCTGCTGATGAATCCGACGCAGTCGGCAGCTGACGTTGGAGTTGACCCCCGGCTGTGGATGCTAGACGCGGTGTAGCTGCCCATCCGCATAGCTGCCGTGGGTACTTGAGTGGACGCATCCGGCGCATCTGAGGGGTCCAGGCTCACAAGGAGCTCCCCGGAGGCACAAGGCACGGCATGTTAAAACCAGGCAGCCGTGCACACGCACCCAAACACAGACACACGCCCCGCCCCCCCCCCCCCGCCCCCGGCCGAGAGGCGAGGCACCGAAGCCGCAGAGGCTGTAGTTCACCCCATCCGCACCCCCAACACGGCCCCCAGACACGGACCCGTCCAGCCCAACCCGACCGCCACAGCCCCCAGACGCAGACCCGCCTAAACCAACCCGTGAGGCTGCACCGCCGGCCCAGCGCCTGCAGGTTGGCGTTAGCATCACCACCGTACCGGCGGAAGACCAGCAACCGGAACTGGTGGCAAGGGTGGAATTCGCCACAAGGTCAGTCTGTGCCGTGCTAGGGGCGTGGGGCTAGTGGGGCGCGGGGCTATTTCAGGGTCGGTGCTCCTTCCCGGTGGGGGGCATGGGTCCAGGCTGAATGCTGTTTGAGTGGTACTTCATGCTTGCCTCCAGGCGCCGTTCCAGTTCCAAGGTGGTGATTAGATGCCCGTTCGTGTCACAGTCAACACGATGGCTCAGTCCAAGCTGGGGCGCAAAGGGAGGTGCGCGATGGCCAAGGATGTGGTGCCCTGGGCTTTGGCAGCTGCATCGAGCGCAGCATGGGCACCCCTGTTGTCATAGTCTGGTACCACCTCACCCTGTTCACTCTGTACCATCAAACCTCACCCGTAGGCGGTTTTCACTGCCACTTTACAATCATTATTTGATTCTTGATTCCGGCCTGGGCTTTCAGCTATACACTGCAGGGACAGCTCAAAACGCATGCAAGTGCACCGTGCGATGAATGGCAGAGAACACCGTGAAATATGGACGGTGATACGAACGACGCTGCAGACAATGAGCCAGCAAGGCCGCAACATGCCAAACAGAAGGCGCCCAGAACACACGCAACACATGGCAGAGCCGCGAAACAGCAACCTCAAAGAACGCACAGTGCCACGGAGATCATGAGTCACGTTGCCAGTTCTCAGGCTAAGAAGCAATTCGTGGGTTTGGGGCAAGGGCACAGTAGTTTAGCACTGAAGTTTAGATATCCCATGAGCATCGGGTGCAGGCTGCCAAACATCGCAACATCGTTCCTTGCTCTACCCGCTCAAACTGACAGCCGCACCTCCACGTCGGCCGCCTCTGCCACCGCCACCAGGCCACGCACTACATGCCGTGCCCGCCGCAGCCCGCCCTCCAGCGCCACCGCAGCCACAACTCCATCTGCACAGCGCGTCAGCAGCGGCCCCACGGAATGCTGTTGTGTTGTGCCGTACACGCCCGCGCCTCCCATGCCTTTGGCCTCAGGTCTGCACAGCCCCAGCCCCGCCTCCATCTGTGCCAGCCGCACAGCGTCCTGCATAAGCTCAGCCCGTTCGCGCCGCGCCTCATCTGCAGCAGTACGCCGCAGCTTGTTGTCTGCAGGGCAGCGCAGCTCAAGCGCCTGCCTTGTTAAGCACCTGCACATTGGTTAGTGGAAGCATGCTTTGGTGATTACCGTACTTGGCAATGATGCCAAGGCGAGTCAAGCGTCGGACTCAGGAACAAGAACTGGGATCCGGCCTGTGACACTGTGCGAATAGGCCTGCCCTTAGGAAAATCTTCTCCTCGCTATTACGGTACTGTAATGCATTGAACATCAACCCCTCTTGGGCGTTACTGCTGTGCGCGCTCGC
Source organism: Chlamydomonas incerta (assembly GCA_016834605.1). Taxonomy (NCBI): domain Eukaryota; kingdom Viridiplantae; phylum Chlorophyta; class Chlorophyceae; order Chlamydomonadales; family Chlamydomonadaceae; genus Chlamydomonas; species Chlamydomonas incerta. Next base: position 24,804 of record JAEHOC010000083.1, read on the forward strand.
TGGCGGACCCAAAGAAGAACCCCCCCTCCCAAATTTGCAAACCCACCCCCGCCTCACCTCTCCAGTACCAGTTCGGAAACCAGCACACCGTACACTGCCCCGCCCAGAGCCAAGAGTGCCTTGGCTGCGGCTGAGCGACGCTCTATGGTGGTGGCACGCCCGATGCCCTTCGCGCCCAGCCAGCTGGCTGCCGCTGATGATGGCAGGAGCGTGGACGCGGAGGAGCATAGGTAGGCATACCACAGGTCGCACAGCTCCTGTGTGCAGGGCACAGATACCGTAGGTTATGTGAAGTTAGATTGTGGAAGCCACGGGAAGCCCTGGTGGAAGCGGGGCTGGCATGGCATCAATGCCAGATCAGCTCACAGCGTCCTTGACTTCCAACCAGCCCCACATTATCCTGCGCTCGCCCCTTGCACATGCATTCACGCACCCGGAAATGCTCCACGTCCCGTGGCGCATAACCTTCCGCAAAGCCGCCCAGCAGCCGCAGCCCACCCAGCAAGCTCCGCCAGTGCAGGTCTGCCATCGGTGCGTACTGCCCCCGCGCGACCACGTCCAACGCTGAGTCGACTTCGTTAGCGTCCTCGGCATTGGCGAGAACGAGGTGGCCATGCGACATACCAGTCGCATCCGTATCGTGGCCGGAGACCGAGCTCCCGTTGGTGGGCGCCCGGACGTCGTCATGCAGCATACCGGCGGGCTGGGGCTGAGCCAGTAGCTGTTGGATGCGCCAGGCTGTCCGCTGCCAGGGAGTGACAGCATACGGTATCACGAGCAAGGGGTGTGAGGCACGGGGTGCAAATTAACTGTGCGCTTGAGGACAATGAGGAGTTACAGTTCAGAAACATCAGGCATACAACGCCCACCTGCACACACGTCCATTCCATGCCCGTGGGTTACTTCCCACACATGCTCACCATCCAAGCCCCCTCCACACCTGCATGTCCCGCTCTGGTGCCGCACGCAGTACCTCCGCCACCCAGGGTCCCAGCATGGCCCGCACAGCACCATAGCCGCCGTCCAGATATGCCGCAGCCAGGAGCGCCTTGCAGCACGTCAGCTGAGGGGCGGGCAGTCATACAGCACATCATCAGGATAGCTAGGCCCTCCTTGAGCACCGTAACAACTGGTAACAACAGCCGCCCAGGGAGGTAGCCGGGCATCAGGATACCTCATCCACTTCTCACCTTCTCCTGCTTCCCTGCCGGTGCGCCGAACCCGCACACGTGCTGCTCAATCTGTAGGCAAAGGGCGTAGGCAACGGGTTCAGGTCAGGTCAATGCTCATCAGCATTTCACTATACCTTACACATTCACGCACACCATCCGCCTCTCCTCCGGTACTCCCCAATGCCCCAGCCCCAGCCAGGCCTACCTGCCACTTCTCCGCAAGCTGTGGGCCTGCCGCCGCCACTGCCGCCGCCGCTTTGTTCAGCAGGGCCGCCGTGCACTGCAAGGGCAGCTCCCATGCCTCATCATCGTTAACGTCGGTGCCCACCCCAGAGCCTGAGCCACCAGGCGCTAGTCCGACCAGCTCTGTTATCTTCTTCACCGTGCTGGCCGCAGCAGACAGCAGGCTTTCCGAGGACTTGGACACACCACCAGGCGCGCCACCACCGTCACCACTGGGGCCTGCGCCTGACGTGGCGGTCCAGGACAGCTCGATGGCAGCAAGACGCAGTAGGTCCTCGCCTGTTCATGAGCAGGCGCGGTAGACGTGAAACCATGAGCAATCCCTTGAGCAATCCTTGAGCAATCCCTGAGCATAGACACAGTGATTAACAAACCAAGAACCCTAGCCATGGTTCGGCGGTTCTGGTGAGGTGGCGAAGTGAGCCATTAGGTCCCTCCCCCACGCCTGATTCGCTCACCTAGTATCGCCATATGGCTACTGCTCAGGCAGCCGACGCCGAAACTGCTGAGAACGCTCGGATGCGTTAGCGCACTTGCCTGTTGCGTGGGGGTGGAGGTACGTTCAAGGCACGGGTTCGTAGGGATGCGGACGCGGAGCAAAAAGGCTACAGGCAGGGCGTGGGGGATGCCGCTCTGCTACTCCAAGTCCATCGACTCCCTGGGATTTTGTTTGAATCCTGTTCAGAGTGGCTGGCGTTCACGCACACACATTCCTTGGTCCTATGTCCTCCTATCTCGTGTCGGCCCATCCCCTTCAGCCATTGCTGCCCCCTAACGCACTTGCCACTCCTTGTGCGTGAAGGCGTAATGGGTCTTGCCGGGCAGAACCTGGTCGTGGTGGTCGTGGTAGTGGAGGTGTTGGGTGGGTGGGGGCCAGGGCACGCGGTGAATGCGTGGAGCTGCGGCTGCCAGTGAGTGGGCAGTCCCAGCCCAGAGCCCGCCACACACTGGAATGTCCGGTCCAGCTCCTACGCAATCATCATTGGGGCCCATCCGGTAGACGTCGCCTGACTTGACTATCTAAAACGACTACAAACACCCTCGAACTTGCCTCCAGCTTCAGGTCACCGTTCATCAGGCCAGCCATCTCACGAAGGGCACTGGCGTTATAGGCCGATAGCAGGGCGCTGTGACCCAGCGGGTTCAGGCGCCGGGCGGGACGGCCTGGCGTGCAAGGCGGGCAACCACGCGGACGGTGGGCGGCAGGAAGGGCACACTTTGCAGGATCTGGTTGTGGCCGTGCGCAACGTGCGTCTTGAACTCTCATGTGGGCTGCTTTAACCCGTGGCAGGCCCAGACGTAGAGTTCATCCAGGCACCACCTAACCACCTTACCTCCTCGCCGGCCGCTTGCATAGCCCTCACTCGTCGGCGCCTCATCATGCGCGGCTGCCGCCGGCAACACCGCGGGCCTTTGTTTGGACTGGCGTGCGGGCGCCGTTGGGAGCGCGACTTCTGGGGGCGACGCCGGCCTTCGGGCCGTGAACCGCACGGTGGGTTGCGCCGCACCGAAGACTGCAACCCGGCTAGAGCAGCTGCCATGCCCTGCTATGAAATTCAATTGACGACGCGGTATCATGTCGGGTGCACCCAATTATTGGCGCAGCGTTTAAGGTTTTTTCGCGAGTGCCGAGGGGAGAGCTGTGCCTGCAGCAGGTAAGCTGGTTCTACACTTTTTTCATAAGCGTTTTGAGGCAGATATCAATATAGCAATGCCTCGCGTAACACCGGCTCTCGAAATCCCCATGAGCCCAAATCCAGCTGGCATTTGCTGCAGTTGCATTTGTAAACGCGGTGTGCTGCTGCTCGAGGCAACACAGCAGACAATTCGGCCTTGCTTGCATCGATGCAGGTCTTCTGCGGGTACTGCAGGTCAGGTCGCGGATGTGATGTCGCCGGAAACATACTTTGCAGTCTGCCGCGGTAAAAGTCGCCTGGCTTAACCACTTATACGCCACCGCTGTGTACATCGCTGTGTAAGCTACATTATAATGCAAACCCCGCCTCAAGCCTTCTCTGACTGGCTGACCCCTGCCCCGCATGCCCCCATGAACCGTGGTGGCTGGGCTGCCCCCTGCCCGCCGAAACGTTTCTGCCATTTCGACCAGCCGTCAACACCTGTCTGCAAATGGCCCCCTCCGTGAGGGTTCCCCTCCATGCAGGAACCGATCCCTATCGTAGCACATCAGTGTAAACTTGGGGCGCAGTAACAACTGGCTCTCGCCTACATCACAACGCGCGCAAACACGCGCCTGCCCCACACACCCCACACTGCAGACATTCGAGCTGCGGCGAACGAGCTGCGGCGCACATGCCTCACATGCGGCGGCCGACCACCGTAGTGCAGCGCGTTGCCTTGCTGCCGGAGCTGCTGCGGGCTCGCTGCCACGGGCCAGCCCCACTTTGGGACTGGGAGCATCTGGGGCCGCGCCGCACAAGGCGTGGAAGGCACCGCTCCGGCAACCACCGGCCGCAGTCGTGCAGCGGCCCCCGCCGTTGTGCTACCGTCCGGGGGTGGACCTGCCGCTGACGTGGCAGCTATCTCCGGGTGCTGGAGCAGCAACCGCTTGAACGCCTGTACAACCAAATGAGCAGAGGGGCTGAGGTCATGTATCATGCCTCGGGCTGTCGCCCTCACGACGCTTCCTGGGTTGCGGGGCCGCTTTGCCCCTCCACGCCCCCTCACAAAGCTGCCCTCAGTAGACACCAAAAGGTTGCACCCGCGCTGCACGCGATCTCGTGCACACTACCGCCAACCGCTAATGCGCCGTACCAGCGGGGCTTGCGGAGCGCCAAACAACGTCCCTCCCCAACGGCACTCCGCAGCGACCCGCACAACGCGACTCATGATCCGACCGTTCCCATGCCTCCACTGCAGCACCCCAGCCGCCCACCCACCTGCTCGCACGCTGCCAGGTCGCCACTGCTGTCCAGCCAGATGGCGCCCAGCGCCGCCTCCACCACATCAGCCAGCACCTTGGGCACACGAGGACCAGCGGCGGCACCACTGCTGCTGTTGTCACCGCCCGCAACGTAGCAACTGCTGCTACTGCTGCTGCTGCTGGACATGCCGTTGTTGCTGCCATCCCCGTCTGTACTCCACGGTGTGTATCGCCATTCCTCCGCTCCAGTGCCGTCGTCGACCGCCTGCCCCGCGCTCTGCAGCAACGCGGCGACTTGCCGATCCCTCGCCGCCACCGCCTCCGCCCAGGCGTCTGCCCTCCCCGGCAGAACACCGGCGCCTGTCGCAGCCGCGTCTTCACCGCCGCTGGTGTTGCTGTACGGCAACACCAGTGAGGCGCGGTACTCCGCGATGGCGAGCTGCAGCTGCCGGTGCCGTAGCCGAAGCGCGGCGCTGAGTCCGCTGCCAATGCAGCATGCGGCCAACGTGTCGTTGCGTACCAGCGCCTCGCGAGTGAGACTCATATCGCGGGGGCTGCCGCCCAGGCTGGGGAAAGCGCGGGAGGATGTGGGGTGGGGTTACCAGGGGCGTGGGCTGTGGTGACGAGTGGTCCAGGATCACGTTGGTATTTGCATGCGGTAGGCAGGACTGGTGTGAAGCTGGGTATACGTCCGGGCAAGTCAGAGGCAAGAGCTGGTTGCTAGCAAGCAGGCCCACCTGGTGCATTGACAGGGTACAGCTTCTGTTGCTGACGGACGCGACCCGCAACACTGCGTCTGCGGACACGTGTGTGCGCGCCTGCGTGACGTATGCCCCTGCCCATGCGACCTTCTGCCCCTGCCCCTGCCCCTGCCCCTGCCCCTGCCCCTGCCCCTGCCCCTGCCCCTGCCCGCCGCGTGCGCTCCCGCCCCGTGCTGACCTGTACGCCCACAGCGACGCCAATAGCCCGATCACGGCATCACCCAGGAACTCAAGCAGCTGGTAGTGCCCACCGCCGCTGCCGCCCGCGCCTGCGCCAGCACCTGCTCCTGCCACCCGCCGCGTTCCCAAGCTTGCCGCTGGCTGCGCGGGCCAGCTCACATGCGTGAGCGCACAGACCGCTAGTGCCGTGTCTCGGAAGAGGTACCCCGTGGCCGCCGCTAGTGCGTCCACCGCCGCTGACCGACCCGCTGCATCGCCAGCGCTGGCTACCACCGGCGCACCGTCTGTGGTACCAGGACCGCACCCCAGGCGATGCAGCACCTCCGGCGCGGCTGCAGGCAGCACCCCCAGGCCGCAGCAGAAGCGGAGCGCAGCGTCCAAACGAGCATGCAAGCCGCTGGCGTCGGCGGCGTCATGGCCACTGGTCGGCGCGCAGATGTGCGGCAGCGCCGCCACGAGTGTCGCCAGCGACGCATGGTCCTGACACCACGGCCCTTGCCCCAGGATCGGGTCCGGGGCCGGGTGATGGTCAGGGGCATCGGCGGGTCCTGGTGCCGATGCCAGCACTGCGTCGCTGTAGCTACCAGCAGCTGTCGGCACGCCCGGCGCCAGGTGGCATCCCACCAGAGCCTCCACGGCATCCGCCAGGCGCTTTCCGCGGACCTCCTGCGTGGGCGGGGACAGACAACACGCGTCTCGGACAGAAGGTGATGCGCATGCGCGATCGGATTACACAAATCCTGGCTAGAGGAAGCAAGACTGGCGCAATGTTGCATCCCCCCCCCCACACACACACGCACAGAACCACACCTGCATGCGCGCCGCATCCCCGCCCGCGTCAAGAAGCGGCGCCCAGCGCCGGCCGCGCAGTACGCGCGCCATGTCGTACGGCAGTGCTCGCACGTAGTGCTGCAGGCCCGCCCCCAGCGCCCTGTCGTACAGCGCCTCGTTGGCCACCAGCTGGTCGCGCTTGTACGACATGACGCCCTCGTGGCTGGCGGGGACGTCTCTGCAGCAGGCGCACGAGGGAACGGCACTGTGCTGACTGGGGGCCCGCAAACCGCAAGACCAGCCGCACCGGGCGCATGCCTACGCAGACAATACGGTACTATCGCGGACATCCCTTTCGAAAGGGATGTGCAAGGGGATCTTTTACTTGGATCTTGATTTCTCCTGGATGGCTGCGTGTCAACTGTCATGTGAACAACTCGCGCATACACAAGCATACACGGCCAGCTGGGCTTGAGCGCTTCCTAGCAGTTCCCGCCCGGCGGTCTCAAAACACCGGTACAGACACAGCTGCTGCAATGAATGCAGCTGCATCACCGCGCTGCCTCACCGCTCCGTGCCGTACACGTAAAGCGTGGCCAGGTACTTGAGCACAGCGTCGCCCAACGTCTCCAGCCGCTCGCAGTCGAAGGCGGGGTCGGCGGCGGCGCGCGTGGTGAGCGCCGTCAGCGCCAGCAGCACCGCCGCCTGCTGCGGCGTGGCAGCGGCGGCTGTGGGAGCTGAGGGGGCAGCAGAAGCCGCAGTGGTTGCTGGGTCGGGCGCGAGGATTGGGCCAGCAGCTGCAAGTGCGGGTTGAAGGAACCTGTGCGGCGATATTGGAGCGGGTTCCAAGAGGCGGGCAAGAGCGGGAACGGGTAGACGCGTTCAAAGGGTGAATTCCCTGCGCTGCTATCACCCGCGCAACTCCCCAAGCGCCCCGACCACCCGATGGGACCTGCCCAATCACTTTTGATGTGAAGACATGCATTCTTAATTTGCACATCCAATTTGTATACTTCAGTTTGCATACACTACAGTTTGCGCTAGGCGATAGGGCTGATGAGCTAAATGAGCCGTGCTGCGTGGTGATTGACTTCGCACGTGTCCACTCTCATTGTCAAACAGTGCTGCCGCTGCTTACGCCTCCCTTGCTGCGCCCGGTGCGCCCGGTGTGCACAGCGGTACGTACCCGGCCGCCCGCAGCAGCTGCTCCTCCGCCTCCGCTGCCGCCGCCAGCCCCTCCAGCCGGTGCACCAGGCTCACGGTGCGGTGCAGCGCGCGCCAGGAGCTCAGCGACAGCGGGGCCACCGCAAGCGCCTGCGGCAGCATCGTCATCACCGCCGGTGCCTGGCCCGCCGCGTCAAAGCCGCTGTGCTGTGGTTGCGCTTGGGGTCTTGCTGGCGCCAGCAGCACATTTGAGGTGCGGGTGGCAGTGCCGGCATCCATGAGCACCTGCGGCTGGTCCAGCAGCAGGCAGGACGGGTCGACGCCCCAGCGCCTGCCAAGGAGGCCATGGGTACAAGGAGGGTGGAGAGGGGCAAGGCGCACATCAGCGAGTGCCGCTTATAATGGAGCCGCAGCGTGCAGGACGAGCGGCAACGCGAAGCAGTATGCCAATGCCGTGGAAGCAGGAGGGGCTAGCTGGGCCACCGCCGGAGCGAAGGCACAAGCAACCCGTCGCGGCCGCATCGGTCCCACTTACTCAGCCAGCCGCGCCGCATCCCGTTCAACATCCCGGCAGCCGACCGCGGACGCCGACGCCAACGCCGACGCGGCCACATCCGCGGACGCACCATCGGCCTCGGCCAGCCCCCGGAGCGCGTGCAATGTGGCGCCCGTCTGCGTGATAAGCAGCCCGCCGCTGCCACGCAGAGCATCCCGCACAGCCATGTCCAGGTCCGTGTGGCTGGGCGCCCCCTTGTGCCAGTGGCCGTGGCCCCCATTACTCCCGGTGTTCGCCGCGGCGGCCGCGGCGTCAAGATGGGGTACCTGATGCTGCACGTGACCCTGTGCCGGCTGCTGGCTCAAAGGGCGCAAGGGCGGCAGCTGGGGGCACAGAGCCTGCAGCGGCACCGGGCCTGCCGCCAGCCGCGTATAAAAGCTCCAGTCGACTGCATCGACAGCTTTGGGGGCGGCAGCCTGCGAGGTCGCTGCTTGCGCCTGATCTGTTAGCGGCACGACCATCCACCACCAGCGGCCGGGCGGCGATGCCGACTGGTTGGCAACGGCAGGCGCTGCAGCGCTGGAGGTGCCATCCATGCCGCCCTGCGCGCCGGTTGCTTCCGCTTCATAGGCTGCCGTTGCGTTGACACCCGCAGCTACCAAGGCTCGCCGCAGGGCTGCCAGGCCCGGACCCAGTCGCTCTGACCAGGCAGCCAGTGCGGGCATGCCTGGTGCCGGCCCTGCATCCGACACAGGGCTTGCGCTGGGCTCGCCTGCCGCGGCCGGGCTGGACGGTGTCGATGGCGCTCCCCGTGTGAGCAGCAGCGCGTCCAGGACGTCGCCGGCCGTCTCCAGTGCTGCCAGTTGCGCTGAGCTGATCCGCAGAGGCCCCAGGTACTCCAGGCGCACAGCCACTGGGGTGGGCTGTAGCTTGAGAGGTTCTGCGTTTCACATCAAAGTAGGAGAAAGGGGCATTGCTGAGGTAAGCCGCACCAACAAGCGGCAGCGTGGGCTACGCTGGTAACATGCGCGTAGCGATTCAAGACAGGATGCGTACATGTAAGACGGCCCACATAGCAGTTGTTGCTGGCTGGCCCACTCGAGACGTTCGGCCCTCCCAACATTTTTGCGCAGCCCAAGCGGCCCAAGCGCCTCCAGCTCGCCCACCTCCCCGCACCGGGCCGCCGCCCGCCCGTGCGACTTTGTCAGACGTTTACCCAGGGGAGGGTCCAGCCTACCAGCCAGGAGGTCCTACGTGTGCATGGAGCGGCCCCTGCCGAGGGCCACAATCCCTCCTGCACGCCAAGAGCCCGTCTAAACCTTTCTGCTGCGCTTTTCGCACAAACACCCTTGAAGGCCTCGCACACTCCTGGATGGAGAGCCCTGAGTGAGAAGTACACACACACCTACCCACGCGCGCACACGCACACGCACACGCACACGCACACGCACACGCACACGCACACGCACACGCACACGCACACGCACACGCACACGCATATAACCAGCAGTCGCACCCACCGTCAGCCTCGTCGCCATCCATCGGCGGCAGGTACGCAGTGAAGTGCGGCAGGTCGTACGGCAGCCGCCGGTGTAGTGCCACGCCGAAACGGTGGTTGATGCCAGCAGCAGTGGCGACGCCCCCTCCGGCCCCCCTGCTGCCCACCGCTGGTGCGAAGGCGAAGGCGTACAGGTGGCCCACCGCCTCCCCGCACGCATGGCTGGCAGCCGGCGGGACTGCGCCGGAGAGCTGGCCGCCGCCGGCGGGCCGAGCGGCAGCTGGCGGCACATGCGCTGTGGCGGGCTGCAGTGTGGCGGGCAGCCGGTGCGACAGGGCCACTCGCGGCAGGGCCTTGTGCTCCACTGTGAGTGTGCACACAAACACACATACAGAGGAGGGATTGGGCCTGCAGATGGAGCGCTGATCGCTGCAGCGCCCGAGTCCAAGTCCGATCCCCCCTAAGGGTTGGCGCAGATACCGTACATGCGCGCGCTTCAAGCCAAGAAGCACTCACGCAGGTCTTGCTGCTGCGCCTCGCGCATTCGGCCCCGGCGAGTGAATTTGGGCAGTAGGTGCTCATCCAGCGCCCCCAACTCGCACAGTTTCCGCACGGCGGCCATGCAGGCGTACTGCGCGCGGGATAGCGCGGCAGTGGTAACAGCGGTGACAATTGGGTTTTGCGAAGTAACAGACATGCTTATTGAAGGCCCGCAGCAAACCAATGCGGATGGTGGCAATCGTGCGTCACAACACACTGAAGGACCAAGCACCAAGATACCGGTAAGCGTTCCCCGGGCCAGAGCGGCCCAGCGCGAGCAGCCACGCACGGCACGGCCAGCTGCAGCGCGCCTACCTGCCTCGCGTCGGCCTTGTTACCCTGCACCGGCCCCTCCACGGTCGCCAGCGGGCTGTTAGGCGGCATGTGCACGATCGCCACGTACGTGGTGCGGCGATTCGCCGTGTTCTCATACAGCTGCTTGTAAGAATAGTACGGCTGCAGCAGCACATCACTGCGCAGGGATAGGCATGCAATTAGGCACGGGGCGATGCTGTCATTGAAGCGGATTCTCATGCGCAGTGGCAAAGCACCGTGCACGGCTGTCACATGTGCGCGCTGAGCTGCTCACCCAGAGTTGCCTGGCAGCGTGCGGCAGTACGACTCGAGCAGATTCTGCGCCAGGGGGCCGCACATGACCGCGCCTGCTCGCAAGGCATATGTGATATTTCAGATGTGCAACTGGGTAGCTGTGCAACTGGGGTAGCTGTGCAACTGGGGTAGCTAGCACACGAATGCGAGTTCCCTTAATGCTTGCCAGCAACGTACGAACCCTTGAAACCAGCACGTGCCTGCATGTCCGACATGTGTATCATTCCTGCATACGCATACGCCCGCCCTCCTGCACGCATGCACTTACCCGTATGCGGCACGATGAACAGGTTCTGCAGCTCTGAGCTGATCATGTCGTGGCCGAACAGCGGCTCGGCGCCGACACCTTGCTGCGGCTGCTCGAGATGCTGCACCTGCTGCCCGTGCTGCTGCTGTGCCGTGCGCACCGCGGCGGCGCTCAGCTCCAGCGCCTTGTCCACCATTTCACGCTCCTCCCTGCGCACAGATAGCGAAGTATGATAGTTAGTTACGCTTGCAGGGCAAACACCGCGGAATAGGGGTCACCGCGTGGGGTCACCTGCCCACCGCTGCCCACTCCAAACTACCCGGGCTGCTTCTCAGACTACCCGGGCTGCCCACTCCAAACTACCCGCCTCCAGCCACGGCTACTAGCGCCGCACGGGTGGTGGCGCGGTTGCCCACCGACTACCATACTACAGCAAGGCGTATGCATGCAAGGCATGAACCAGCGGCAAGAAACCCTGAGCATGCATGCAGGCCCAGCCGCACGTGCCACACACAGCGGCCGACAGGCCGACACACCTAATCCCGCACCACTCCGCCTCATTACCTCACGCGCTTCTGCAGCGCCACCTGCTGTTTGGCATCGCGCACAAAGTACAGGTAGCGCGAGCCCGCAGCGCGCGCGCGGCCGGCGCATTGCACGAAGGGCGTCACGTGGTCGGCGGGGTCGAGCATGATGACGGCGTTGCAGGTACGGAAGTCCAACCCCTCGGCGCCCACGCTGGTGGAGATGAGCACGTTGATCGCACCCGCACTGAAGGCACGGCGCACGCGCTCCTGCTTCTGCAGTGAGACCACGTCATGGTGAGCCGCGAGAGAACGCGGGGGCTTGTTAGAGGGGCGGTCTTTATTATTCAGCCCCGACTGCCAGTCACCTCCGCACCTTGCCATTCATGGACAGGCTCTTGGCGCTGTGCCCTGCGCCCGTGTTGCCCATGAACACAGCGGAGCGGATGTCGCCGTTGCGCGCGGCCGGCAGCTCTACCAGCAGCCGGTGCAGCGCCAGGCAGGCCACCTGCACGTAGGCGAACGGGTGTAGCGGGCACAGCTAATCCGCTGGCTGGGCCAGAGCGCGAAGACAGGGATAGTTCCGTCCGCGGTACAGGCATAGCGCGTCAACTCAGCGTCCGCGCCTCGTGCACGCCGTGGCGTGTGGCATGTGGCGCAAAAACGACAAGAACGCACGTGCGTGTGCGCGCGCGGATTCTCACTTTGCGCTGGCAGAAGACCATTGCCGCCCAGCCGCCTGAGGCGGCACCGCCAGTGTTGTCGGCATGATGCTGGGTGCCCAGTGCCAGGAGGGAGCGCACCACCCACTGCACCGCGGGAGTCACCAAAGGCACGCCGCCGCCAGCAGCCAGCCCTGTGGCTGGCGCCGGCCTTAGCGGCAGGTCCTGGCCCACCTACACGCGTACAATGCAGGGTGGCGGAACAACTGACGTGCATGCATGCAGAGAGGCGCCGTCCAGCGGAGTTGACACCAAGGCGCGTTACACAAAACAGTAATACACAGCAGTAGCGCTAACGACATCAGTAAAACGCCCTTCGCACCTGCAGCTGCAGCTTGCTCAGCGGAAGGGCGCGCACCAGCAGCTCCGCCCACGGCTGCACTTCGCCGCGGTCCCGAGCCGCCAGCGGGTGCAGATGCGTGGGCAACGCGCCCGCCGCCACAGCGCCGGTCGCAGGGCAGAGCACGGCCGCAAATCCTGCAAGCATACGTTGGCATTGGGCACGTAACGCGGAAGCTGATTGCAAAGCCACGTACAAGCATCCGTGCAGTCCAGCCGCGGGCCAGCATGCTGCGTACAGTGACTGCCCGATCGTCATCATGCGTATGCACGCACCTTGCAGGACCGCCGCTGCCAGCCCGCCTTGCTCACTGCTGCTGCCGGCCCCTGCTGCCACCGGCCCAGAATCCCGCTCCCTGAACACCAGCTCCGTCAGCACCACGGCCGCGATCAGCAGCGCCAGTTGCACAGCCCGCGCCTCGAGAGTCCAGCCACCCGCAGCTGCAGCCTCCTGCGGCTGTTGCTGTTGTTCGTGCTGCGAACGGCCTGCCGTCGGTGACGATGCCGTCAGCAGCACTGCCTCACGCAGCGCCGGCGGCAGCATTATGGTGAGACCCGACACCAGCAGCGCGGCGCTGTCGCGGTGGTCCGCGATGCTGCAGGCATGTGCGGCGGAAGTATGCTTGCGTGATAGGTGGTAAATGTGATCGCTGCTGAAGCGGTCAGCAGTGGGTGTGCATCTCGCCGTGCCAGCAGCGGTGCGCACGTGTGCGTTAATGTATACGCAAGGGCACCTCAAGGACACGACTTCCCCACACCTGAACGCCTCGCTTCCGTCACCCAGGCCGCCCTCCTCCAGCAGCTCGCCTATCTGGTAGCCCCACAAGGCGTCCTCTCCAGCGTCCTCGCCCTCGTTCTGGGCCTCATCCGTTTCGCCGGCCCCACGGCTGCTGCCGCGGTGCTCCGCTGGTGAGTCCTCTCCGACGGCTTCACAGTCGCTGCTGCCGTCAGTGTCGTCGGCACAGGATGTCTCCAGGTGCTGCTCCTTCTCAGCCCCGCGGTTGCGCTTGTGCTGCTGCAGCAGCGTGAGTGCGCTCCCATCCTCGGCGTCCAACACTCGCAGTAGCATGGCCGGCTGCGGGCAAGCAAGTGATGTTCGTCACGACGGGAAAGTGCATAAAGACGTCCTAGGATGTCAGCTCGCGCACATAGATGGAAGGGTGTCGCGTACAGGCTCCGCCCAATCGACAACTACTAAGGAGGTGCGATACAACACAATCCACTGACCTGCGGTGGTGCAGCCGTAGGACCAAACAGGTCCGCCGCCGCCACGGCCACAGCCGGCCACAGCCCCAGCGAGTTGAGCGCGTCCTTCAGCGCTGAAAGCTGCGAGCGCAGGTGCTCCAGTTGCTTGGTGCCGCACTGCGGGTCCTGCTGCCACTGCTGCGTCTCCGCACCTCCCAGGAGCGGGCTGGTAAAGCGCGGTGCTGTGGATGGGGGCGGGGTGGATGGGCGGCTGGGTTGCAAGGATAAGAGGTTTGGGTTTTATGAATGATGAACAGCTGCAGCAGTTACAGCTAATCGATGGGGGGAGTTCATTCCATTCCAAACCCCAAGGTCAGCCATTGTAAAACCAAAACTGGTCGTTGCTGGCGTCGACTCCGTAGCGAGTAACGCCGAGAGGCGTGAATGCGTCGCACAGCAGACTGTCAGCGCACATACGGTAGACCCATCCCGAGCCGCCCATTGCATACGCTAATCACGCGCTATGCCACGGCGCTATAGCCACCTGCAGCATCCAACGAGGCCCGGGCAGCATCCAACGAGGAGCCCGGCAGCAGCATCCAGAGCAGCATGGACATGCGGAATGCAGAGTAGATAAGAGGCGAGCAGGGCAGGTGACCGGAAACAATTGATGGGCGGGGGTAGCCGTCCATTTTGGGTTTGGGCCAGTCTGTACCGCCGCGAGCAAGGGGGCCGGTGGCAGGTGCAGCGTGTGGCGCGCGTCTGGCGGGGTGACAGAGTACGATGCAGGGCTCGCTCAGTGATGAAGCAGTTAGTGCTGGCTGCGCTGCCTTTTCCCTACCGTGCCCGACGCACCTCGAAGCTCCGGTAGTGGCTCGCCTACGGCGCAGCAGCGGCGGAAGGTCTGGTCACGGCTGCGCGAAAAATCCACCGCCGCGGACACCAGCTCGATGGCGCCATCCAGCGCAGCCTATGGGTGTCGGGAGGACACAAGTACAGGGGTGCGCGTGGGCGTGCACGCAGGCATGCGTGGGCGTGGATGGGGTGGGCGTGGGCGTGAGCTTCCGAATGCGGTAATGGAGTGCACCTTTGCCAATGACCATGCAGCCGGGGTGGATTATACGTGGTTCTGGCATCCACCGCACCCACCATGGGCTGCCCGGCGATCCACGAGCCCCCGCCTGCATGCAGCGCCTCGCCTGCCTTGCGGATCTCGGGTACTCCACCAAACACTGCAGCGTCCGCGCATTCCGGCGGCAGAACGCTGGTGGCAGTTGAGAACACGCCGCGCGCTGCCCGTGGCTGCACCGGTGCAGGCCGGTCCTCTTCCTGCAGGGTTAGCTCAAGCCGGGGCTTTGCCATGAAGCGCTGCAGCTGCGTGCTGAAGATAGGCAGCATATGCACGAGGAGCAGAGTTAGGGCGGTTAAGCGCTCGGTTGGGTGCAGTGGGATACCGGTTATCTAGGGGGGGGGGTCCATGCATGATTAAATAAGCAAAGACGATGTTGACAGGATGCTGCCGGGGGGGAGTGGCTGCGGGAGACCGCGAGCGAGTTACAAGGACTATACAGAGTGATTGATGTGTAGCGGTTCAGTAGAAGCCCGCTATACAACAGCTGCGATGTGCCCAGTTGCATATGCCCCCTGCCCTCGCCCCCCTTAACTTCCCTCTACAAGTTTATATCACACTACAAGTCGCACACACGCACGCACGCACGTGTCTCGCGCGGCCACTAGCTGGGCACCCAGCAGCCGTGTCAGTTCTTCGGCTTTGTGCGGCGAGGCAGTTAGACCCAGCAACACAGGGCGCAGGTTGGCCGGGGTGAGGTGGCGCACAAACACCCGCAGCAGCACTGCGGGCATAATAACACAATAATGAGGCGGCGAAGGGGCGGGGGACCAAATGCGCGTGAGAGCCGTGTCCCGATGGCCCAGCCACATACAAGTGTTTGTGCGGAATGGCGTCTTATCAGTCGTACGTGGTGTCCGCGTGGCAGCTGGTCGCTTGATTACCGGTATTGCAACACGGGGCATGGGTCTGCACCAGGCTGAACCAGCAGGCAAGACTGAACCCCAGCCCCCGTGACGCACCTGCGTAGGGGTGGTTTGCGTTTGTGTGATGGCACTCGTCCAGCACAAGCAGCCCGATCTGGGGGGTCTGCATGCACGAAGTGGGCAGGGCGCGGGGGCAGGGCTGGCAGTCATCACGATAAGCGTGCGGAAGCGGTGTCGAAAGCCACGGCCACAGCCACAGCCCGACTTGCGTACAATAGCAGTCAACTACGCGGCTGCCACGCTCACTGCTTGCCTTGATATAGGCGTGAGCAATGAGGCGCGTCAGCGCGTCAGGCGTGGCGCACAGCACATCCGCCTCCGCATGCAGGCGCTGCCAGCCGGCCCGGCTGCGCGCGTCGCGGTTGTCTTCCCCCGTGTAGGCCACTACCCGCAGCCCGGCGGCGGTAAGCACCTCGGCTTGCTGCATGCGGCGTTCATTGTACAGCGCAAGTGGCTGAAGCGTGCGACAGGCCGACGCTGCACCTATTGCAGACCCGGCGTCAAGGCTCAGCCATACCTGTCGGACAAGCGGGACGGTCGGTGCTAGAAAGACAGATAGACGACCTGACGCCACCAGCTCCTCCTGCACCTCCAGTATGCGCTCCACCGCAATGCGCGTTTTGCCGGTGCCTGCAGCGGCCGCGGTCAAGGCTCGATTTACTATGGGGGGCACCTGACTGGGGAACCCGCGGTCAAGGTTGAGAAACACCGTGCAGCAGCCCGGAAGCCCGGACAAGACACGGCCCCAGGCTGGACAGGATCGACAGCTCGACTCGCGGTCAGGCGCCGGCGCCGGTCAGGCTCTCGGTGGCGGGGGCACCGGGTGGGGCACCGAGGGGGCCCTTGAGCGTGCTCGTCATTATCCCGGGTTCATGCTAAATGTAATAGTATGCACACACACACACGCACACACACCGGTCTCTGCATAGATCACCGTTGACTTGAAACGGCGCGCCAGGTGCAAAAGCTCGACCTGGAACTCTCGCAAAGGCGGTAGAGTTGTGCCCATGGTGACGCGTGTTTCTTAATCCATGGCTGAAAAAATCACAATGCGCTGCTCATTTTGCAAAGGGGCCATATCCAATGACTTGCACTGACTTGCATTCCACGGCCGGGTTCGCCATCCGCGAGCGCGTTTCCTTTTCAGCGCGGCAATGACAAGTGCTTGCGCCTGATTCAGCAGCACTGGCCCTCATTCCTTACCTCGCGGCTGCTGGACGTGCATTCGGTCTTCGGCGGGTCCAGTCTGATGCGGACTGTGCTGTGAGGCTCCCTCGCCTTGATTTGGAAATCACCAAAATATGTTAGGCAAGGTCCAGCTGCCTCGAAGGGCTCAGCCTGGCGCGTGCAGGGTGCATGCTCGCTACTCCGGCGAGGCGTCCAAACCGCGCGGCGCAGGAGGTCGCGGCGGCAGGAGCCAGCAGCCCGGCCGGGGAGGTGGAGGACGGGGCCCGTCCCCGGAGCTCTTCACACAGCTGCAATATGCCGGCCAGTTTTGGAGCAGGCTTTTCTCCGGCCTTCCCTCCGAGCCTGCGCCGCCTCGTCAGGTACCTCAGACGCCAGAGAATTTTCTTTATTTGCTGTGAATCTTGTGGGCGGGCCGGGAGGCACGTTAGGGTTTGGCCGCCAACTGCCACAGCCCCTCGGGCCAAGCGCTGTCCCCTCGATGGCGCTGCTCCTACAAACGTTGATGTATCCATGTCGCCCTCGCACGCTCCACGCGCAGCTGCCCAACGGGCGCGCGGCGCGCCCTGCTCACAGCACAGCCGGCAAAACCATCGAGGTGCTCACCAACCATGTGCCCCTCAACGTTGGCGTTCGCGTGGTCCACCAGTACGACGTGCGCATCAGCCGCGTCCGCGATGCAGTCCCAGGTTCCACAGCATCTTCAGGACAGCAGGGCAGCGGGCAGGGCGGCGGCAAGCCCGGCCGCGCGCGGCGGGACGCTAGGGTGTCGGGGCAGGAGGCACACGCGGTGCTGTCCACGCTGCTGGCCGGCGCGGCTGGCGCCTCTCCTGCAGGGGCGGCCGGGGGCGAGTGGGTGTTCGACGGCAGCCAGGCGCTGTACAGCGTGGAGGGCGACCTGAGACGCAGGGCGGCAGCAGCTGCAGCGAGCGCTGGCGGAGTGGGTGGCGACGGGGAGCTGCAGCTGCAGCTGGCAGCGGCGCCGGCGGCTGGCGTTGTTGGCGGCACGTACAAGGTGGGCGGAGGTGCTGTCGTGCCGTTGGCATCAGCGAGATATCAACGAGATGAACGCGGTCTTCTGTCAGCCTGATGACAGGTGCTGACCATCACGGATGTGTTGAAGTGCAGCACGCATGTACGCAGCAGCCGGTCCTCTCTTCCGCACACCACACCACCCCAACCATCCTTGCCACCCCACCCCACCCCACCCACGCAGGTGGAGCTCAAGCTGGTGGCGGCACTGGATGTGGCGCAGTGCCTCAAGGAGGCGACGCAGCCGCCAGCACCGCAGCTGCGCACGTCGCCGCCCGATGAGGAGCAGTCCGAGGGCTTCCTTGAGCCCGCCGGTCTACCGCCGCCGCTTGCCGCCCCCTCGCCCAGCCCACGCGCCGCCGCGCTGGCGGTGCTGGACCTGGTGACTCGGGCGGAGGTGGCGTGGGACAGCGACTCGGTGCGCACCGGCGCCGGCTCGTTCATGTCGTACAGGCTGGAGGACCCGCTCGCGCCCGTGAAGGGCCTGCTGCAGCTCAAGGTGAGCACGAGCAACTCTTAACAGTGGCGTGCAATCGGTTTACATACGTTCAAGTGGCGGTGCGTGGCGCGCACCTTAATTGGGCGGGGGGTAACGGCGTGTTCGATGGGAGGGCGGTCCAAGCCGGCACTCGTATAACTCATGTCGCAATCAGTGACGAATTCGGCGACCACACCAACGGCACGGCCACTGCCACCGCCAACCCCACCAAGTTGTAATGCCCGCGCTACAACGAGGGCTTGCCAGAACCGGCTCTGGCCTAAGCTGCAGTTTCGCCGACGTGCGCTTCCATGGCGCCGCCAACTCGTGAAGGCGCATTGCGCTCAACCAGCCCGGCTGCATCTGCGACCATCCAATGCATACATGTACCGCAGTCTGCCAATCTCGGGCATGTGGCCCTGTTGCCTTTGGCCGCAGCTTCTGCGGGGCTTCCGCTCGGCGGTGGCGCAGGTGGCGGCGGGCACCACCCTCACCATCGACGCCGCGAGTGCTGTGGTCGCGGGCGACGGCCCCTTGCTCGGCCAACTGCAGGTTGGTCACATGGCGTGTCCGTCGGTTACGCGACATGCACGCTGGGGTTGGCTGGGTGTTGTTGGGCTGGTGCAAAAGCAGACATTTATACGAAATGGATAGGAATCAATTCCGCGCACTAGGCACACGGCCCCTCGGTCGGGTGGCGACCCGCAAGCCCACATACAGACGCCTACCCGCCGCAAATGTCTTGTACTTCCCCATGCCATGCGTTCATCAGTCCGCATAAAGGAAATTGCAGCCCGCCCACCTGGCCATCCAATAAATCATGCATGGGGCCCACCCCATCCAATCAAACACAGGCGGCGTTAGCAGAAGGGCGGAATGTGTCGGCGCTGGCGGCGGAGCTCGGTAACACCAAGAACTCCCGTCGCCTGGAAGAGGCGCTCGTTGGACTGGAGGTTGGTTCTGCAGTGCAGTGAGATGCGGTGGGGGACTTTGGGGCATGTGCAGCGGCTATCCACAGCTTTGCTTCACCAAGGAGCCATACGTGGTACGCCATGCACTGTCCGCACAGCCTGTGCAGCGCACGTGCGTGATACCTGGCTCTGCGCGCGGCCCGCGCCGCTCACCTTGCAGGTCCAGCCCAGCTACAGCGCCAACCGGTACAAACTGTCAGGCAAGTTGGGCAAGTCGGCCCGCAGCTACATGTTCGAGTCCGACGGCCGCAAGATCAGCGTCGAGGTGGGTCGCCATCGGCACGAGCTCGAGGCTTGGGAACAGCCGGAGACCTCCGATGTTGAGTTTAGCGGTTGGCCCATTGATTCTGCGTCAAGGCATGTGCACGGCATTGACGGTGTGTTCAAGGGGTGGGGCCGTCCCTGTGAACGGGGGGCTAGCTCATGCGAACCCCCAGGGGGGTTGACACCCAGGGGGGTGGACACCAGCCCCAGCTCTACCCAGACTGAACCAGACGCGCAGGCAAACGCGATAGGTGTCGTGCAATATACCGGTACAATAGAAGTATGCGCTCAACACGCTGCCGTGTCCGCTGCCGCCCGCAGACCTATTTCAAGGAGCGGTACGGCATCACGCTGCGGCACCCTGACCTGCCCTGTGTGCTCGACAAGAAGGGCGGTGCGCTGCCCATAGAGCTGTTGAGGTGAGACGCGAAGCAACCGCTGGATGTTGGGTGGAGCGAGGTTGGCCGGGTGCTGGATGGATGCTGGATATGGCTGGATGGTCCGGGGGACGTGACGGGGGAATGTTGCAGGGCCAGCGTTGAAGTTACCAGCCCCAGGCAGGAGGAATGCCGCGGGACGTCGTGGATGGCGCGGGGCTTGGGGGCGCAGGGGTCTGTGCGACACCCCTCACTGCGGGCTCCAGGCTCCGCGACGCTGGCTTCCATACAGCCGCCTCCCTCAACTGCCTCCCCCCCCCTGCAGCGTGGTCAAGTACCAGAAGCGCATGTCGCGGCTGGACTCGCGCCAGAAGGCCGCCTACATCCGCACCGCCGCCCTCAAGCCGGCCGACCGGATGAGGGCGATGCGGGAGGCGCTGGCGCGGCAGCTGGGCTCGGTGGGCGGCAGGGTGGCGCGCACGTTCGGCCTGGCGCCCCTGAGCACCAGGCCGGAGTTCCTCAAGGTGGGGATGTAGGACGATAGACGTGCCACGTGGCGCCAAACAAGAATTGCGTGGCATGTGGTGATGTGGCAGTGAAACGCATAGACTCATGCTTCAAGCGTGAGCCGATTTACCTGTTGGCAGTTTCATTCCCCCTGCCGCTACTGCACTGACCTGGCCTCCTTCCAGTTGGTCTGGTTTAGCTTGGGCTGGTATTGACGACAGCCCCCTCCCCCGCTTGGCGAATTATTCTCGTTACCTCGTGTGCTTGCGTAGTGTACTCACCACCACCCCTGGGACCTAGCCTGTGCCACAGACATCAACAGTTCAAACGTGCCACAAGCCGTTCGCATGCATGGCTACCCGCTTTCCCGCAGGTGCCCGCGCAGCTGCTGCCAGGGCCGCTGCTGCAGGTGGCAAGGCAGCAGGCGGTGGAGCCGGGCAACAAGGGCGAGTGGGCCGGCGGCGGTGTGGCGGTGGCGCCGGCCTGGCGCAGCGGCGCGGTGCTGTGCTACCTGGGGCAGCGGGTAGAGGCCGAGGCGGGGAGAGACGCGCGGTAGGTGGCAGCGCTGGGAGCGGTGTTGTTGTTGGTTCAGAAGAACCCTACGCGCCAACGGCCCTCAACTCCTCCCCCCCTTCATTCCCGCTTGTCGCCCACAGCCCCGCTCCAGCGCCTGCTCACCGCTCTGGACAAGGCGCTGTCGGCCTCGTCCGCCAGCCCCCTGCCGCGCGACATCCCCATCATCTGGGCGTCGGCGCCCAAGCCCGGCCTGTCGCCCGACAAGGCCGCGGCGGATGCCGAGTTCTGGCTCAAGCGCGCGGCGGCCAAGGCGGAGGAGGCGTACAAGCAGCCCTCGCAGATGGTCATTGTGGTGCTGCCAGACAAGGGCGGCGTAGGTGGGTGCATGTGTCCCATATGCCTGCGGCGTAAGGGCAGCGGTTGCGGGCAAAGTTGCCGTAGCTGGGCTGGACCTACGGTAGGTGGGCGCCGCGGCAGCAGGTTTGAGCGGATTGCTGCACGGCCTTGTAATGGGCTTGGTTTTGCTTGGGCTGGCGCTCACAACCCCGCCCCCGGTCCCACCCCAGCTCACCGCCAAATGTGGCTCTGGCGGCTGCCATTGACGTACTGCCGTCCACTCTACCCTGACCCCTCTATCGCGCCCCAGCGTATTCACCATGGCCAGCCGTCCATGCTGTAACCTATGCCTGGATGCCGGTGTCAGTCCCTTCCACCCACACTGCTTAGGCGCTTCTTCGGTCCCACCACATCACACCACACCGTACCGCACCACACCGTACCGCACCACGTGGCTGCATGCGCCCCTGGCTCGCCCATGCACACCACAGGGCTGTACGACGCCATCAAGGCCGCGGGCGACGGCAAGCTGGGCCTGGCCACGCAGGTCGTGAACCCAGCCAAGGCGGGCCTGGTAAGGCTGTATTGCGGGCTTGCCAGCGAGCGCAAGTCCATAGCAGACCGGTAGCGCTGGCGTGCGCGGCGCGTGTGGAGCGTGCGGGCATGCTGCTATCCATCAATTGCCAACGCGACTGGGTTTGTGACTGGGGTGGCGAGTTCCAAGTGCCAGACGGTGAGGAGCATGCCTGGTCCGTGCCACCCCAGGATACATGACGTCCAGGCACTAGGGCTGACTGGCCCCGTGCCCCGCACCCTGCTTTCTCCCCCCTCCTGCAGGCAGGTCCCGGGGCCTCCTCGGGCCCCTCCCCCTCCTACGCCGCGCAGCTGGCGCTGTCCGTCAACGCCAAGCTGGGCGGCGCCACCACGCGGCCGGCCGGCAGGCCGCAGGTGCGTGGCGGTGTTTGTTTTGGAGCGCGGGCTGCGGTTTGGATTTTGGTGGGAGGTGGGGATGGGAGGTTAGGCAGGAATGACTCCAAGCCGTTTGCAATCTGCATGAGGGGCGCAGTACGATGTGCGGCCAGAACCCACGGACCACACCCGGCCCTCTCTCCATAACCACTTCTTGGACCTGCAACTCCCTTTTCCCTCCCGCACTTCACGCCATCACCACAGGACTGGCTCCCGCTGCTGCGCGGCCAGCGGCTGATGGTGCTGGGTGCGGACATCTCCCGGGGGGCCGCGGCGGCGCTGTCGGGCCGCGGCGGCGACCAGCAGCTGGCGGCCGCCGAGGCGGAGTCGGAGGCGCAGGTCAGCGGGGGGCAGGCTGGAAAGGCGGAAGCGCTGCTGGGGCTGTTACTTGCGGCGGTTGGAAGGACTCGTTCGCAAAATCATCATTCGAGCATGTGGCGGCTGCCTGCACGGCACTAACGTTTGTCTGGGTAGATTCTTGAAATTGGGCTTTCCCAACCACCGCACGCACACGCATGCAGGTGTCTGCGGGCGTCGAGTACGCTGCCGTTGTGGCGTCGGTCGATAGGTACGTCGCAGGGCATGGCAGCCGCCTGTCGCTGCATGTGGTTGCCGCCTCTTGGCAGCTCTCTCGCATCCTTGTTGGTTGGGCCAGCGAACCTCCTTGGCCGCCCCCTGCCCCCCCTGTTTTAGCTTGGGCTGTTGTTTACAATCCCCTCCCCCGTTCAACTGCTTCATCGCAAGTGCAGTCACGCGGTGGACTACCGCGTGCAGCTGAGCGCGCAGGTAGGGGGTGGGCGCGGCGATGCGGCTCTACCATGTGCAATTGCTGCTCGCGGCGGGTGTTGAGCAGAATGAGGCCCACCTGCGGAGTCCATACCGGTACGCCTGGATGCTGGTGCTTGGGGAGCACAGCTTGAGTCTCACATGCAAGCCGCGTATGCACCGCCACACCTGCCGCAGGTGGCGGGCAACCGCGACATCGTGGTCAGCATGCGCGAGAGCGTGCGGCGGCTGCTCCTGCAGTACGGCGTGCCGCAGGGCAAGGAAGCAGCGGCCGCGCCGCGGCCCGTGAGCGAGCTGCCCGAGGTGCTGCTCATGTATCGGGACGGGCTGAGCGAGAGCCAGTTCGATGCGGCCCTGGCGGAGGAGTTCACGGCCATTGTGCAGGTGGGTTCAAGGGACTGCGATACCTGGAACAATGAGCGAGCTGTCAACACAGCGAGAGCAGCGACAGTGGGAGGCAGCCAGGGGCTGTGTGCGCCTCACGCACTGCGCCTGCGTCCAGTTTCTTGGCAAATTGTTCGCTCCCTCCTACACCACCAGGCCTGCACGGACGCCGGCGGTCCGTCCTACCGGCCGCGAATCTCCTTCGTGGTGGTCCAGAAGTCCCACAACACCCGTTTCTTCCCGACGTCGAACGAGTTCACCCACAAGAGTGGCAACGTGCTGCCGGGCACCGCTGTGGATCGCGGCGTGACCGACCCACACGCCTTCGACTTCTTCCTCAACTCGCACGCCGGCATCCAGGGCACCAATCGGGCGCCTAGGTGGGTGCGGGCGGGGCGGGAGGGCGTGACTGCTGGGCCTTTGGTTTGGGCTGGTGGCTAGGGCTGTGGCTGGTGGCAACGCTGGGGTCCGGGGCTGCGCCCGCCTACAAGGCAGGCATACATGTGACGGAGCAGCAGTGACCGTGGGCGCGACCACCACCACTGCAGTACCGCAATCACTCCCGCATCATTACTTCTACCCACGACGGACCCCCCCGCTGCATGTACGGTACCTGCACACGCGCGCGCGCAGGTACACGGCGCTGGTGGACGAAGTGGGCTTCACGGCCGAGGCGCTGCAGCTGCTCACACACACGCTGTGCCACACCTACCCGGCCTGCACCAGGTGTGGGGGGGGCAGGCATGGTCGTGGGTCGGGTATTGGGAAGCGAGGATCTCGGTAGAAGGACTGGTCTCCAGAAGCCGAGTCGTGTGTGGAACGCTTGGCTGCTTCCCCCTCGTTCTTCACACGTTCACGTGACCATGCATGCCCGCGTACGTACGACCACCCCCAGGGCGCTCTCGCTGCCACCTGCTGTGCGCTACGCCGACCGCGCGGCGGACCGCGCACGTGCGCTGCGGCACACTGTGGCGCGGCCATCGGGGAAGCAGGGGCGCGGCGTGGGCTGGTATGATATGCTGCCGTCGCTGGCACACGCGGGGCATGTGGTGTAGTTCAAAAGGCCGCCATGCCCAGCGCAAAGGGGCAGCCAGCATCCTGAGAGCCCCGCAGAACGCGAATGCCACATGTGAGTGGGGCGCAGTGCCTGGACGAGGTGCGTGACGGGGGGTTGCGGTTACCAGCCGCAGGGGGGAGGGGACAGGGATAAGATGATTAGATGAGAACGCCGCGGGAGAAGATGATTAGAGGACAGGGAAAAGATGATTAGATGAGGAGGCCGGCCGGTCCATGCGCGCTCTGGAAGTTGCATGGCGTGGGAAGTTGCATTATTTTGTGTGGGACTTGCGGTTCTGTATAGGAATTGGGGACCACAGTCCGAGAGCTGAACAGGAGCTGTGTTACGAGGCAGTTACCAAGTTGTGTGTGTGGTGGCCTGCGGTGATGGACACGGTTTATCGACGGTTTATCGACGCGAGGTGGGTAGCTTGGTGAGGAAGTGGGAAGGCCACCTTTCTTGTTTCAGGGGGTCGGTAAAATGGGGGTAAAATGGGGAAATGGGGGTCGGTATGCAAAGGGACAGTCCGAAGCGTGCAGGACGCCAGGACCATCTGATGCTGCCAGGAGACCAACTCGACGCCAGTACCCCTGAGGTTGCTGCATACCCTCCCACAGCCTCCCACAGCCTACCTAGGGCACCCGACCTGGCGGATTTCAGGAGGGGCCCCACAGGCAGCTCCAGCGCCCAAACGCAGCGTCATGCAGCCCACAAAAGCATGAACTGCTGTGACCAATGGCGTTGCAGCGTGGGGAGGGGCGCCAGTCATGGCAGGGGACATGTCCCCACACGTCCTCGGGACACGGGACTACGGGACTTCGCCACCTTGCCCCCATTCACTCCGTACCATCGAGCCAACGGGTCCCCGGGATGCCGTGTTGACATGATGGCAGAACGGACAGCCGTATCAGGCGAGGGTAGGCACTCCGCAACGTTTGCTGCTGTAAGTAACCGGCACATGATAGCACGTAGGGGGGCGTGGGGCACGGGCATTTGGCGGGTCCGCACGGGTCCGGGGATCCCATTGGGGCGTGTCGAAGTCACGGTGCACGCCAGGGTTGCCTAGTACGTAGTACGCGTACAACGTATTACGTACTGTACTACGTATTAGTACGCTGCCCTCTGTGGCTAGTACGCTTGCATAATACGTTGCGTTGGGGGAAACAGCAGGGATGGGGGTGGGCGGGGTGGCGGCGCCGTGGCGGGCGAGGGGTGCGAGGGGTGCTGGAAGGCATGTCCGTCGAAGTTCGCGACCTATGGCTGCTCTCCGAACCGCAGCTGTGTTTTCTTATAGAAATACGAGTGTGAAAAGTCGAAGGAAATTCCGCTAGAAGACTAAGGCAGCGCAAATCCAAGTTTACATCGATTCGGGCATGGTGCTGGCCAGGGATGCTGACCGTTATGCAGCAAACGGACCCAGCTAGGTTAGCCGCGCTACTCGATTCCATTTGGGAGCACAGGAGCAAATGCACCCCCATTCGGGGACCAACCTAGCTGCATATACAAGTGTTTGCAGGCGTTATAAGGGCCCCCCGGCCCAGGCCTTGGTCTCTACAAGGACGGGAATGCACGACGTCCTACACCACCTTGTAACCACACACAACATGGTGCGGGCACACGTGTCGTGTTTGCACCCGCTTTCCCCCCGATTTCGTGGCCCAGCGTATTATGAATGCGACATTACAAAGAAGGGACAGTCCGACCAGCTTTATGAATGCGACATTACAAAGAAGGGACAGTCCGACCAAGCAAGGGTGCCCCGCACCCAGGTCGGGAGGGACCATCTCCGGCCCGAAGGGAAACCACCCTCCCCCCAGCTGTCTGCCGACCTTCCACCGACACGTGCATTAGGTCCATGTCTCAGCTGCTAACCTCGCAAGTCGAAGCCAAGCGTAAGCCCGCCAAAGCCCCACAAAGTGTAGCAAACCGTGTCTGCGCACAAAGCGCTGTCTACAGCACCAGACGCAAAACCAGGCACGCCAGGCATATAGTCCGGCGACGCCCAATCAAACACCAGCACCGCAGAAGAAACGGCACCGGAAACCCAACGCACAAGCGCCCGCCGCCCACACCCCAGACGCGGGGTCAAGGGGAGGGGGGTGGGGAGTCCACATCATCAGGCAAGACCAGGACCAGGCAGTCCCCAGCACCCCGGGCAAGGAACGGATGCACAGACGGCACCGTATCCCAGTCTTTTGGGCGAACTCCCAGGCTAACAAAGGACTGCAGCCGACCCCAGAAATCAGAAACAACCGACACACTAATGCCCATGACATGGGCCGAAGACAAAGCCCGACCCGCACGCAGCCCGGCCATGACCACCAGCTGCCGGCCCAGATCCAGGGCGGACAGCGCAGCAGGCCACATCCCACACCGGCGGCGCCAGCCCAGCAGGCGGCTGCACCAACCACAGGTCAACACGCGTAAAACACTCCTCACCAGACCCGGGCACGGCACCCATAGCCAAAGCCATGTTCTCCCGCAGCGCCCGCGCCACCACGCAATCCCAAAAACGGTGTCGACGGTCCCCGTCACACATATCCATCTCACAGGCACGACACAGGGGCATCCGGATGCCGGACGCACGACGATCGGCATTTTTCGGGAAGGCCCAACACGCATTGGCAGCCACCCGCCACAAAGCCTCCTTCTGGCGATTCTCCCATTTCAGCGCCCACAACCGGGCCAAAGTGCAGCCGAACGCCCCAACCGCGAGCGGCGCACCCTCCGCCGGCACACCGGCATCCCGCACAAACAACAAATGCTTAGCCCGCAGCGCAGCCAGGTGCAGAGCCATTTGCATCTCCGTCCCCGCGCGCACGGAATACTCCAAGAGCAGAAGGGGCGGCCCCCCGTCCAGCGCCCACCCCAAGCCCGTATTATGCAACGTATTTGAACGTACTGTACTAGGAATCCTAGTACACTGTACTAATACGCGTATTATGGCCAGAGGGTCACGTACTAGGCAACCCTGGTGCACGCTCATGAATGGTCTGGAAAAGGTTGATTGGCACTATTTTGGCATTAAATGGAGGGGTTAAAACCCTCTACATGACGGTTTTGTCCATCGTGGGGTCGGTCGTCCCAAAGGGGGGTCCCGGGCTGTTTCGGGGCATGGTGTCTGGCACTTTCTTCCCTCCCCCCTCCCCTGCTTTCCCCTCCAGGGAAAAGTGGGCTGAACCACCGCCACGTGTCCCGTCTACCTCATCTCCCGGGCATAGCAAGGGTCGGTTATACAGCCATGCGTCCAGTTGCGCCCAGCTATCAAGCACCGCAGGCACAGGGCAACCCGGTAATCCTCTAGCCGCAAATATCCCGCTACCTCATGCGGCCTGCCACATATTGTACTATGCTCGTCAGCAAAGACTGCTCACCAAACACCCGATGGCCTCATTCAGCGCGGGGGTGCCGCTTGCTGGGGCGGCGCCGTGCTGTCCGCATCCACGTGACCTTGCCGTCCCCCTCGTCGGCCCGCTTCAATCGTGCTGCTCAAAAATACAGAATCGTCCGGCAGAGGCAAGCGGAGGGGTATGCATTAAAAGCCGTTGTGGCGATTGCTGGTACTCCCAGAATACGTCTCCCAACTAGGTACCAAACCTCACTGCCCATATTGGAGTCTACACGGCCCTTGAAGTGCAAATCCTCTCAAACAAACGGACGACGTGGCCTTGCCTGTCACGTCTAATTAACACTGCCATGCTTGCCGTCGAAACGGCCAAGCATATTCACTCAGGGGCATAACCCTGACCTCCTTCCAAACATCTTCTTCGTGAGTTCATCCTGTACATGCGGCCACCTTCGCTCAAGACTCGCTTAAGCGGCAAACCGCGACTGGCTCATACATCCAAGTTACTGTATGTGCAATTGCCGGCTGACTAGTGCCATACATTAAGAGGCATTCCGCACGGGTGTAACCATGCCTTACAGCAAGCCTGCATGCTCACGGGCAGCAAAACCGCATGCCATACTACCCAGCCTGCCATACAGTGGGCACTCGCCTAAAGAAAGCCAGTTTACTGGACGCCAGCCCAGCGCGCCATGTCAATGAAGTTCTCGCCACCAATCACGTTGTTGATGAAGCGGATGGCAATGGTCGTGCCGTACGCCACTTGTGGGATGGAGCGCGCAATGGTCATGTCCACCAGGCGCTCCAGGCCGAACACGATCTGCACACACGGGAGCCGATATCGCAAGTCAGAGCTACGCACATGTGCATGCGTCCCCACGATGTCGAAGCCCTGATCCTCGCCCGCCCGCACATGTGTGACAACCGCCGACGACGATAGCGCCATGCAACAACGGGTTGCCAGGCAGCCGCAATTCACAAGACGCCAGGTCGCAGAAGCCCACCTGGTAGCGCGTGTTCGAGGACACGCCCATGAACAGGCCCCACACCAGGGCTGTCTTGAACAGCGGCGGCACGGGCACGTCGTCCTCCTTCGCTCCATGCACTTGGCGCCTGCAAAGCAATCGAGCGTGCCAGGTCGGGGTTGACGACAATGATTGCATGCGAAAACCTGCAGGCACCGATTCACATGCGCACTGGATGGCTCCCTTTCCCCTACCGCCCCTTGCTCTGCTTTTGCCCACACACTTGAGGAGCATGAGGGAGTTGGCCAAGCCCTGGCCCAGCAGGCCGCAGGTGATGCCCGCCAGGCTGTACTCCAGGAACTTGACGCCCAGGCAGGCAACGCGCTGACCCACGTTGTAGGTCTTGACGCCCGGCACGGACGCCTCAAACACGGCGGACGGGATGGTGGCCAGCCACTTCTTGAGCGGGCCTGCGAATGCAGTGCAGCCGTGAGGCAATGAGGGCACACCTCGGCGTGGCATTCCGGGTTGTGGCACGCGCATGACAGGCCTGGCTTGGCATACCGCTCTGGCAGCTGCTTGCATGGCACACAAATACCGGCATTGCACCCTGTCCACACTCACTGTTGCTCATGGCCGCTCGGCTGACGCCGCCCAGCACCGCCGCGGGCGCCATCAGCGACACCAAGACCACGTCCAGCACCAGGCCCACCTGTGAGCAGCGGGCCACATAACATCAGCGGACATGCATGTGCCGGGCGTGTTGCACCAGGTTGCGCTCCGCCCATTACCGGTATGTGGCAACAGGGAGTAGCATGGCGCTTCATCAACCCACGGCTGTGACGTTGCGGTACAAGCATCACCCATCTGGCAAGCATGACCAACCCCCTCCATGCATTGACAGGCGCCCAGCCACCGCTCCAGGCACCCACCAGCAGGTCGGACAGATAGAACTCGAACTCGGCCCAGAAGTCCTTGCCGCGCTTGCGGACCTCGGCGACAGTCGCGCAGCCTGTGCACGGGGCAGCCCTCCGTCAGCAGCAAAACACTCGCAAGCGAAGGATCGTGTATCCCTCCGCCTAGCATCGCCGGGCCGCGTTGATGCTAGGCCTCCTTGCCGCACTCGTTTGCGCATGCGCAGGCCCTCCGCTGCGGCACGCGGGTTGCACGCACCTGAGTCAATCACGACCTCCGCGCCCACTTTGAACAGGAACAGCGGGTCGGCGAGAATGCGGTCGCGGAAGTAGGGCATGGTGCGGCACAGCATGCCGGTGAAGACCAGGCCCTGGACAAAGTGCGGTGCAGGGCGACACAGGAGCCAGCAGTCACTTCATGGCAGACAGGCGCGAGCCACCCTAAGGTTTAGCGCACTGGTCGGTGCCCACACGGCCGCTGCCCCACTGCTGCGCCGTCCGCCCCGCCCACCTGCGCCGCCAGGAAGGCGTTCAGCACCGACGAGCGCAGCCCGAACTTCTTGGCCACCTCCAGCATGTCGGCGGGCAGGCTGAGCTTCTTCTCCGCGGCAAAGGCCTCCACCTGATGGTGTGGCGCAGACAGCAGGCAAGGCGCAGCGGAAGTGAGGCGGAGGGGCGGCACGCGGAAGGCCGGTGCCCGGCTGGCGCTGTCACGCACACCCAAGGCCGCACCTCGCTCAGCGTCAGGATGCGGTCATCGTCGTTGTTGCCACCCCCCTCGCCACCGCCACCACCACCGCCGCCGCCACCGCCGCCGCTGCTGCCGCCTGTTGGGCCACCATCGCCGCCGCCCGTGGCTGCCTCCACGCGCACGTCACGCGCTGACACGGTGGCCGGGGGCTGCACCGGCGACACCGGAGTCCCAAGCGGAGACTGGACCGACCCCGCCGCAGACTTTCCATCAGCAGACTCGTCCCGCTCACTGCTGTTGCTGGGCGCGAGCTGCGCGTAAGCAACTGCAACCTGCAATGTCGAGCACGCCACATTGTAATCAGCCTGCGCCCCGTGCCTTAGTAGTGACGCCTGCAGCATGCGACATCTATTTCGCCCATGTATGTCTACTACGACGACTCACACGGCGGCTGACGCCGGCGAAGCGAGGGACCGGCGCCGCTGCCTGCACGGGCAGCGCGCTCCTGAGGCCAGAAAGCTTGCAAGGCCTAGACGCCAACATTTTGACGCGCAGCTCCTTGCGCTGTCGTGCGGACGTGCAGCTAGGGCCTTGTTATTCAAGAGGAGCTGCCAACGGCCGCACGGTGCAGCGAAACTAATAGCCCCAGTCGTCGTTCAATACACACACCGAATTAACTCTCGCAAGAAAGCGCTGCTTTCGAACGGATTTGACGCCCATGAAGAGTCCGAGCTCGGACAAGGCTTCCCCGGACACAGCGTGCTTTGTAAATACTGCAGATACACAAACTATTCAACATTGAGGCATCGAACACGCTACCCTGCACTGTGTACCAGCTTCCCCAGCCTGCTGCGGTGGGGCCTCTGAGACGGGCGGAAATAATTTTAATTTCATCAGGGGATATCTCGACAAGGGATGATGGAGCACCCGTTGCGTTAGTGCGCAGAATGGGCAAACCCGCGCCTGCTCGTAAGCTCGAGCTCGGGCAGGGCCTCGGAGGCAGTGCAGCGTGAGTTATGAAGCGGGCAAGTGGCCAAGATGGGGCTCCAAATGCCAAACGGTCGCGGAGCCGGTCAACCTGTAAGTGCGCCCGCACGGGAGGGAGCTGGGGCTCGGGAGGGAGCAGGGGAGGTGTGGCGCTGCCGCAGTACGCGGCTTCCCGGCGCTTGTGTGGCACTGGGATGCTCTGGTTCGGGCTGGCGGACCAGGAGGCGTGCAACTGGGTTTGATGCTCGGAAGGAAGCCGGGTTCACGTTCTGCTGCGCCAGCGCACTTACGGCCGCTCGCTGGGCACGCCCTACACTGCACTTCCCGCCCTCCCAGCCCCACTGCGGTATGACCCCGCAACGCCACTGCGCGAGCGGCTGGAGCAGTTCTGCACGCCGAGGAAACGCAACACAGACCGCGCGAAATCTCGGCCTGCATCGGTGAGGGAGAGGGGGAGGGTGCGGCCGGGAGCTGGGCATGTCTTGGTTCGGCAGGCCGGTCGGCCAAAAAGCCGGGTGCTGTTATCAATCAGGGGGTGGGTCGCCGACTGTGGCCGCCCATACTGTGTATGCTTACAGGAGCTGGACCCCAGGGTGGCGGCGCTGGCGGCCCGGCTGCCCATAACCTGGCTGCGATGCGGGCAGCCGCCTAAGCACGCCCGCTTGCTTGGTGGTAAGTGGGTACTGGGCACAGGGCTGTGCGCCGCGCGTACTATCGGTAGAAGGGGTATGGCCACAAGGGCATTCTGAACATACGGAACCGTTTGCTGCTTAGGTCATACTGTATGCCCATAGCTGTCAGTGCACGCGCATTTAGTACGGTAGTGTCTTGCTTCGCACGTTCAGCTGCCTGTTCTCCGTTTGACCCTCCACAGCGCATGACGCCAACGCTCAGAACATCACTGTAGCCTGCCTCTGCGACACGTGCAATGAGTGGAACCTGGAAGAGGAGCAGGCGGACAGCGAGGCGGACACGGACGAGGAGCAGCAGGAGCGCAACACGGCCCGCAGCAGTGCCGACAGCAGCAACGACAGCTCTGCAACCGGTAACAGCAGTGGCAGCAGTGCCGCAGCCGGCGGTACCGGTGGCAGCCCTGGTGTGCCATCGTTCTGCGGGCGTGTGTACAACCTGCCTCAGTGGCTGGAGCACGGCACGGGTCTGCGCATATCGGGCCTGGACCCCAACCGCCAGGTGGCCGATTACCGCGACCTGGTGCTGAGTGCGGTTGAGGTGGTGGCAGACGTGGAGGCGCCCCAGGCGCAGGGGCCGCATGGACCGGGTGCGAGCCAGGAGCGGAGCGCGGGGTCAGGGCAGCTGCATGGGAGCCTGCTTCACCCGCATCCACATCCCCAGGTCGTCAGGGGCGCGGCCGGAGCAACAGCGCCGGCAGCTGGGCTTGGCAGCACACGTGCAGCCGCCGCACCTGGAGCGCGGCCGGTGTCACTGCGTGACCACCTGCGCCAACTGACCCGCACGGAGCTGGCCACTGCAGCGCGGCTTCTGCAGGTGAGCCGGCGAGGGCGTCAGGCTGGCATGCCCACATCGTAGCTGGTGCAGTGCAAGGTGTTGGGACTGTTGCGCGTCACACGTCATCGAAAGGATGCGCGTCGTCTACCGTCAAGTGCACGTTTGAGTACTGCCTCCCATTATGTTCCATAAAAGAATGTCCGGTTTACGAGTATCCGGGCCGGATCACCCACCGGCTTTCCTGTTCAGGAGCGGCGACAAGGCGCAGCCGGAAGTGGTGCTGGCGCTGGCAACTTGGGCTCTTTGGCGGGGCGGCGCCTGCACGTGTTCTACGCCGAGGAGCTGCCGCGGCCGCGCTGGTTCGCAGGCACAGCGCTGAAGCCAGCAGCCGATCTCGTCAGCCTGAAGGTGCGTGTTAGGAAAGCGAGCTGGGGGCTTCGATGCATAGGATCGTGTGGCTACCGGATTTCTCGGTTGGTGGCTGCATCGCCGGGCTTTGCGGCTTGCTGATTGTGGGGCGTGTGCAGGACGGCAGCGAGTTTGAACCTCAGCCATCCGTTCAACTCCAGCGCTTTTACCCTGCTATGGCGCTGTACAGGTGCGGTGGGAGGAATGGACCGACTACCAAGGAGTGGTGAACCCGGCTAGCAAAGCCGAAGTCCTGCTGGGCGTCACCCTGCTCCACTGGTAAGCACCCGTATTGGAGTACATGAACAACGGTGTGTGCACATGCGCACACGTTGTGGTGGCACGCGCGAACTCCGCCACATGTCCGTGTCCATGTACAGGGGACCTTCATCGCCGCAGCAGCTGCCGGACTGCCCCGGCGGCGCTGACATCTGCGCCCTACCCTCGCTTGAACAGCAGCCGTCACCGCAGCAGCAGAGCCCCGAGCGCAGAGCACCTGCTGCAGCTACTGGCTCCGCCTCTGAGGCCGCTGGACGCTCAAATGTCCATGGGCCGGATCCGGGCCCACGCGAGATCCACGGCGCCCAGCAGGGGCAGTTTGAACGCCCCGCACGGCGGCCAGCGGACCAGCTGGTGGGGGCGCGCCGCCCGGCCCCCGACCCCGACACGGTCCCCGACACGGACGTGGGCGAGGTCCCGGTCTTGAGCCTGCAGCAAACGGCAGCGGTGACGGCGGCAGCTGGTTGCCGAAGTCTGGCCTGTGACCGGCGTTTGTCCCCGGAGGTCGCGCAGCAGCTGGTGACGCAGCGGCAGCAGGATGAGGAGGGCCCGGAGCAGCTGAAGGAGCAGCAGGCGCTGCCAGCAGGAGGGCAGCCAGTCGCAGTCGACCAGCGACCAGCACCCGGAACTGCAGATGCAGCCGGGCTCTCTGACGCTGGGCGCGGCAGCAGCGCGCCCGCACGAGCCGCCAGTGCATGTCGCGCCGGCACAGATGCACCAGCGCAGGACGCTTCAGCTGCCGCCCACGGCGATAGCCGCGCGGTGGGTGCGGCCGGAGTGGACAGGCTGCTGGCGGTCATCACCACCCACTCTACGTCGAGCACCAGCACCAGCACCAGCACCACCTCACAACACGGGGCGGGGGGGACAGTGGCCTCGGCTTGCGGCGTACCAGGCCCCGGCCACCAGCAGATGGGCGGCAGAAGCGCGCCGGCGGCGATACTGCTACCGGTTGGCCGGAGCTGTATGCCGCCCGAGCATCAAGCGGGCTCAGATGCCGATGCGCATACGGGTCCGCATGAGGAAGCGTCCGTCGCTCCTGGGGCGGACTGTAGCTCACCGAGCGCGCAAGCCACACCTGGCTCAGCTCAAGCACAGCCAGCGCTGGGTCTGAAGTCGCTGCGCCGCGTGCCGCTCGCACAGCAGGCCAGCCCCTCGCAGTCCCAGCCCGCGCCGCTGGCCTCGGCTCCTGTCATGCTGGGCAGCAAGGTGCCGTCCGCGGACTATGAGCTGCACTCGTCGTCGGACAGCGAGCGCGACGAGCCCGCCGCGACCCCAGAGCCCGGCAGCCCGGGGCGCGGCAGCAGCCGTCAGGGCGCAGCGCATGAAGGCATGGATGCTTCTGGTGGGTGCATGGGGGCACTGCGCTGGGGCACAGGGGTGCGTCGAAGGTGGTCTTCACGTCTTCCATCATGCCGGCAACCTGCGCATGCGTGCATGAACGCCAGTGCTGCAACACGTCCGTTATGTGCCCGTTGCCCTTGCTGTTGTTCAGGGCGGACGCCGGAAGCGAAGCCAGCACCTGTGCCCGCGGCGATGCCAAAATCGGGGTGCGCCTCGCCCGCAGCCGTGCATCCTTCCAGAAGTCAGCCTGCGACCGTGGACGCCGCCGAGGGGGCCGCTCCACGGGAAGCGCTGCTTCCAGAGGCTGCCGCTGGGCCCCAGGTAGCCGCGCCGACCCAGGCGGGGGCCGGGGCAGAGGCAGCACCAGTGGTTGGTGCAGTGGCAGCAGCGCAGTCGGCGGCAGCACTGGAGGCGACGGTTCCGGCAGCGTCTTCGCCAGCAATAGTAGCAGCGACAGCGGACCTTGCTGCTGAGCCGGAGTCAGCAGCACAAGAGGTCGCCGGGCCAGCGGCGGCGCAGGTGGGGGCTGACGAGACGGAGATGGCGGCTGCGGCTGCGGCTGCTTGTGCTCATGCTGCTACCGCGCCCCCGCCGATGCCCTTGAAGGCAGCAGTGACGGGCACAGCCGAGGCAACCGACCTAGTGGGAGCAGCTGCAGCACCAAACATCCAAGGGGAAGCGGCAAACGTACAGGCGGCGCTTGCCGTAACAGCTGCGCCAGGGGTGGCAGCCCCAGAACCTTCAGCCACCGTTGCGGCTGCTGCTGCACCAGAGGCTGATCGTCTTGGCACGGGCGAGGCAGGTCACAGCCCAGACGTCGGTGCGGGCGGCGTGGAGCAGACCCACAATGAAGCGACGCCCAGCGTAGTGGCGCCAGCGGCCGCCAGCACCCATGCTGCTGACAGCAGAAGTGGATCGGAGGCGGGCCTGGGTCGTCACGAACCAGATACCCACCAGGCTGAGGCCATGGCAGTGAACGCGGGCACTGACGAGGCGCCCGTGCCGCTATTGGAAGCGCAGCCCACGGCGGTCCAACCGGGTCCGCGGCTGGTGCTTTCCTCGCCGCGCTGCCTAACCCCCGGGCATTCAGGCCGCCTGGTTCTGCTTGCGGGTCGCTGCAAGGAGCTGGGCGACCGCTTCGCCGCCCAGCTGCAGCCGCCGCATGGCCAGCACCCGGCACACCGACGGGCGAGCCCCAGCCTGCGGTTGCCGGACGGGGGCCCAGCAAGTAGCAGTGCAGCGCCGGCGCCGGCCGTGGATGGCGCAGCATCAGGAGTGGCTGGCGCCTGTGGGGGTGTCGCGGAGTCGCGGCTGACTGTACTGCTGGCCAACGCGGCCAACCCCGCCAGCACGCGCGTCAGTCCGCAGCAGCACGGCGCGCTGGAGGCGGCGCTGCTGCGCTACTTGCAAATGCAGTCGACCTCCGAGGGGGATGCGGGCGTAGGGCCGGCCGCTGGCGCACTGCAGCTGGATGCGCAGGGCCCCAAGCCGTGCAGCCGGGTGAACCTGGAGCACCCCGAGCTTGTGCCGCTGCCGCCGGACCTGCAGCACGGGCACACACTGCAGCTGGCGGCTGAACACCACCTCCAACACAACGTTGGCGAATCCCAGCACCACAACGACCAGCAGCCGTGTCCGGGCAATGGCCATGAGAGGGCGGCTGCAGCGGGTGCCGCCGACGGGCTGCACAGCGTGTCGTCAGCGCCGCTGGCGTCTGCAGCAAGGTCTGGGGCCGCGCCCGGTCATGGCAGCTTGTCGGCGGCGGGGATTGCGACCAGCTTCGTCACAACGTGCACCAGCAGGGATTGGGCCAACGCGGGCGCGGACGTGAGCGTGCAGCTCTCCATCAAGCTCGTCACATGTGCCATTCCAGGTGCCGTGGGCCTTCACCAGGTGCGTGACCCCCCCCTGTTGGGCTGTTCGAGTTGCAGTGGCGGGCAGGGACATGCGCACTGGTAACCTGGCATAGCGACCGTCACGCCATGAGCTTGGAAACTCTGCACACAGCATGGTTCTTGACACCCTGCTACTCGTACGGTTTAGGCCCGCTTACATCCATGTGTTGGTGCCCTCGCACGCGCACAGGTCGTACTCGACCTGGCCATGTGCATGCCGGCAGCACTGCACCGCAGCCCGCCAGCGACCGCAGCCGCCATCGATTGGCATGCTTTCACGAGGCTGGCGGTGTGGCTGGGCGTGGGGCTGACCCAGGTGGCATCAACGTCGTCCAAGGCGGGTGCGAGCGCGTGCGCCCAGCAGCAGGCGGAGGAGGGCGCTCAGCTGCTGCGCCAGCTGTTGGACCCACACGAGTTGCTGGTGCCCCTGCCACAGCCGCAGCCAGGCGTGTGCTACCGGCCCCAGGAGCAGCCCGCGGCCGAGCAAGAGCTGGCGCAGGCTTGCCAGCTACCGCAGGAGCCATCACCGCTGGGGTCGGTGCCTGACGGCCTCAATGCTGCGGCGGCTGCCGCGGCCCACCGGGCGGCTCACGTGCAGCGGCTGGTGCAGGCGCTGGACCCGGTGCTGCTGCGGGCCCTGGAGGAGTTTGAGCTGCGGCGGGCGGCCATGCCGCTGCTGGAAGAGGTGTCCGTCGAAATAGCAGCTCAGGTGAGGGCAGCGGCGGGTTCGGCGGACCCCGCCAGCCACACGTCCTTTCCCCACCACAAAGATATCAAGTCACTGCACAAGCGGATCCTTTATGTGTCTTCGCCGTCCGCTTATTAACATCTTTTACCGCACTGTTTGTCCGTGTGCGTGCGCCTCTGCAGGGCTGGCCGGCCACGCTATCTCAGCTGGGCAGCCTAGCCAAGGCGGTAGACCAGCTGGCCCTGCA
Source organism: Chlamydomonas incerta (assembly GCA_016834605.1). Classification (NCBI taxonomy): domain Eukaryota; kingdom Viridiplantae; phylum Chlorophyta; class Chlorophyceae; order Chlamydomonadales; family Chlamydomonadaceae; genus Chlamydomonas; species Chlamydomonas incerta. The sequence goes on from JAEHOC010000083.1 coordinate 62,284, forward strand.
GCCGGATCAGCAGCCGCTGGCCGCAGACAATGAGGGCGCCAGAACGGCCGGCACGGCGGTGCGGCGGCTGCAAGGACTTCTTGGCGTAGCAGCGGCACTGGCACAGGAGGCGGCCGAGTCGGACAAGTTGTCGGGCGTGTCTGAGAGTGAGGCTAACCGCGGCAGCCGTACCAGTGACATAGGGCCCGCCGTGGCGCAGCTGCTGGAGCTGTACTGGGCCGCAAAGCATTGCTACCGCACGGAGGAGTGGTGGGAGGGCGTGGTGCGGCTTCACGCGCTGATGGCGGCCATGCAGTCGCAGTCAACTGCAAGCCGTCGACACATCCATAGCGTGCTCGAGGTACGATGCGGGTTGCCTCGGGTGACGGGTGCGGCTAAATGCAAGCGGCCCGGGTATGTCACCACGACCAGTCGACGTGTGCCTGTCGTTACTTGACACGGTACTGCGCGTCTGCAGGTGTGCTCGAGGGTGCTGTTCAGCCCCAACTGGCCGCCGGCAGTGCAGCTACCCGGCTTGGGCCCCCCAGACAGCGTCCGGCTGGCGGCTGCGTGGGACGAGGTGCTGGAGGAGGCCTGCAGCAGGCGCCAGCAACAGCTGCAGGCTGCGCAGGAGGACGGCGGCGTAGAGCACCTGGGTGGTCAGCAGGCGCAGCAGGGGCAGCAGGCGCTGGCCCCCGCGAACCCGCAATTGCAGCAGCCGGTGCCTTTTCACGCGGTCGGTGGCGGTGTTGCAGCTGCGGCATCAGTGGCGGCAGGTTCAGCCCCACGAGTAACGGCAACTTGCCAAGCGGAGCCCCGTCTCGGAGGCGGTCCGTCGCGGCCCCATGTGGTCCACCAGGGCCCCCGACCAGCCGCGCAGGCGGACATGCGCTCTGCACCAGTGCGCACACACGCGACGACATCTCGGCAAGTGCAGCAGCGAGTGACCCAGCAGCAGCAGCAGCAGCAGCCACGTCTTTTGCTGCCCACGCAACCGCAGACACTGCGTCCGTCACAGCCTACAGGCTTGCAACAGGTACAGCCGCCGCAGCCGCCGCAGCTGCTGCCGCAGCAGGCACTGGGCGTCCAGTTGCTGCAGCAAGCCCAGCTGATCCAACAACAGCAGCTGTTGAATCAGCAGCAGCAGCGGCAATTATACGGGCAGCAGATGCTTGAATACATGCTGCTGCGACAGCAGCAGCGACAGCAGCAGCAGGCGGCACAAGCTCCTCAACCGCCGCCGCAGCAACAGCAGGCGGTAAACGCAGGTGGGGGCGCCGTACGCCAGGCGGCTGTGACGGCGCTGCAGCAGCAGCAGCAGCTGCCTGAGCAGAGGGCTGCTGTGGTGCCCTCAGAGGTGCCGGGCGCTGCAGACGACGCGCTAGCACCTGGGCAGGCGCAGGTGGGCATCCTTGTGCGCGGTTGGCGCGAGGTAGGGCCCGAGAGCAGCGGCCAGCACCGGCTGTACGCCATGCTGTTCGAGTACGAGGGCCTGCTGCTGGACACCACCTACAGCGTGGACTCGGACCAGGTGCCGCTGCTGGAGCTGTCGGTGGGCGAGATGCGGGAGCTGGCCCTGCACACGGTGGCCGGCTCGGTGGCGTCCCAGCTCCGCGCTGTGGGCATCCCTCCGCCCTCGCACATAGAGCGCGCGCTGCTGGGCCCCACCACCACCACCCAGGCGCACCTGACCTGGCTTGTGTCCAACCTCAAGGCCTACAGCTGCAGGTCTGGGCAGGCTGCGGCGCCGGCCAGGCCACCTGCGCCACCGCCACCTGCGCCACCGCCGCCGCCAGTTGCAGAGCGGCCAGCCAGCTACTCAGCGGCGAACACGGGTGGCCAGCAACCGTACCAGCAGCCGTACCAGCAGCCGTACCAGCAGCTGCACCAGCAACTGCAATACAGGCAGCAACAGGCACCCGGGAATGAGCCGGCATGGACAGCAGTGGGAGGTGGATCCAGCGGTGTCAATGGCATGTGGTCCGGGCAAATGGCTGCGGCACCACCCGCAGCTACACATTGGGCTGGTCCTGTGCCGGGTCCCAGTTCGCGCGCTGCTGCAGCTGCAAGTGCCGCGGCGGCAATGGCTGCGGTGTCGGCTATGGGCCAGCAGTACTTCGCACCTGTGGCCCCTGCGCCGCACATGTATGTGGCAGCCCAGGCGGCCGCCGCTGCCAACAGGCCGCTGCAACCGCCTGCAGCTGGGGCCCCAGTCGACACGCTGGGTGACGTGTGGGACAGCATAGGTGCATGAGTACGGTAGTGTTACTTGTGCAGAGGGGATCGTGCACAACTTGGCGTATGATGGGGCTTGAAGTGAGGGATAGCATGGGAGAATGGCGCTCTCTGAGTGCTGGGCCCATTAGTCATGACGAGGGTACGTGCCCCAGCACGAAGCAGCGATGGGGCTCAGTCCCAAATTTCAATGCGAGTGGGCGCAGTGGGGACTGCCCCGAAACGGCTTTGAAGGGCCATGGGATCCATAGGAGGCTTTGCGGCAGCCTCGTGGAATCACGTGCCAGCACATTTCGTTGCGTGAACTTGCTAAAGAATACTTGAAGCTTGCTCCGCAGGCTTCGTCATTCTTCATGATTCATGTTGTTAATTCGAGCGTAGAACGCACCGGGAGAGGCAGGCCAGGTGGTTGACAGCGGCAGCATGATATGGTAAATAGGGTAGGGTTGCTTGCGTTAGCACGTGAGCAGGTGACTGCTAGAGCAGGATGTGTGAGGAACCACATGTATGAGCTGTCGCAAGCCTTCGCCCTTGTGCCTTTTTGACAAGGGTTTGGGATTGCGTTAGGCGGCCTAGGTGCAAGGTCTTAAGCGAGAAGGCCAAGCTAGGCACGAAGTGGGCGTGGATTGTGGCTCCACGGAGGTGGGAGTGCAATAGTTGGCTTCTGCCAGGACCAACAGGTACAGAGTTTGAGAGCGCGTCGTGGGTCGATACCTGCTGTGCCGCAGCCGTCATTCAAACGTGTAGCGACACACCGTGCACCACCACCACGCCTTGCCGATAAGCCCAGGCCATGCCGCCTCCTATCTCACCAGTCGCCAGCGGGCCCAGTTGCATGCAATCCTTCGTAGTCCTGCGATGTGCCCCTACGCAATGCTTTACGCCGACCGGAACATGACGCAGCCGCCTACACCTACTCGTGCACTCACCAGCCCCAGCCGCACAGCCCCAGTCGCTTCTTCGGTGCTGCATGTCCACCAGCAGGCCCTCCTTGTATCGCCCTGGACATGCAGCGGCGATCGGGCCGCGGCCGCTTGGGAACCCACCGACAATCCAACATGTCCTCACAGAAACCACTCCCACCCCTCCCCCTCCCAACTCCCTGACGCGCTACAAGGTCTTGATCTTTAGGGAAATGTCCAGGGCAATGACCGAATGCGTCAGGGCGCCCACGCTGACGTAAGTAACCCCCGTGGCCGCGATGGTCCGAATACTGCTGAGCGACACGTTGCCGCTGCCCTCCGTCTCAGCCAGGTCACCTATGCGGGCCACCGCCTGCAGGCAAGTAGGAAAGCAAGGTTTGGCCGGGCCTCCGCCACCACACAGGCTTCTTCGCCTAGCATGGCGGTTTGGAGTACAAGTAGTCGGCGCAACCCCGGCCCCGGCCCCACCTCGGCCATGAGCGACACGTCCACGCCGCCCTCCTTGGCCGCGTCCCTCCGCGCCATGTTGTCCAGCATCACCCGGGTCAGGTGGCTGCGCGGAGCTCCCTCCTGCCGTGCCGCCCGCAGCAGCTCCACCACCTCATCCACCTCGGCCAGGGTGCTGGTCTCCACCTCGATGCACATGCGACCCTCCAGGCCGGCAGACCTGAGGAGAGACATGGGAGTACGTGTGTTGCGGCGCAGGAGCGTGTGTGCGCGGCCACAGATTTCTTGTGCTAGGCCAACAGCGAGTGGCCGACTAAAGGGCGGACAAAGCGCTTCTGTTGGCTGCGCAAGTGGGGACACATACGCCTAGATCAGCTGCCCACACACAGACCCGCACCAGCACGCGCACCAGCACGCACCGGATGTATTCCTCCGCGCGCTGCACCGCCGCCCGGATGCCGCCCGCCGCCGCGATGTGGTTGTCCTTGATCATCATCATGTCGTACAGGCCCATGCGGTGGTTACTGCCGCCGCCAATCAGCACCGCCCACTTGTCGGTCAGGCGAAGGCCTACACATTCGGTATGGCAGTGTGTGAGATGGGTTGGGTTGGGTTTGGTGGGGTGGGGTTGAAGGTAAAAAGTCGTAGCTTATGGAACACCGGGAACAGCGGGGACGATGGGTGTTGCGGTAAACAGCCGTCTGCCGGGTTCCAGCGCGTTGTCCTGCCGTGTTGTGTCCCCGAGTTGGCGCTGAACAATGTCCCAGTTTGGCTGATGAAGTTGGCACGAACGGCAAGTTGTCCATGATTTGGATGTGACGCCATTTCACAGCAGGTTGTGTCCGGCTGTGTAAGCGCGATCGCGGCCAAACACCGCGCTTTCGTGCAATGGAGGCGTGGGGTACGTCGTGTGGCGCAATATCCAGTATCTTAAACGCCGCCTTCATTGGGCACCGGTACCGCACCTGGCACCGTTTTGCGTGTCTCCAGCACCTTGGTGGGCAGGCCCTCCAGTGCAGTCACCATGTCGGCCGTGGCTGAGGCAATGCCGCTCATCCTCTGCAGCCAACACCGCACAAGGAGCACCACATGTCACGCAACATGCACCGATGGCACTCCCTCCCGCCTTCTGCCTGATTGCCCTCCCACACCCTGCCACCTCTTCCTTCCGGCAGCTTGCCAACCCGTGCTAAACCGCCACACTCGAGCGCCTGAGTCAGTTGCGCAGCCAGCAGCTGCGGTTGCGGCACACACGCACACGCCATCCGCCCTTCCAGCTCCAGCCCGCACCCCGCGCCGCCGCCCGCACCTGCATGAAGTTGAGCATGATGCGCTCCGCCACCAGGATGGACCGGGCCGAGCCGTGCAGCACCCCCAGCACCTGACCGCTGGTCACCTTATCGCCGTCCGACGCCCGCCACTCCACCTGCAAGCGGGCGCAGTACATGAGAGTTGACGGATGTTGTGCCGCCGGCTTTGCATACCCGTGCAGCCGCCGGTCCTCCAGGCCCGGCAATCCGCCGTGGACCTACCTGCACAGTGGGGTCGACCATTGTCAACACCTCATCCGCAACGCCAAGACCGGCTAGGACGCCATCCGCCTTTGCAAGAAAGGTCGCTGTAGCTTGTGTAGACTCGGGGATCCTGCAATGGGCGATTAGTGCAGGAGCTTCATTGGATGACGTCCTGCTGCAGGCACAGAGCACTAAGCTGGGGACGCGCCCCAAGTGCTAGGCAACCCTGGAGATGGCGCAGGAGGCTGCCAGCCTGCCACCACATTCTGGCCCTCCTTCTCATTGCTCGCTGAAGTGTAAGAAACCCGGGATCCTAGGCTCTGGTCCTGTCCGTGGGTGCCCCGTGTCTCCAGTCCCCTGCACTTGCGTGGCGAGCGTGGTCACGTCGCCACGGTCCCCGGCATCTTCATCCAGAGCAGCTTTGATTGCCTGATGTCACAAGTAAGAAGCATGTATTAACTGACAAATGGTGCAACAGCGACGTCGGCAGCTTCTGTCGATTCAATTGCGCATCGCCGCCGCTACCTGGGCCACAGTTGCCGTCGGATGTACTGGGCAAGGAATTGGAGCGTGGCTTCTGCAAAACATCCACAAGCGACACATGCATTAAACTCGAGCCGTGAAACCGCACTATATAACGTCTGCTATTGAAACCTGCGAACGCACTTGGTCGCCATACTGATGTCTGTGAGCTTACAAGCGTAAACAAGGACACGAATTTGCTAAATAAGTATGCACACTATCCTCTGCCCTAGGACCTCTGCATAGGCGAGTCCATGGCACGGCACGCAAATACCCCGGCCTGCGTCGTGATCCTCCCCTGACTGCCCGAGTGACCGGTAAAGTGGTAGACTGCCCAGGGACTGCCGAGTCGAAACCACAAGGAATGCTGAAGCGACCCCATACCGCAACCTAGATCGACCGGGCGGCTATCCTGGGTTCTGGAGCAGCCCCGCTACGGTATACGCGGACCTCGTGGGCTTGATCCGACAGTACCTGGCCGGGCGCCGCCACTTCGACAGCACAGCAGTCCCCATCGAGTTGGCGCAGACGCATCACTGGTGACACTTGCAGCTTTTACCTACGCGTTTACTGGTAGATTTGTGTGTTTTTGGTTTCGTGTTTATCGCCGCCGCCCTCGCGGCGGCTGTTCCTGGGTCGCCGCCCCCGCGGCCGCTGTTCCTGGCTGGGCCGCCGCCGCCCCCGCGGCTGCTGTTCCTGGAGGGGCCGCCGCCGCCCCCGCGGCTGCTGTTCCTGGAGGGGCCGCCGCCGCCCCCGCGGCTGCTGTTCCTGGAGGGGCCGCCGCCGCCCCCGCGGCCGCTGTTCCTGGAGGGGCCGCCGCCGCCCCTGCGGCTGCTGTTCCTTGAGGGGCTGCCGCGGCCCCGCGGCCGCTGTTCCTGGCTGAGCCGCCGCCGCCCCCGCGGCTGCTGTTCCTGGGCCGCCACCGCCCCCGCGGCCGCTGTTCCTGGACCGCTGCCGCCCCGCGGCGGCCGGCCCCACCGCCAGCCGCGCACCCACAGGAGTACTTGTTGCGAGCGTGCGCGGCGGCGGTCATTCCCATCCCATGCCCACCCCTGGAGATGATGACACCGGCGCTACCGGCCGATCCCGGGGTGTTAGTTTACATACGCATGCACCTCACCCGCATGCATGCACGCCATGGTATCCCACACCCGGCCGGCGCTGCTACCATGTGCAGCCGCCGGTCTTGTGCGACGGGTGTGGGGAACCGCAATGCGGTCCGCCCCGTCGGTTGTCCTGTTCTTTGTCCTGTGGGGGGTCGTTTTCGTGTCTTGCTGCGTGTTGCTCGCCGCCCGGCATCCCGCATGGCGGCCCCCTGTCGAGGGACCGCGCGTGCCACTTCGCATTCAGGCCATCTGGGCCCGTGCCGCTTGCAGTACCGCCGGGATGAGCCGTGCAGCCATCGCGCTGACTTTAAGTTTTCCGCGGCCACCGGTTTGCAGTACTTGCCTTACCACACTCGTTTAATCCGCACCATTCTCATACTTGCCTTCCTTTCCGCCTTGGTAGTTCCGTTCCAGCCCGCGCCAGCCCCAACCGCAGCGACAGCCGCCCGCCCAGCCCGCCGTTACTTGGGTGCTGTTGTGTTCCTTGCTGTCGGGCCCACTTCTTCCTTGTGGTTTCTTACGCTTCCATTCACTCCCTCCCTCGCATGTGCTGCTGGGCGACGGTGGCGCTCGTGTTTCCAGGTTGGTTTCGGATGCCGCGCGCCCCAATGCTCCGCTCCGCGCCAGCCCGCCAGCCGTCCACCAGCCCAGCCGTCACAACCTGGATATGTCAGTGATGGGTCAGCGGCGCTGCTCCATCGCCCGTGGAGGTTACCGTCTGGACGAGGTAACATGCCTGCTGAGTCTGCGTCTTGCTAACCGGCCTTCTATGCGTGCTAGCGACTACAACGACACATGGTCACGCATATTCGCATTCGCGTTTCGAAAGCACTTCGCTAACGGTATGCAAGCTGCGTTGACTCCCGCCGAGTCCCGCGTTCACCTCCAAAAGATTGAACTCTTCCGGATACCTAGCAGACGTCCTAAGTTCCTGGTCATGCTCTGAGTCATAGTTGCTGCAGTGCGCAAACGGGCATGGTTGGTGGGCAAACGGGCATGGTTGGCTCGGCACACAATCACGGCCTTACACAGCCTGCAGCCGAAGCGCAACTCTGCCGAGGTCCAGATCCGCAATGTCACAAAACGGGTACCGCAGGGTGAATGGCAAGTCCACCGAAGCTGGTCCCTTCCTGTTACCGGAGTGCTTCCAATCCGCGCCGCAACGTTCTCTAACGCGGAGACACACTTGCAGCAGGACAACGGCTGAAATCCAACTTGCGATCGTTCATCTCCTACATCTCCTATGATCGGCTCGGCTCGGCTTTATCAAGGACACCGCATGAGAGGCCACCAACGCTTTTCCCCAATCATCGGTGGTCCAGCTACGCCGGTTAAGATCAGCACGCCGGTACGTGACTGTTTCACTTCATGCGTCGCCCCTTGGATTCTGCCCTGAAGACCGCTGGCATTATTTATCAGGACCCCGCCTCCGGTCCCTCGTCTCTGGCCTGATGCCCAGGCGTTCCAACGAATATCATGACATACTTGCACCACACCCGCCGAAATCCGTTTCGCGACAACCAACAAAAGAGAAAACACACACATAATGGTGTAAGTAGGATACCACCATATGGATAAGCAGCTTGCGGAGACACCAGGATGCATGCAAAATGACTGGATAGTCTGTTACTACTTGTCGACAGACACGCCTATCCAACCCTAACGCGACATGCTTTAGTCGTCCGCATCCGACACCGCCTCGGGTGTCACCGGCGAAGCTGGCTGCTGCTTCGGTTGTGCCGGTGCCGCGGCGGCGGCCGGCGGCGCCGCAGCTGTTGCGATCGCCCCTGATCCAGCGGCTGCGCCCGGGTTGGGCGTCGTGGCCCCACTAGCGTGGGCCGTGGCGTGGTGCCCCGCGCCGCCTGGCTGGCGCAGGTCCACCACCACCACCGTCACATTGTCCCGCGAGCCCTTAGCCAGCGCTGCCTTGGCCAGCGAGCTGGCCGCCTTCTTCACCGCCATCTTACTGCTGGAGGTGCGCGTCAGCTCCCCGTTAAACTTCTCCAGCGCCAGCGTCCGCGCCTCCTCGTTTGTGAACACGTCCTGCAACGCCACAAGGGTACGAGCGCTAGTCATGCCTCAAGCAAAGACTGTGCAACCCGCGCGCCACCGCACCGGCCCCAGCATGCCGTACAGTGTCAATCGATCGTGTCGTGTCGGTCGCCGGCCCTGCTCACCCAGAGTCCGTCACTGGCCATGATCAGCAGCGTGTCCTCCGGCCGCCGCAGCACGGATGTGATCTGGCAGAGGGCAATTTCCGTACAACAGCCGTGTATCTTACATGCCGTCCACGATCTCAAGAATGGACAAACGGCTGTTCTGCAACCATATGGATGCATTCTCAACCAAGGCTGCGCTAGGTAAGCCACAGCGCCAGCGTACGTTCTCCTCACCTCGGGCTCCGCGATGACGAACGGCCGTAAGCAGTGGTCCCCGATGGCTCTGCTGACCGCCAGCTCGCCCATGACCCGGTCCCACCACACGTAGCCGCCCGCCTGCTCCACGCGTGCCTGCGATATGTCAGGTGCAGGACACGTCAGGACGGGAGCAGCGACCTGTGCACGAAGAAACCCGTGGACACATGTACCACTTACCACTTCGTCCGAGCGCGTGGCCTTGTGGTCCAGACTCAGAGCCACAGCTTCCTGCTCCCGGCAAAGCAGCGCGCGCGAATCCCCTGCGCACACGCCAGGGCGCCAGCAAAGGCAAGAAATGTAGACTGTGGAGGCATACTTCCGAGTCAAAACTGGCGTTTTGAGCGAAAGCTCGCATGTCCCGTCATATTTGTACGATCACTTACCGCAATTTCCAACCCATAGGTGCCGTATCGTCACCAGCGACACGACCGCCGTCGTCCCCACTTCGTGAGCGCTGCGAGTCTGTGCCAGCTGCGAGTCCGTGTGCAGGAAGGCCGCCTTGAGCGCTGCCTCAATGCCGTCCACGCGCACAGGCCACGCCTCCGCTGCAGCCGGAGCGTCCGGCGCTGGCGCCGCACCCGCAGCCTCTGCAGCGCCGCTCGCGGGGCCAGCCGGCGCTGCGGACGCTGGCGCGGACGCTGGCTGGCCCTCTGCCGTCACGCTGGCCGTCACCACCGCGCGCAGATTCTCATGCAGGCTCTTAGCGCAGTGTTTCGCGACGTCGGGACCTACGCCAGGTCACACGGAAGGGGGGAGGACGGGTAAGGCTCCCGCAAAACGCGCGCGAGGGCATTGCCATTGCGCAACCATGTCAACACCTGTCAGCGCCCTCACCTCCGTGCCCATCGTAGACCGCGAAGAAGTGCACAGTCACTGGATCAGTCCCATGCTGCGCTGCCAGCTGCTTGGCATCCACCGCAGGTGCGGAGGTGGGCGAGCAGTCGGTTGCAGGGGTGGCTGAGCTCGCTGCGTCCTCTGGTTTCCCCGGCTGAGCCGCGGGTGCTGAGCTAGATGCATTTCCCTGAGCCGGAATCGCTGCTGCAGCTGCATCGGCCGTGGTGGCCTCAGCTGCAGATTCCCCGGCCTTCGGTACATTGGGCGGCAAGTGGTCCCCCGCGTTGCACGTCCACCACTTGGGGATAATGACAAGATCCGGGACCGCTTGCCAGCTGCGAAACATTGAACAAACCACGCTTAAGCTGTGGCATGCGCTCCGAGACCACGAAACTAGGCACTCACCTGTCCTCCATGGTCATACGCTGCCCCACGACTGATTTGGCCGCATATGAAGGGCATGCACCTGCCCATTTGGCAGGTTTGGCTGGCTCGGCTGCCATTTGCTTCTCAGTCTTCGCCACCTCCGCGTTCAGTGCAGGCTGGGCAGCTGCAGTGAGAGAAACGGGCATAAATATTTAAGCAGGAAGTCGTGGAACCAAGGGCTGCTGCAACTAGGGCGCGCCAACTAAAGTCTGCTGCCCGTTCCCGACGCCCCCAGCCAGAATTCGCTTCACCTGGGAGCTGGGCGGGCTTTATCGACCCTGCACCGGGCTCACCAAGCCCATGCGCCTCTTTCCCTGCCGAGGCCTGAGACTCGCCCGAGGTCTCTTTGCGGGACGACACAAGCCTCTTGAATTTTCTGTAGTATTTTTTCAACCCTAACATCACCGTGCTATCACGGACATTGCAAGCGAGGTGTTTGCGCAGAGGAAGAGCTTCAGTTTGGCTCAGCGAAAGTGGACGCTGCGAGTCATGGGCAACAGTCGAAATGAGACATACCACACAATTGTTAAGGGTACATACTAAGGCAGCAGCGGTGAGAGTCCAGAGTCGAGGCTGAATGGAAAGGCGTCAGCCAGGTCAGCCCGCATGCAGCACGTACCCGGTTCAGCCTGACAACCACGAAGTCACGCGACCCGCTACTAACGATCCATTCATGCACATCGACACACGCACTCGCTCCGAATGCACAAGCGTTGGCGAGCCGCATGATCGCGCACTTCACGCAGCGTTGCAACGACCCCACACAACCATCATACTGCTCTGTCAGTTCAGTCTTCGGACAAGCTCTTCCTTGGTCAATATGGAGCATCCGTGAGCAAGTAGTCCTGACGCTGACCGAAGTTTTTGTCACCAACCTCCATCATCCATTGTCCATTGTCCCTGCAATCCATTGTCCATCGTCCTCCAATCCAAATCTCCCCCCTGTTCATTATCTCCATTGTCCTAGGCGGTTTGGTGGTCTCTCGCTAGTAGTGTTACAATGGCACTTGTATAGCGATATATTCGACCCTGTTGATGGTGGCCAATAATCGCTGTCTCCGGCCCCATCCGTGGCACGAACCCGGACGATTGGCCACTGTCGGTCGCATTCCCCTTAGGTGTAATTCTAGTGTTCTGGCCGTATTTCCGCTGGAAATCAACAATCACCCACCCCACTAACAAACTAACCCCCACCGCACTGTAACGTGAGTAAGCGTCACTAACCTACCGCGCCTAACCGACCGCGCCCTTGGCCGCCTGCTGCTTCGCAATCTTCATGGCGGCGTTCCGCTTCTGCCTCTGCTGCATATTGTTGGCCATCGTATTCGCCTGCCCGGCGGTGAGCTCCACCACCTCACCCGCCGGGCTGATAAAACTCAGCTTCTTCAGGCTGTGCTGTCCCAGGCCCACTCGCGCCGCCACGCCCTCAGGAGACATCACCCACGCCTGCTTGAGTGCCCCGAATGGGTCCCTCGCCTCGTTGGTCTTCTTGGCTGCAGGGGCCGCCGGGCATGGGCGCGTCACTTAGCAAGGCACACATAAGCAAGGCGCGCGGGTGCGACTGACGGGTCACGTCAAATGCATTCTTGATGGAGGATTGAGAGTGGAGGATGTACGATAGTTGGGACACACAGCCTCGCCGCCGCTTGGCCTCCTTCTCGGCCTTCCACTGCTGCAGGGCTGCAGCATCCTCCTCTTGTTTGCCTGCTGCCTTCCGCTTGGCTCGGTCGCGGCTACAAGCTACAGTGTGGTGGAGTTCGATGGAACAATGCAAGCGGGGCAGGTGGCGAAGTCCCATAGTGTGCAGAACCTCCCAGACCCAACAAAAAAATTGCGACAGCAGACAGGAGCGCGCGGCTGGTTGAACGCCGGAGTTACTGTACCGATGCGGTGCTGATTAGCTGCCAGGCTGGTAGTTTGCTGATGCGCATTCCTCACGCTCCGGGCGCCCGGCCAGGCGATAGCACCAGACGCACACACCACAACGCCACACACGCGAGCGCGTCGCAGCGCACCTGCAGGCAGGTGACCAGCGTCCACGGATGAGCGGCGAAGGCGACCGAGAGAAAATGCGAACAGCGTGCAGCAAAGCAATGGCCGGGCGACAGTATGACAAGCAGGGGCAAAAACAGGGCGCGCAAGGCAGAAGAGGTAGCTCGAAATGTACAGTGTGGTGGAGGGTGCGGAGGGGATTTGGACGTGCTCTCGCCTACAGGCTGCAGCTGTGGTCAGGGGCTTTGAAATACAGCGTGTATGAATATACCGTACACGCAACTCCAACAAAACTGACAAGACAGAACCTTCTTGAATGGTTGTATGTGGTAGTACGCGGTAAACTACGCTGTGCCAGGCACAGGTTGGGACGTCCACGGGCATCTCCAGAGACGATGAGCCGGGATGATGGACATGTTTGCACACGCTTCCGCACTGGTTGTAGCTTTCCGTCGCGCTCGATGGCCTCATCATGAACATAATATGTTATCGAAGTATCAGCGAGCGCAAGAGTGGCCCGAAACTGGCTCGACATGCCACGTGCGCGTCCCAACATCCCTGTGGGTTTCGCAGTGCGTACTAGCCCGTACTAGCCCTTTTGCCCCGACGTACTATAAGCGAACTATGACGTATCGTACTAAGTGAGCAGCGTACTACGTACTAACCCCCGAACCCCGGCCACCCCCCCCCCATACACGTTCTATCATAAGCTGGGAGGCTAGTACACGCAGCCCTGGCGCCCGCTACTCACCACACTTGACCGAATGACCGGTTGGATTAATGTAAACCGACTGATCTGGGCGTTTTATAAATCGTGCGGGGCGTCTGGCTTACCGCAGGAATCATTCCCCATAAGAACCTACGGTTATTGATACCGCCACATGGGACGGTTTAGCAATGTATTTGGGACGACGTGTGGCTGGCTGTGGTCTCTGCAATGTACCGGTATTTGCAGGATTTACGTATGCAGACTACTGGTTTGTCACGCCTTCCCGTGTGCTGATGTAACCCTCGCGTGCCCCGACAAAAACGTGCTCCGTCTCGTGATTTACAGTTATTCGAGTAGTCTTTACGTAGCCACTCCGGACGGGTGCTTGTTTATGAAAGTTCGTTCAAGTAGCTCCAAACAAGACAAGCTTGTTTGAGCTCTTTCACACGCTAAAGCCACTCTCACCGCATGGCGCACAGGCCAAGTCACACCGGGCCCGCCAGTCCAGACCGTCCGCTGCTGACTGGCGCCCAAACACGGTGGCTAAAGAACCACAAGATGCACACAATACACTTGGAAACGCTGTGGCCTGAGCTCAGTCAGACGGCTCAGCCACGCCCAGACACCACTACTGACACACGCGGCAAACCCCTTCAACGCCCCTCACGGACCCCGGGTCTTGCCCTTCCGCCTGCCGTACGCGCATTGGCACAGCTAAACACAGCACGGTGACACGCTCTGACTGGTTACCCGCTGGGGCGTGACAGGTTGCCTCCAGGGGGAAACAAGGCAGGGTGGGAGACATAGCCACATAGCGACCATAACCAGGGCAAGTTATAGGGAGCTAGATAGGTTGATCCGCGCTCTCAGCGCTAGCCCCAATCCACTGTGAGTAGTCGGATGTCCTATGCGCAAATTCAACACATAGCTTTGGCGTGTGGGGACGCCGCGTTGGCGAGAGCCACGGATGGCCTACCGTGGGGGCACGCACCCGTGGAGGGCACTGTGGTTAGTGGCGAGTTCGGCTTTTTTTCTGAGAGAGGAGGAGGAGGGGAAAAGTACAGCAACACAGACACCAGCACGCAACGCAAGCAGGCAGAACACCAGAGACTCCTGCACCAGCCAACGGACCCAAGGGCACCCCTCCGGGGCAAAGCAAGGGCAGACCGGGCCCCCCGAATAACAGGCGAAGCAACCACCGAACTCACAGAACAGAGCAAGAAAACAGACACAGGGGACAGGGCAGGAACAAGGGGTGTCAGCTTTGTACAGCTGGAAAATGGGCTGAGCCCCCGTACACTTGGGAGCTATTGGGCATGTAACGGCTCCAGAGCCTCCATGCCCCTACGAAGCACAGGCGCGGGCCTAGGGACACCCGGGGTGGGGCCAGGGCGGGATTTCCCGCGCCATCCATGTGCGTGCCTTGGCACGCTACCAAACACCCCAAGCTTTTCTCTAGCCTCCTGCCATAGGCAACACCCCTCCGGCGCCCCACGCTCAAAGGGCTAGGCGCGGGGCGGGGGCGACGTCGGGGCTTCTCGGCATTCTGGCGCGTCGGCAGGCATGGCTCTGCAAGTCGCTCAAAGCTTTCGATTATACTCCCCCCATTTGCTTGCCGCCAACATAGCTTTCCTTATAGACTGCATATCAGCGGGCACCGGATGCTTTCCTCGCGACCTCGCGAAAGTCAATTGTCCATGGAAGCGCGAAGGCACTTCTCGCTCCGCCCGAATTTTCCCTGCCACCTATTTACATGCAATAGGCATTAACAAATACTAATACGTAGCAGTCGCGGTTTGCGCCAGTATGCTATGTTTTGCCGACGCAGCCACGCAGCCACGCGCGGACAGGGGTGTTCCTGGGGGGCTTCGCCCCCCCCCTGGAACGCTGCGCTGGGGGGGCTCAGCCCAAAAAGAAAAAAAGAACCAGAAACCGAAACCCAGCACCCAAACCCAACACACCGCGAACCACCACAGGCGCCCACACAACAGGACGCCGGCACACCCGCGCCGCCAAACAACCGGGCTCCAAACCCCAAACAGGTTAATGTCGCGCCTTTACACGTGACTTGCGGTATTCAATGTGCCTGGCGGCATGTTGTGGAAAGAAGTAAGGCTGTGCTAGCGCTCGGCTGGTGATATGTTTGGCAGGCTGCTGTCCCGGGTCGCTAGGTTGAGAGGAAAGGCGGAGTCTGAAGCATCATCTGGAAATCGGCTTACACTCGTGCAGCGAAAGAATCAGTGCTTAACGTCCGGTGGACGGGTCCCTCGTATAGGTTGGTCATAGACTACACGCCTAAGATCAGGTCGAGAGACGGCTGCAAGCCGCTCTCGCCCAGCCTTTATCCTCAGCGACAGCGTCTGTACCGGGCACGCCCATGCAACCCCCATGTCAACCGGCACACACCCCAGACACCCGCCGCTTCCCCCGACACTCCAACTTCATCTGTGGACACGATATGCACGTCCCACGTTATGTCACGACAGCTGTCGCGCCTTTACACGTGACTTGCGGTATTCAATGTGCCTGGCGGCATGTCCCCCCCCCCCCAGCGTGCAGCGCAAGTGGAGATTGCATTGGTTACAGGAGGGACCTGCTGACGCAGCTCACGAGCCAGCGAGCACGTACTAGTACGGACGCCCTGCTCTAGACCTCAGGGGCGCGCCACCTGCAGCGCCGACAGCCTACTCTGCGCCTTGGGCTAATAGGCCTTGCTCCCATGGCCTTGCGGAGTGCGGTGCGTGCGGAGTGGAGTGCGGTGCGTGCGGAGTGGAGTGCGGTGCAAAGCTGTAGAAAGCCGTGGCACTGGATGATGTGGGGTTGTTGCCATATGAAATGTGACTGCCGTCATGCGCAAATCATGCAAAATGATGCGTTGAAATCAAGCCTCACCAATCACCAACATGTACGCTTCATGTGTACCGCTAGGATCTGGCCCACGTCGTGTCTCTTGCACGCGGCGCATTGTTAAGGGTGCCCCTTGACCCCCAAGGGCGGACCGGCCTGTGTTGGAAGGGTAGCGTCTGACCCCCAAGGGCATTAACCAGCCAGTTAGCTTTCCTGAATGCGGCGGCTACGGTGGACCATCAAACAACAACGAAAGACGTTGCAGCCGTGAGCTGACAACATATGGGCCCTAGACGCATCACCCGCGTGCGTCCGGTCGGGCCGGTTGCGGTGCCAGAGATTCTGACGTCTGGCAGCCACACCATTCAATATACTGTTTGAAAGGATTGTGCGCAATGAGCAAAACAGCCAAATCAAATCACGCTCGCCCTCCAATTCCCCAACAACAAAACAGCAAACCGACTCGCGGCGAAAGTTAGTCACCTTTCACATCATGCTACACTCAAAACTTCGGCTCCCAGGAATTAATACGTCTGGGCGTGGAAGCGGCGCTCGGCTCTCCGGTGCCATTAGCTGTGCAAGCGTCTGGGCGTCCGCAGGCTCCGGCTCTGGCGCTGGCGCTGGCTCTGGCTACTCGTAGGCTCTGGATCCGGCTCTGGCTTCTGGCTCTGGCTCTGGGCTTGTGACCGTGGCCTCGAACTGCTCGTCGCATCCTCGCGAGAGAGTGGCCGATCCTCCTCAGCTTGAGTAGTCGCATCCTGCTCATTATGACATATGTGTTAGCATCATGTGTCAGTTGTGCTTGCTGTAGAGCGGGCAAAGCGTTCCGGAAAGCTCCGTTTGATGATCATCGTGTCAGTGAAGGGCTCAGGCATCTGGGTCTCTCGACCTGATGTGGAAAGAAGTAAGGCTGTGCTAGCGCTCGGCTGGTGATATGTTTGGCAGGCTGCTGTCCCGGGTCGCTAGGTTGAGAGGAAAGGCGGAGTCTGAAGCATCATCTGGAAATCGGCTTACACTCGTGCAGCGAAAGAATCAGTGCTTAACGTCCGGTGGACGGGTCCCTCGTATAGGTTGGTCATAGACTACACGCCTAAGATCAGGTCGAGAGACGGCTGCAAGCCGCTCTCGCCCAGCCTTTATCCTCAGCGACAGCGTCTGTACCGGGCACGCCCATGCAACCCCCATGTCAACCGGCACACACCCCAGACACCCGCCGCTTCCCCCGACACTCCAACTTCATCTGTGGACACGATATGCACGTCCCACGTTATGTCACGACAGCTGTCGCGCCTTTACACGTGACTTGCGGTATTCAATGTGCCTGGCGGCATGTCCCCCCCCCCCCCAGCGTGCAGCGCAAGTGGAGATTGCATTGGTTACAGGAGGGACCTGCTGACGCAGCTCACGAGCCAGCGAGCACGTACTAGTACGGACGCCCTGCTCTAGACCTCAGGGGCGCGCCACCTGCAGCGCCGACAGCCTACTCTGCGCCTTGGGCTAATAGGCCTTGCTCCCATGGCCTTGCGGAGTGCGGTGCGTGCGGAGTGGAGTGCGGTGCGTGCGGAGTGGAGTGCGGTGCAAAGCTGTAGAAAGCCGTGGCACTGGATGATGTGGGGTTGTTGCCATATGAAATGTGACTGCCGTCATGCGCAAATCATGCAAAATGATGCGTTGAAATCAAGCCTCACCAATCACCAACATGTACGCTTCATGTGTACCGCTAGGATCTGGCCCACGTCGTGTCTCTTGCACGCGGCGCATTGTTAAGGGTGCCCCTTGACCCCCAAGGGCGGACCGGCCTGTGTTGGAAGGGTAGCGTCTGACCCCCAAGGGCATTAACCAGCCAGTTAGCTTTCCTGAATGCGGCGGCTACGGTGGACCATCAAACAACAACGAAAGACGTTGCAGCCGTGAGCTGACAACATATGGGCCCTAGACGCATCACCCGCGTGCGTCCGGTCGGGCCGGTTGCGGTGCCAGAGATTCTGACGTCTGGCAGCCACACCATTCAATATACTGTTTGAAAGGATTGTGCGCAATGAGCAAAACAGCCAAATCAAATCACGCTCGCCCTCCAATTCCCCAACAACAAAACAGCAAACCGACTCGCGGCGAAAGTTAGTCACCTTTCACATCATGCTACACTCAAAACTTCGGCTCCCAGGAATTAATACGTCTGGGCGTGGAAGCGGCGCTCGGCTCTCCGGTGCCATTAGCTGTGCAAGCGTCTGGGCGTCCGCAGGCTCCGGCTCTGGCGCTGGCGCTGGCTCTGGCTACTCGTAGGCTCTGGATCCGGCTCTGGCTTCTGGCTCTGGCTCTGGGCTTGTGACCGTGGCCTCGAACTGCTCGTCGCATCCTCGCGAGAGAGTGGCCGATCCTCCTCAGCTTGAGTAGTCGCATCCTGCTCATTATGACATATGTGTTAGCATCATGTGTCAGTTGTGCTTGCTGTAGAGCGGGCAAAGCGTTCCGGAAAGCTCCGTTTGATGATCATCGTGTCAGTGAAGGGCTCAGGCATCTGGGTCTCTCGACCTGATGTGAAAAGAAGTAAGGCTGTGCTATCGCTCGGCTGGTGATATGTTTGGCAGGCTGCTGTCCCGGGTCGCTAGGTTGAGAGGAAAGGCGGAGTCTGAAGCATCATCTGGAAATCGGCTTACACTCGTGCAGCGAAAGAATCAGTGCTTAACGTCCGGTGGACGGGTCCCTCGTATAGGTTGGTCATAGACTACACGCCTAAGATCAGGTCGAGAGACGGCTGCAAGCCGCTCTCGCCCAGCCTTTATCCTCAGCGACAGCGTCTGTACCGGGCACGCCCATGCAACCCCCATGTCAACCGGCACACACCCCAGACACCCGCCGCTTCCCCCGACACTCCAACTTCATCTGTGGACACGATATGCACGTCCCACGTTATGTCACGACAGCTGTCGCGCCTTTACACGTGACTTGCGGTATTCAATGTGCCTGGCGGCATGTCCCCCCCCCCCCCCAGCGTGCAGCGCAAGTGGAGATTGCATTGGTTACAGGAGGGACCTGCTGACGCAGCTCACGAGCCAGCGAGCACGTACTAGTACGGACGCCCTGCTCTAGACCTCAGGGGCGCGCCACCTGCAGCGCCGACAGCCTACTCTGCGCCTTGGGCTAATAGGCCTTGCTCCCATGGCCTTGCGGAGTGCGGTGCGTGCGGAGTGGAGTGCGGTGCGTGCGGAGTGGAGTGCGGTGCAAAGCTGTAGAAAGCCGTGGCACTGGATGATGTGGGGTTGTTGCCATATGAAATGTGACTGCCGTCATGCGCAAATCATGCAAAATGATGCGTTGAAATCAAGCCTCACCAATCACCAACATGTACGCTTCATGTGTACCGCTAGGATCTGGCCCACGTCGTGTCTCTTGCACGCGGCGCATTGTTAAGGGTGCCCCTTGACCCCCAAGGGCGGACCGGCCTGTGTTGGAAGGGTAGCGTCTGACCCCCAAGGGCATTAACCAGCCAGTTAGCTTTCCTGAATGCGGCGGCTACGGTGGACCATCAAACAACAACGAAAGACGTTGCAGCCGTGAGCTGACAACATATGATTGCGAGGTTACAAGAAGGGGACAGTGTAAACACCATCACGGCTACGAGGGAAGCCACCATTCCGAAGAACGCAGCAAACCGCAACCCCCGCTTGGCTGCCAACCCAACTCACAGCTGCGTAGGTGCGTCGAAGCTAAGCCGCAGCCCGCCAAAGCCACACCAAACAGCAGCATCACAAAGCACGCGGCTCATAAGGCACCGCAAATCTGAGCAACAGCCAAACAGACAGACTACACGAAAACGCGGAATCTAGCGCCAGCAGACGCAAGCTAGGGCGGCGAAACAGGGGGGCACGCCCAAACACTCCCACAGACGCACAACACCAACCTCATGGAGACGGCGGCGGAGACGCATCATCCCACGGCGGAACCAACGCCACGCCACCACCCGACCCGCGCGCCAGGAAGGGGTGGCCAGAGGGGACCGCATCCCACCCACCAGGCCTGACACCCAAACTAGAGAAGGCCTGCAGGCGCCCCCAGAAATCCGTAATGACAGCAACACCAATAGCTAACACACGCGCTGACGGGAGGGTTGCGGACACAGGCAAACCGTGGCCAGCCATAACCACCCGTTGCCGCCCCAAGTCCATGGCCGACAACGCAGCAAGACACACAACATCCCACACCGGCTGACACAGCCCAACCGGCGGCTGGACCAGCCACAACTCCGACCGGGCAAGGGCATCCAAAGAGTCACAGGGTAACGCGCCCATAGCCATACCGATAGCTTCACGCAGCGCCCGTGCCACCACGCAATCCCAGAAGTAGTGCCGGCGATCCCCGTGCGCCATCCCCTCGCCACAAGCCTGACAAACATGCACTACGCCCGCAGCCCGCTCACTGGCACGTTTAGGGAACGCCCAACACGCATTGGCGGACAAACGCCACAAAGCCTCTTTATGCATATGGGCCCTAGACGCATCACCCGCGTGCGTCCGGTCGGGCCGGTTGCGGTGCCAGAGATTCTGACGTCTGGCAGCCACACCATTCAATATACTGTTTGAAATGATTGTGCGCAATGAGCAAAACAGCCAAATCAAATCACGCTCGCCCTCCAATTCCCCAACAACAAAACAGCAAACCGACTCGCGGCGAAAGTTAGTCACCTTTCACATCATGCTACACTCAAAACTTCGGCTCCCAGGAATTAATACGTCTGGGCGTGGAAGCGGCGCTCGGCTCTCCGGTGCCATTAGCTGTGCAAGCGTCTGGGCGTCCGCAGGCTCCGGCTCTGGCGCTGGCGCTGGCTCTGGCTACTCGTAGGCTCTGGATCCGGCTCTGGCTTCTGGCTCTGGCTCTGGGCTTGTGACCGTGGCCTCGAACTGCTCGTCGCATCCTCGCGAGAGAGTGGCCGATCCTCCTCAGCTTGAGTAGTCGCATCCTGCTCATTATGACATATGTGTTAGCATCATGTGTCAGTTGTGCTTGCTGTAGAGCGGGCAAAGCGTTCCGGAAAGCTCCGTTTGATGATCATCGTGTCAGTGAAGGGCTCAGGCATCTGGGTCTCTCGACCTGATGTGAAAAGAAGTAAGGCTGTGCTATCGCTCGGCTGGTGATATGTTTGGCAGGCTGCTGTCCCGGGTCGCTAGGTTGAGAGGAAAGGCGGAGTCTGAAGCATCATCTGGAAATCGGCTTACACTCGTGCAGCGAAAGAATCAGTGCTTAACGTCCGGTGGACGGGTCCCTCGTATAGGTTGGTCATAGACTACACGCCTAAGATCAGGTCGAGAGACGGCTGCAAGCCGCTCTCGCCCAGCCTTTATCCTCAGCGACAGCGTACCGGGCACGCCCATGCAACCCCCATGTCAACCGGCACACACCCCAGACACCCGCCGCTTCCCCCGACACTCCAACTTCATCTGTGGACACGATATGCACGTCCCACGTTATGTCACGACATTAAGGAACACAGGCAGCGGCGACCCGACTGCCGCGGGCGCACGCACACCGCCAAGCACGCGCTCACCGACCCAGCAACAAAGCAGACCAGCGAACCCCACGGAAACCACAGCAGGCGCACGACCACGCGCAGGCACTCGCGCACCAGACTTCAGCAGACCGGGCCACAGGCCCCCCCACGCAAAATCGGGGAACGCAGACAGCAGCGACCCTGCTGCCACAACAAATCCGGCTCACGGCCAAACGCAGTCACATACGCACCACCGCGCGGCCAAACCGGTCAGCGCAATAGTGGGGAAACAACCAGAGACTGTGCATGCGGTGCGTGCGTGTGGGGTGCGGGCGTGCGGCTGTTCCTGCTGCGCCACTGCAGGCAGTCCCAACCCACATTTCTGCCCAGAAGCACAGACAAGAAGAGGTGTCTTTCCAGCGCGGCTGGAAAAGGGGGCTGAGTCCCCGTCACGTCTCCCGTCTGAGGCCGAAGGTATGTTCGAAACTACCTCATCTCCCGGACATAGCCGGGGTCGGTTGGTACAGGCATCGCCAGCCATGTGCCCGGCCGCCGCGTTCAGCTATTCAAGCACAAGCACAGCAACACGACGTCCTGTAGCCGCAACACTCCGCTAGCTGCTGCAGCCTGCTGCCGCATACCGTGTTATGCTCGCCAGCCAAGACGGCTAACCAGACACCGGCCAGTCTCAACCTGCGCGCCTGCGCCGCTTCTTGGGCGGCGCCGCGCTTTCCTCCTCCACGTGGCCTTTCCCGCCCACTCTGCACCGCACATGCTCGCCGCCGCCGCCGCCGCTGCCAGGCCCGGGGTCGCCGCCGTCGCCGCCGGGCCCAGCAGCAGAAGCACAGAAAACTTCCCCCGCTGTGGTCACCGCGGCGCGGCTGCTCCTGCCCCGCCACACGTGTCAGACACACGCATACGGTACACAGCTGTGCGCTCTTTCCACGGCACGCCGCCAAGCACCAGCACACATGCCGCGGATGTCCATGCGCCCATGGCGCAGCATCCATGCATCCATCGACCTGGGCTTCAAATCTGGAAGAAGGGGTGGCGACGGCCCTCGTACACAGAAGAACGATGGCCCCACACTCCACAAAACCCTGAAAGATCTGATGCCCATACCCAAAGAATTCTTCGCGGGCACACGGGAGGGCCACCGTCCGCCAACCAGTCCCTCTCCCAGGCGCAGATGTCGCCACGGAGGGACCACAGGACCAAAGCGCGCCCGGAGCCCCGGAGTCACGGCAGCACACCGCGTACCGATCACTCGCATCCCACAGCGCCTGCTGCAGGACCGCCACGAAAATAGGCGGGTGGCAGTGCAGGTAATGGGGGTAGTCTTTTCCAAGGAGGAGTGCAGGGTACCAACCCTGCCCCCCCAGGTACGGGATCCGTTGAGAACGATTTGACCAGATTTGACGCGAGGGAGGGGGGGGGGGGCAGCGGGGGAGGGTTGCCCCAGGGACGGCAGCTAGGCAGGGACACTGTATGCGTGTGCGTAGCGTCGTGCGCTGTGCGTGTGTGCTACTTTTCAAGACGGCTGGGGACGCCCTGTGATTGCGGCTATTCAAGAGTCTCAAATGACCGGCGTAGGCTTAGGCTGGGTTCCGTTCGGGCGAGGATGCTTTAGCCAGTTCCCCTGGCACCCGTGCACCTGTGTGTACTTGGACACGCGTGTTGCGCCTTTTGCCCGTCTGTGCCATGCTGCTTTGGGCGAACATCTGCGTGTGCAATCTATCTACACCGCCACCGAATGTGACCTTCCTTGTTCAGGGGGGGCAGCGGGGCATCGATCGGGGGGGGGGGGGGCGTGGGGACGCCGGCCGACACGCTGCCCACATTGGCCCCCGCGATGACGTCCGCCATTGAACCAGATTGATCACCGTCTATATGTATTAGAGACGAGCGGATTGCTGTGTGATGCATTCGACTTGACACCCAGACTTCGACTCTCAAGTGGTGAAGAAAGCTCCATAAACCGAGGCTAGCCTTAGCCATGAACTCGCTGGAGGCAGGGCGCGTTCTCAGTGTCCTTGATGAGGCTCTAGAGGGAATCAGGTGACGATTGCGTATGCGGTGCTCGAGGGCGAGCTCCCGCGGCATGCGTGCTCATAGACTTTGCTAACTGTTGCGTGCCTGCCCGTTGTAGGCTGATATCATATATAACGCAGGATGTCCTTGATACGGCAGAACAGCTACGAGACATGCTCGGCGAGGTGCGCATTGACATGCGCCCGCGCGTTCACCCAGGCAGAGGCACCCTCGTCAACTTGGCCGTTTCGGATGCTGCAGGATCTGGCAAATGCCCTCATCAAGCATCGGCAGCTAATCCAGTCGTCAAAATCAACCCTCAACAACGACCAGGTGCAGGCTTCCACGCTCGAGCTCGTGCGCCTGCTGAAGGTGGGCGTTCTGTGGGGCTGGAAAGCTGGTTCCGCAACGCTGGTACAGAAGGATAGCAGCTGGTTTGAATTGGACAAGTGCAGGATGCGTGGCGTGTGGCGTGTGGGGTGGGGTGGGGTGGGGGGTTGATGGGGCGCGACGTGGCGTGTCGGCCGACGGCAACACCCGCTCGAGCCCCTACCCCGACCGCAAGCGCACGGCGCCCGACCAGCTGCAGCCCACCGCAGCGCACAACCGAGGAGCAGCAGTAGTAGCGGGTGGTAGGCTCCTGGCAAGTAGACAATGCACCCCGGAGATGCCGGCCGCCCGCGCACAATGACCCCGACAATGAACCCGGCTGCGAGAACGGCAGCTGGAACCTCCACACACAACGCAATGGCGCCCTGGGCTTGCTTGCTTCCTACAGAAGTCGCCGTCAGCGCAGAGGCTGCAGGTGCTGCCATACGAACGCACGTACGGCATCCTGCAGACCCTGCAGTACTTTGAGCAGGTAGGTGTCCAGGGTGAGCATGGGCACGCCCTAGGACGGCCATTCCGTGGGATTGGCGCCTGACGATGGCACGGCCGTGCATTGCATCGCAGCTGAGGCAGTTCGCCCAAAAGCGGCTGACGACCACGGTGGAGGAGGACAGCAGCAACCGAGAGTACTTTGAGGAGGTGAGCGGCGTTCAATCAAAGGGGGGCGGGGCGGCGGGGCGCGCGTTTCTGGCCGCGCAGATGGATAGGCCAGCCAATGCTGCCGGTCGTGCGCCCAGAGGCTTGACGCGAGACCATGTATTGGAGCGGCCTGGCTGCAATATGATAGCTGCTTCACATCACTGCAGGTCAGGGACCGCGAGGAGCGCGCGGTGGCGGAGCAGGAGCAGCTCAAACAGAAGCTCAAGTTGCAGCGGGTGGAGCTGCAGAAGGCGGCTGGAACCATTCAGGTGCGCACGTGGGTGGCGTGGCAACGCAACGTGGTACTGCCGCTAGAAGCCGCAAGCAGCTTCCTGTGAACAGGACTCGCAGAGGCACAGCAAGCTGCTGCTTGGGCAGTGCACGTCGGCCACGCGCCGACTTTGGTGCTGGGCAGGCCCGTCGGGCCGTTTTGGGCCTCCCTCACGGCCCGGTGCCGATCGACACGGCTGCTGTGGTGCCATGCTCTGTGCGTGTGCACTACAGGTGTCCGAGGACCGGGCTCGTGGCGAGGTTTCGGAGGTGCAGAGCTCCACACAGCAGTCGCGAGCAACGATTGAGGGCTCGGCGCGCGCCCAGTCGGAGGCGGACAAGTCGTCATTCCAGGTGAGCTGGGCAGGAACACGACCGTACAGTCACAGGTGACAATGTATGACCACGAGTGCGAATGTGTGGGTGGATCAGGTAGGCGCATCACGTCTGTTTGCGCCTGCATGCTTGTTCCATCATGATATCGCCAACACCATTTCAACGTGTCCTCACCCCCAACACCAACACGCCCGCCCCGCCCCCGCCCCCTGCAGTCTGATCTGGACCAGGTGACCAAAGAGCTGGCGGCGGCGCGCGCGGAGCTGACGCGGCTGCGGCAGGAGCACAAAGACAACGAAGCGCTGCTGCGGAAAGCGCGCAAGCGGGCGGAGCAGGTGCGTGCGCCGCCACGGCGGTGTTGGAGGGCAAAGGACGCGGCTACCCTGGGCGTGCACACACAGGGGCTATCAGTGCCAGCTGCAGTCACGAAGCAGGGCAAGGTTTGCCACTGGCTGCGGCCTGGATTGTGCTGCTGTTCCTCTCCTGCTGCGCACGGCGGCAGCTGTATGTGCGTCTCCTCTCCTGCGACTGCCGATGCCGATGCCGATGCTACCCCTGCCCGCCTTGTCCTTGTCCCGCCCCCCAGGACGTGGAGGTGCAGATCGGCGAGTACGACGCGGACGTGGGCGCCAAGGAGGAGGAGCTGGGCAAGGCGCGGGCCGAGTACGAGGAGGTGTTGAGGCAGCTGCAGGTGGGTGGGTGGGTGGGTGGGTGGGTGGGTGGGTGGGTGGGTGGGTGGGTGGGTGGGTGGGTGGGTGGGTGGGTGGGTGGGTGGGTGGGTGGGTGGGTGGGTGGGTGGGTGGGTGGGTGGGTGGGTGGGTGGGTGGGTGGGGTGGGTGGGTGGGGTATCATCGCAGCATAACCAACCATGAATGGGATCACCCCCGCCTGCCGTACAGGAGTACAACCGCGGCTGGAGTGAGATGTACCAGGAGCGCCTGGAGTACGAGGAGCGCGAGCGGCGGCTGGCGGACCAGCGCTTCCAGGTAGGGCGAGGCTGGCGCGGGCGGATTGCGAGGAGGAGGGGGCACGGGGAACGCGGTGGCTGGGGCGAGGCGCCGGAGATTGCAAAGGCATGGCGCTTTCGCTGCCCTGTTGTTTCTCCGTCTTGCTCCAGTATTTACGCCCCGTTTCCGCCACGTCTGTCTCCCCCTCGTCATGTGCAGGCTGCGCTGCTGGCCATCCGCCAGAACCACGCGGCGCGCGTGATCCAGTCCTACTGGCGGGCGTTCAAGAAGGCGCGGGAGGCGGCCAAGAAGAAGGCCAAGAAGCTGGAGAAGGCCAAAGCGGCCAAGAAGAAATAGGGGGCAGGCGTGGAGTGGGGTGGGGAGGGGTGGGGTGAGTGGGTGCTGCTCGCCTGGTGGGGCGGAGCGGCGTATGGACGTGTGGTTGCGTTGGATTCGGGGGCCACGGCGGCGGGCGGCCGGACATGGGGGCGGGATCGCGGCTGCATAGCGTGCTGGCGCTGCTCTTGCTGGCTGGGGATTAGTGCCTATGCGTGTGCGTTGGTGTCGCCACGTGCTCTTGGGTCACTCGCACTGCCTAGGAGCTGGGTGGAGTGATAGGAAGGGGGCGCCAGCGAAGTGTATACCGTACACCGGGTGCACATGGACGCGACATTAGAAAGCAGGGTTACTCCCCACGGTAATAGGGCCATCCGTGGCTCTCGCCAACGGCGCGTCCCCACACGCCGAAGCAATGTGTTGCGCTCACGCCCAGAACACATGACCACTCAGCCACTCAGGACGAGCGCCGAAACAGGGCAACACCGTGTTTTACCCCTCCCTATGTGTCCAGTTGCTCCCAGCTATCAAGCACAAGCAGGCACAACCAAACGGGATCCAGGCTGGACAGGACAGGACAGGCGCAGGGTGGACAGGACAGAGCTGTCTTTTCCTCTCCCTGCTGTCGTGATCTCCTGTGTTACTGAACCCAGCGTGTGATAAGGCGCGGGTTACGCGGGAAAACCGGGCGAAGGGTTTTGCCGGTTCGTATAATGGGTTTCTTCGTCACGGACACGCGTGGAAGGTGACTCCAAAACCCGTGGCCTGACGCCGGGTATATGCGAGTGTGTTAGTAGCGTGTACTTTGCGGTCGTCTTTCCAACTGTGTCTGAGTTGTGCACGCGCCCTGCGCGGACTGACGTTGGAGGTTTGTGCGCGCCTCTGGCGAACTTCATAGCTATGTGTGCACCTTTGTTCTGCCTTTACGTCTGTCTTTACGCCGTGTGGAGTGGTGCAAGTTGGGTAAGTGCCCTTTGCGGTGACGCGGTGATGACGCAGTACGACGCTTGAGGCAGCTTTAGAACGCGCAGCAAGAAGCCAAGCCTTGTCTTGCTTCTTGCTCTCTCATACAGCCTGTGAGTTAGCCGTCCCTATTGCAAGACCACGCTATCTGTATCAATTTGCTCATTGTCTCCCGTCAAGACAGCGCGGAGCGCTACTGGCAAACCCTGCAAGGGTCAGTCTGTAAGCCGCAACCTGTCGTAACCTGCGTTCCGCTTCCCTGCACCGCGACTTCATCCGAGGACTGTCGTCGCGAGACTCAGCAAGAAGCCAAGTCTTGTCTTGCTTCTTGCTGAGCGGGTGGTGACGCGACGGCAACTGTCCTCGGGAGAAGCCGCGCATAAACCCAGACGAGAGACGGTGAGGCGAGAAGAAGTCAGGCGAAAGCGGGCGCGTTACAGGAACTGCCCCAAATGTCAATGCCGTTAGCGCAAGGCGCTCTGGAACAAGCACAAGGTTCGTGGTCTTGATCTGTTCAATGGCTAACCCACAGGCTGTATGGGAGAGCAAGAAGCAAGACAAGACTTGGCTTCTTGCTGCACACGCTAAAGACGCCTCAGTGCGTCGTACTGCCGCAACATGGCCTCAGAGCCCAGAGGCCTGGTCTCACTAACTAGCCCGAAACGGCATTGACATTCACGGGAACAAGGCAAAGCCAAGGATACAAAGGACTCAAATCAGCGTTGCACGAGTGCATAAACGCACTGACGTCACAGCCAGTCAGCTCTTGGGGCGTAAGCACGCCAGCTGATGCAGCTGAAGAGGCATGCGAATGATTCATGTCACCTTACCCGCGGCGTCACGCCTTGGGAAGGGACTCAGACAAAACTCGGAGCGATATACGAACTGACGACCGCTCCCCCAAGCTCCTGCTGGCGCACGCGCGGCAGTGCGAGCCCTACCTCGACGAGAGCAAGATGCAGTTCGCCATCGGCTACCACGACCGCCTGGAGAATTACATCCTGCTGGTAATCAGCTCCAAGTGGGGCCTCGTGCTCACCAGCGACTGGTACCCGCGCCTGGACGAGATGGCCACCGACGCCGAGATCGTGTGGGACAACCGCCGCTTCAAGCAAGCCGAGCAGGGCGTCGGCGTGTACAGCAACGCGGCATCCAGCGTTGGCGCCGGCGGCGCCAGCACCAGCGCTGCCTCCACCGCCAAGCCCGCCGCCGCCAAGCCCTCCGCTCCCAAGACCGCCGGCAGCAAGCCCACCGTCGCAGGTGACAAGCTCTACACCTGCTCGCACCACGGCCCCAACAACAGCCACCACACCGCCAACTGCCAGTACCTGCAGCGCAAGATGAGCGCGGCGCTGGCCACCAGCTCCAGCAGCAGCGCTTCTGCGCCCGGCGGTCCGTCCGCCGGTCCCTCCGGGGCCATGCTGGTGACGCCCGAGCTGGTCTCCCTCTTCAACGCCTTCGCCGCCAGCCAGCAGCAGCCCCCCGCCACCAAGTATCAGGCGGACCAGTTCAAGCGCAAGGGCAACGGCGCCAGCGGCAGCGGCGGTGGAGGTGGGGCGGCGGCCGGGCCGCGCTACGAGCGCGAGCGCTGCAGCCACTGCTCTCGCCTGCACGGGCCCACGTGCTTCATCCGCTCTCCGTGGCTGGCGCCCGAGGGCTACCAGGCGCCCAGTCCCGCGCTGCAGGACTCCTTCGACAAGAACCTGCGCCAGTACCACGAGGGCAACCGCGGCAACAACGGCAACAACGGCAACAACGGTGGCAACGGCGGCAAACGCGGCAATGGCGGTGGCAACGGCGGGCGTTACAACGCCAACGCGGCCGCCGCCGTGACCAAGTACGAGGAGGACGACACCGAGATGTACTTCTGCAACGTCACCAGCGCGTCCTCCGACGCCTGCGCCTCCTCCAGCAGCCCCGGCACCACTAGCGCCGGCCTCGACCTGCTGCAGCTGCACGGCGCGGCCCTGCACCAGGTCCGCCTGGCGCAGCACTCCATCGCCGTGCTGTCGGCCAACCCTTCCTTCCTCAACCCCCTGCCCCCGTCCCCTGTCGCCAGCGCCGCCAGCGCCAGCGCCTGCGTCAGCTCTGTCGCGGGCCACGCTGACGCTTCACCCGCGGCGCCTGGCGCGCGGCGCGCTGGAGCTTTCGGCCTCATGCCGCGCCTGTCCAACTTCACGGCGGCTGCCATGAGCATCTTCGCCCCGCTGGCGTCCATCGGGCGCGCCGGATCTCAGCACACCTGCGCCGTCACTACCGTCATCGACCCAGGTGACCTGCCCTCCTCCCTGTCCGTTCTCGCGAGCAGCAGCGCCGCTGCCGGTTCCGAGGGCGGGCAGGGGCTCAGCGCACCCGCCGCGTGCGCCACGCACAAGCAGCAGTCAGCGCCTGTCTCCTTTCAGGCGCAGGAGGTCGGTGCCGGCGCCCTCAAGTCCCCTGAGCCGCGGCACGCGCCGCCGGCTTCCGACGCTGATCAGGAGCTCGAGCTGCCTGCCCGGTTCTCGCTGCGCAGCCTTTCCGCGGCCCTTGGACGCAACGCGGCGGCGCGCAGCCACCTGTCCAGCTGTCTCGCGTCCGCTCCGGCGGGCGGGGCTTCCACGTCTGCGGCACCTCCTCCACCGCCCTCCACTGCCGCTGCTACTCACGGCAGCGTGGACTCCGCCGCTGCCAGCAGCGCCACGCTAGGCCCCCGCAGTGGCCCTCCCTACTGCGTCGTGGGTGACCACCCTCCCGGCTACCGTACCATCAACGAGATCTCCCGGGATGAATGGTTCCGCCGCACGGTGGATTGGGACCCCGTGTCCGTCCACTACCTCAACACGCCTGCCCGCCTGTTTTATTACGCGCGCGGCGCTGTTCGTATCGTCACTACTGACCGCCCGAGTCCTTCAGCGCACGGTGGCCACGGTGGCTCCGAGCCGCCCTGCGAGCCCTGCTCACTCCGGGACACCTGCGCCGACATCAATTTGATTCCCCTCAGCCTTGTCCGCGCCTTCAACCTGCCGGTCCGCGGCTCCAGCGCGCGGCTCGCCACCGGCACCTCCACCGAGTGCGTGGGCAAGGAGCTGGCCACCGAGACCCTGCTCCTCGTTCTGCAGCCTGACACGCCGTACGAAGTGCGCATGCCCATGACCAAGACGCTGGTCGTGGACGACACGCACCTCTTCGACCTGCTCATCGGCAACCCCCAGATGCAGCGCCTCGGCGACTTCATCACCTCCTTCCCCTCGCCCATGCTGCACTACCGGCCGAACCTGCTGGAGTTCCCCGGCCTGGTGGTGTCTCTCCCCATGCACAACACCAACGGTGTGCACCATGTGCGCACCTCGGCCCTCATCAACGTCGCCCTGTGCTCCAGCTCCTGCTGCGCTCCCGTCGGGGCCGCAGAGCTGGGGGGGGGATGCGACATCTTCTACGACGCTGATGACGGCACCTCCAGCCCCGAGAACACCGACTGCAGCGCTCAGTGCGCCACGGCAAGCGGTGGCAACACCGGCACCTTCAGCGCACTGCCACAACCCGCTGCTCCCACCAAGCCCGCCAGTTGGGTTTCCCGCTCGTACGCCTCGCTCTCCACCGCCGCCAACCACGCCGTTGCGTCGGTAGTCTCCTCCATGGACCGGACCGAGATCACGTACGCGGAGCCTCCCAAGCCCAAGCGCAACGGCAAGCGCAAGAAGCGCGCACCGCCCTCTGTCAAGCAGCCAACCGGCGTCAAGCGCACCTGGCGCGGTGTCATTACGTTCCTGCTCTTCTTCACCACCCTCTTCTCCATGGCCGCTGGCGTGGGTGCAACTGCTGGCGCCACCGGCAGCGGCAGCGCCTGCTTGCAGGCTATTCAGCAGATTGAGGCCGTCTCAGCCGCCCTCCACGCGGCGCCGCCTCAGCTCCGTGCCCGCTGGCGCATCAGCCCCGCGCTGATGCCCGAGCCCGACATTCTGTCCTCCGCTGATCACCCCCCAGGTCTGTCAGGTGTGCTCGCCAGTGTTGACACCTTCACCTTCGACGGCAAGATGGCGGCAGCAGCCTGCGAGCGCTACGAGAAGGACAAGGATGGCGGATGGGTCTGGGGCCATGCTACCGCCATGCCACCTGACGTCATGGCTCAGCTTCAGCAAACTGTGCGCGACCGCAAGGGCTCCGCCTTCGCCTACAGCATGGAGGAACTACCTGGTTACTGCGGTGAGCTGGGCGCTTTTCGTCTCGAACTTACGACCGAGAAGCCCATCATCCAGCAGTCACGCCGCTACAGCCCTAAGGAGCAGGAGATCATTCGCACCAAGACCGAAGAGCTGCTCTCGCCAGGCATCTGCGTCGAGTGGAAGGGCCCCACCAAGGCTGTCGTCAACCCCGTGATTGCTGCCAAGCGTGATGAGTCTACCGGTCTCTGGACCGCAGCACGCATGGCCCAGGATTACCGTCCCGTCAACAAGGTTACCGCGCCTGACAAGTACGGCCTCCACCGGCCAGAAGAGATCTTTCAGCGCGTAGGCAAGGCACGGTTTTTCAGCAAGCTGGATATGCGGCAGGGATTCTTGCAGATACCCATCCACGAGGAGGACCAGGCCAAAACCGCCTTCTGGTGTGGCAACCGCATTATCGCCTACACGCGCATGCCATATGGTCTCAAGAACGCGTCCGCCGCGTTCCAGCGCCGCATGGATCATGAGCTGCGCCGAGCTGGCCTAGATCATTGTGCTATTTCCTTTATTGATGACGTCTTGATCGCAACTGATACCGCCGAGGAGCACGTCGCCGCCGTGGCTGCCGTACTGGACGCACTATCAGCGTGTGGGCTCCGCGCCCACCCTGACAAGTCAATCTTCGGCGCTGACGTCATAGAATACCTTGGGCACAATCTCTCCACCTTCGGCATATCTCCGCACCACGCCAAGGTCGCTGCCATCCTGGCGCTTGTCCCGCCCAAGAACGTGTCTGAGCTCCGCACCCAGCTTGGTTTTATCAACTACTACCGGTGCTACATTCCCCGCATGTCGGAGATGGCAGCACCAATGAACCATCTACTCAAGCAGGGTGTCGCCTGGCGCTGGGGCACAGAACAGGAGGAAGCCCACCGTGCTATCAAGGAGGTGTTTACACAGCCCAACGTTGTCCTGAAGCGTATTGACTACAGTCGCCAGTTAATTCTGCATACCGACTTTTCGAACAAGGGCATCGCCGCCGTGCTAGGTCAACTCGATGACCAAGGCCAAGAATATATGTGCGCCTGCATCAGCCGCTCCCTGAACAAGCACGAGTCCAACTACGCGTCTTACAAGGGTGAGATGCTGGCGGTAGTGTGGGCGGTCAAGATGCTGCGACACCACCTTATTGGCTCTGACACCCCCTTCAAGCTGGTTACGGATCACCAGCCGCTTCTGTATTTAATGAGCTCCGAGGGTTTGACCGGCCAGTACGCTCGTTTTGCTCTGGTGCTGCAAGAGTACAACTTCACCATCGAGCACCGACCTGGTATCAAACACCAGAACGCTGATGGCCTGTCACGATTCCCCCTGGCTTCAACCACTGACGGGTCCGGAGCCCGTCTTGATGAGGATGACGATGGCTTCGACGCACGGCCTCTCCCCACCGACGCCGCCTCCGCGCTTGCTGCCAGCGCGGCATCGTGTCAGATCGTGCACGCAGCCCTCAACTCCTCGGCACCCGTTGCCACCTTCGCCTCGGACTTCCTACCGTCACCAGATGAGGCTACCTTCGGTTGGAATGGCTGGGGCTACGAAGCATCCTGCCCGCAGCCAGACGACCCTGATCTGGAAACCAAGGTGGCGCGTGAGCTCCTGCGCGGGTCCGCCATCGAGTGGAGAGCCGCGCGCAAGCGACGCCTTCGTGATGAAGGTGGTGCCCCCGAGGCGCCACCTGTTCCCTCGCCTTCCGCCGTCAGCACCGCCAGGTGGTATGACAGCGCCTACCGACACGGAGTGGTCCTGTACGAACCACTAGGCGGCCTGGCGTCCATGTTGGACGCCTGCCTCCTGAACGGCCTGCCCGTCAAGCGCTACTACTGCTCCGAGCCTGACCGCCAAGCACGCCGTGTCGTGCTGCAGCGTCTGCCCCGTCACACCGACGCGCAACCTGCCCTCTTCCCCGCCTCCGCCTGGTCAGACACCTTCATCACCCTGCCACCGTCAGCCTCCGACGTCACTGAGCAGCACATCCAGCTGCTCGGCAGGGGCAACGAGCCCATTCTCATTGCCGCATACTGGAGCCCAGGTGACGCGGGTGCGCAAGCGGCAGCCGTGCGGGTAGTTGCGCTCGCGCAGCAGCACCTAGGTGCTGACAGGGTCATGTTCTGCTGCGGCTCTACTGTCCCCGGCAGTCCTGCTCCCGCCATCGAGCAGCGCAGCACTGACAGCGCGGCACGCGAAGCCTGGGGTCAACCTGTCGTTGCAGACTCAGCACGCTTCGGCTCTGGTTTTCACCAGCTCTATCGCACTTGGACCAGCTTGACCCCCGACAACACTCTCCGTGAGATGACTGAGGCCGCAACACGCCCCGCCGCCAGTGACGCCCAGAGCGCCCTGGGCAGCGGCCGCACCGTCCCCATCGCCCGGAAGACTCTTCGTCCCCCTTTCTACCCCTGCGACATGGAGGGCCGCCCCGTCAAGGCACTCATGGCCGCCACCATCGCCGCTTCAATGGAATCTGCGCAACCAACCAGCGCCTGCCCCATCCACGACTCAGGTCTGGGCCGTCACACCGCACCCAACGCCACTGAGTGCGAGACCCTCCTGGGGTTCTGCGGCAGCGTCACTGACATCCCCGACTGGTCTGAGCAACAACGCAAGGCGCAGCTGGTTCGTGCCACCGACGTGTCCTACCTGGCCAGCATTATCGCCATGGGTCGGGTGCTTGCTGATGATCACGCGTCTTCACTGCCCCCTAGCGCGCCCGTCGCGCTCGCCTCCGCCAGTGTCCTACCTACCGCCGGCCTCGCCAGCGTGTTCTCATGTCAGCCCAACAACGCCTGCGCCACCATCACCGCTGCGCTGATCAGTGCTTCTCTCGAGACCGAAGGCAACAGCACAGCTGCTGACGGTGACGCGTGGTCTGACGAGGCGCTTATCTCCTACCTGCGCTCAGGCAGCCTCCCCGACGGCAGCTCCGAGGCTGAGACGCACCGCATCAAGAGGCGTGCCACGCGCTACCGCTGGCAAGCCGACCAGCTACGCATGGTTGGTCTCGATGGACGCTCACGTGTGGTCCCACGGCCCTCGGAGCGTGGTGAGCTCGTGCGCAAGATGCATGAGCAGTCAGGGCACTGGGGCGTCCGCCGCACCTGTGCTCTCCTCCTTCACTCCTACTGGTGGCGTGGCGTCAAGGATGACGTTGCTACCGCTGTGCGCCACTGCACCGCCTGCGATCGTGTCAAGGCAACCTTCACCGCGCAAACCCCAGCTCTCAACCCTCTGCCTATCGGCGGCCTGTTCTACCGCTGGGGTGTTGACCTGTGCGGCCCCTTCACCGAGACCGAGCGCGGCAACCTGTACGTCATGGTGTGCGTGGAGCATTTCAGCAAGTACGTGGTGCTCATTCCCCTAACCTCCAAGACTGCCGCCGAGACCGCCAGCGCCTTCCGTCAGCATATTCTTGGTATGTTCGGTGCGTGCGCCGAGGTGTGCACCGACCAAGGCAGTGAGTGGAAGGGCGATTTCGCACGCCTGTTGATGGAATCCCTCATCGACCACCGGCAGACTTCGGCCAACCACCCTCAAGCCAACGGTCTCAGTGAGCGTGCCGTGCAAACCTGCAAGAAGGCGCTCGCCAAGCTGGCGCACGGCGACGCGGGAATCAAGCACTGGGATGACCAGCTCCCCTCCATCACGCTCGGCTACAACTGCTCCGTGCAGAGTGCCACTAAGTTGTGTCCTTACACCATCCTGTACGCCACCGACCCTGTCATCCCGCCAGCAGTAAAGCCCCGTTTTGAAGAAGAAATCGACCTCGACAACCCTGAGACGGCGGCTCGCTCAGTTATGCTGCGCGCTGCAGCCGTGCGCAGGCATATGGTCATCGCCGGCGGCAACCTTGCCACCGCCCAACACCGTGACAGCCTGCGGTATGCCCGCCTCCGTGGCGGCGGTTTCGACCCAAAAGTCCGAAAGTTTGATATAGGCGACTACGTGTATTATCGCAACACCACCGCCCGCACCAGCCTGGAAGCCCAAGCTCGCCCCGAGATTCTGCGCGTCTCTGACATCCGACAGTCAGGCGTGGTGGAGCTAGAGGGGCGCTGCGGCACCAAGATCACGGCGCATATCACTCACGTCGCGCCGTGCCATCTGCCCATCACCGACCATGATGTTGACCCCCGCCTTGCTCGTCCCGCGGCTACCCTCTCCTGCCAAGCCTGCAAGCTGCCCGACAACGAGGAATGGATGCTGCTGTGTGACTCGTGTGGCGACGGTTGGCATACCTTCTGCCTCGCCCCGCCGCTCGACGCCATCCCTGAAGGCACCTGGATTTGTCCGCGCTGCTTGGACAAGGGCATCACGGCTCAGGCACTACGCGAGAAGGCGGTCAAGCAGCGTGCGCAAGGTCACACGCCTGCACACCTCCGCCACTTGCAGGGAGCTTTTGCCATGCGTGAGTCCAAAGGCCGGCGTGGGCGCAAGGTCAGCGATTCCGGCGTAGTCAGCTACGCCGGTCAACGGCGCCGTGTTCATCACTTCCTTATTGAATACTCTGACGGTACCAGTGAGATTGTCAGTCTTCCCCAGCTCCGCCCTCGCCTCGTCTCAAGCACCAACAAGGCGCGCGCGGCGGCGGCCACCACGGCGGACCCGGCGCCCCGTGACCTGACAACCCCCCAAGGCGCTCAGCGCGCTCTACAAGACTCCATGCCCGGCGCGCACGGCATCACCAAGGCCGAGCATCTTTCGGCCAGCGCGCGGCTGGGCAACGCTGGTCTGCATCTGTCTACACCTTCTGAGCTGGATCAGCTATCGACGTTCGTGGAGCTTGCCCTCGCCTCCAGCGTCTACGCGCCCTGGGGCACTCCCGCCACCACGGCGGCCTGGATCCGCCAACAAGGGTGCCGCCTGCGCCGCGGCCTGCCGACGCGTGGACCCGAAGCTGCGTCTACCGAGGCTCTCAGTGAGGCACAGCGTAGTGAGGTGGACATGGGTGTGGTGTGGCTGGAGTGTGTTCCGTCTGCGATAGATTTGTGTATCGAGGAGGCAGTAAGCCACGCCCGTGAGGCTGTCATTGCGCGCGCCCCTGCCGATTATGTCACTTGTGCTGACAGAGCACGCCTTGCTTGGCTACGCTCACGCAGCGAGGAGGGCCGGCTCATGGTCATTGCGTGCGCCACCTGTGTGTGGATTGTGTATTTTGCATCAGGCAAACGCCGTCACGGTTTCGTGCGTGACGAACTCGTCAGCACTCTCTTTGTGTGATTAACACTAGGCATTCCATCAAGGCGGCCCTCATACCACCAGGGCTTTTGCCGTCTCACCGTACCTCGAGCGCGCCATTTAGCTGGTAGGGTCAGAGACTGACGTGTGCGCAGCACATGTGTGATTCCGATGGCAACCCGTACTGCTCATTTCGTCACTGGGCACTCGCGACGCCCGCCCTTCAATCGCGACCGGCTCGCCGGTAAAATGGTGGCACGCGACATGCGTGGTTGTGCCGCTCTCTGCATGTTTCGGATACCTGTCTGAGTGGCGCATAGGCTCATCAGCGCTCGTGCGCTGCAAGGCATATTGCATGATGTGATTTGAGTTTCCGTGATTTGTGTGCTCCGCCTTTCTTTGCCAGACCACGGCCTCCTACTGCGCCGTGGCTGGGGGGGGACTAGTGCGTAGGCACACCAGAGCAGCGTCAGCACACGGCAGCTCGTGACAGCTGTCGTGATCTCCTGTGTTACTGAACCCAGCGTGTGATAAGGCGCGGGTTACGCGGGAAAACCGGGCGAAGGGTTTTGCCGGTTCGTATAATGGGTTTCTTCGTCACGGACACGCGTGGAAGGTGACTCCAAAACCCGTGGCCTGACGCCGGGTATATGCGAGTGTGTTAGTAGCGTGTACTTTGCGGTCGTCTTTCCAACTGTGTCTGAGTTGTGCACGCGCCCTGCGCGGACTGACGTTGGAGGTTTGTGCGCGCCTCTGGCGAACTTCATAGCTATGTGTGCACCTTTGTTCTGCCTTTACGTCTGTCTTTACGCCGTGTGGAGTGGTGCAAGTTGGGTAAGTGCCCTTTGCGGTGACGCGGTGATGACGCAGTACGACGCTTGAGGCAGCTTTAGAACGCGCAGCAAGAAGCCAAGCCTTGTCTTGCTTCTTGCTCTCTCATACAGCCTGTGAGTTAGCCGTCCCTATTGCAAGACCACGCTATCTGTATCAATTTGCTCATTGTCTCCCGTCAAGACAGCGCGGAGCGCTACTGGCAAACCCTGCAAGGGTCAGTCTGTAAGCCGCAACCTGTCGTAACCTGCGTTCCGCTTCCCTGCACCGCGACTTCATCCGAGGACTGTCGTCGCGAGACTAGTGCGTAGGCACACCAGAGCAGCGTCAGCACACGGCAGCTCGTGACACTTGTCCCCCAGCTGACGGTGTGCACCGGCACCCAGTACGAGAGCGTTGCTCCCTCCGCCACCAGCGACCGCACGTGCACCGCTGTGAGTTGCGCGTTGCTTGCGGCTGCCGCGTGCTTGCCTGCCTCCGTGCTAGCTGCTTCCCTGCCACCTTGGTACGTGCCGGCGCCTCATCACTCACGCCCCTGCTTATTTACAGCATTCATGCGGCGCAGCCTTTCTGCGTCGAGTGGTCGAGTGCTTCCCACTGGCTCTCCCTGCTTGGAACATGCGGAGGTCACGGGCTACTCTTGTCACTCTCGCTCACGCTGTGTGCTTCAATAACGCACGCCAAAAGAATAAGACGCTTTGCCCCGTCCACATTGTAACAGATGTGGTGGGGCCAGCACTCTGCAGCAGCCATGCGGCCGCTGCGCAAGTCCTCCCTGTTGTCATCCCTCCCTTGACTCCACCGACATGTTGGCACCTTTGAACTGTAACCGGGGACGCCAACGTTCGAGTGCCGTCCGGCGGTGACAGACCCAAGTGCGGAGACCTGGTTGAGTTACTTCGCATGCACGCTATCTCGCACGAATCAACGGGAGATACAAAATATCACTGCACAACCAAGAACCAACCAAACACACACCACACGTGCGCGGCGCCACTGCCCCCCGTTGCCTGGCGCACCGTAACCGCTGCTGCCATAGCACAGCCATGCAGACGTCGACGACCTCCTGACACACAATTAATCAATTTGTCAAGAAGTGCGGCATGGCGTACCGACACCGCGGCAAGCCCAGCTCTCAAAAACTTGTCCACTTCGGGGGTGGCCAGCTGCACGCTTCTTCAACCCAATTAGAACGCCAAAACCATGCGCCGGCCAACGCATGTCGCCGGTCGCCCAGGGCACAGGTCGCCCAACCGGGGGTCCTTGTGGAATATATGCCAGTAATTTCAAGGCCCCAGCGGGCAAACCCTGCGCCCCGCTGCTGCGAGGACCCCACAACCGTGTCAACCCTCACCACCGCACAGCCCACGCCTGCGCCGTCCCGGCCGCGTGCTGGCAGGCTGGGTGCTGGTTGTCCGGTGTCCGGGCGCGGGCTGCCTACTGCTTCTTGAAGGCGGTGAAGCCCTTCTTCTCAACATCCTCCTTGGCCATGGGCGTGGGCCCACCGGTCAGGATGCGCGCGGCCATCTCCTTGCCCACGAACTGCTCGCCGTCGCTGCGGGGGGCGGGCGCGGGATGGGGCAGAAGGGAAGGGGCGCACGGAAGTTAGCAGGGAAACCAGGTGTTGGAGTTGTCCACAAATTGTGCTCGGTTCCGTATTGCTATTGCATTTGCCCGGTCTCCATCTAGTTAGCTGGTTTGGTAACACGTGGGCTGGTGTTCACCCCTCCCGTCCACCAATCTTTGCTTAGGAACGGGAATACATACCCATCGCCCCCCCCAGTCCAGCCCACCCCCCAAAAGCACACTCCGCCGCTCACTTGAAGTGCTCGAAGTTCTTGATGAACATGTGTCCGAGGCTGTTCAGGCACACCGCGAACTCGTCCTTGCTGGGCCACACGTTCTCGGGGCTCAGGATCTCGGCGGGCACGCCGCTGATGGTCTTGGGCACCTGCAGCCCGAAGATGGGCGTGGTCACGTACTCGGCCTTGTCCAGCTCGCCCGAGTGGATGGCGTCGATGATGGCGCGGGTGTGCTTCAGGCTGATGCGCTTGCCCACGCCGTACCTGCAACAGCACAGCGTGGTGCAGGCCAGGGTCAGTGTGAGCTCAGTCGGGCGCGGACTTGCGTGAAATGGTTACCATTTTGTCGCTAGGACGCTGAGGCAAACCCAACCCGGTGCGCAGCCACACCCGTCCGCCAGTCCGGCGGTGCTGCACGCGCCCCTCTACTACTCACTTGCCGCCCGTCCAGCCGGTGTTGATGAGCCAGGCGGTGGTGCCGTGCGCCTTCATCTTCTCCGCCAGCATGGTGGCGTACTTGTAGGGGTGCAGCATGAGGAAGGCGCTGCCAAAGCAGGCGCTGAAGGTGGCGGACGGCTCGGTCACGCCCATCTCAGTGCCGGCCACCTTGGCACTGCAGGAGCGCAACAGCGGGAGGAGGGATTGTGGACACCCGCCCAATGCAAGCTGATGCCTCCTAATGCGGAAGAGTTGCGGCCAGGCCCACGCCCTTTACGTTTCGGGTGCTCGCTGTAGGGTTGTCCTGCGCGGACCCGTCCTAATGCCCCTGCCCGCCCGTCCTAATGCCCCTGCCCGCCCGACTCCCGCGCGCTAACTCCTCACGCCACTC
This sequence comes from Chlamydomonas incerta, assembly GCA_016834605.1. Classification (NCBI taxonomy): domain Eukaryota; kingdom Viridiplantae; phylum Chlorophyta; class Chlorophyceae; order Chlamydomonadales; family Chlamydomonadaceae; genus Chlamydomonas; species Chlamydomonas incerta. Next base: position 102,468 of record JAEHOC010000083.1, read on the forward strand.
ATGCCGCTGCTGCTTCCTCCCCCCATCCCTATCCCCGGCCCCCCCCCCCCCGGCCCCCCACGCCGGCCCCCCTCCCGCGCGCGCTCGCTCACGTGTAGCCGCTGATGAAGTGGTACATGGCCTGCTCCAGCGTCAGGCGCGACACGGGCGGCAGCGCGCCGAAGGCGTCGCAGGCCAGCAGGATGACGTTCTTGGGGTGCGGGCCCACGCAGGGGATGCGCGCGTTCTGCATGAACTCGATGGGGTACGAGGCGCGCGTGTTCTCCGTCAGCCGCTCGCTCTCGTAGTCCACCTGGCGCGTGACGGGGTTGTAGTCCACGTTCTCCAGCACCGTGCCGAACTTGATGGCGTTCCAGATCTCGGGCTCGGTGGTGGCCTTGAGGCCGATGCACTTGGCGTAGCAGCCGCCCTCAATGTTGAACACGCCCTTCTCGCTCCACACGTGCTCATCGTCACCGATCAGCGGGCGCTTGGGGTCTGCGCGGGTGCAGCGAGCGGCGGCGCGGCAACATGCACGGCAGATGCTCGATTAGCCGCTGTCGCTCCTGGCATTCCCGACAGGCTGTCCCCTGCGCAGCCCCGCACCGCCCCTGGCTAGGCCGCCTTCCGCGCCAAACGCGACGTCCTCTTTCACCCGTACTTCCCCCCTCTTTTTCTCTCTCTCTCTCACACACACTCAAGCATGGCGCGCGCTCACCGGCCGACAGGGTGGTCTTGCCGGTGCCGCTGAGGCCGAAGAACATCGTCACGTCGTCCTTGACGCCCACGTTGCAGCCGCTGTGCAGCGACAGCTTGCCCTGCATGGGCATCAGGTAGTGCATCAGCCTGCGGGGCACGGAAAGCGGTGGGGCGCCGTCAGTAGGGGGTCAGCGGCAGTCACGAGGCGGCAACGGCCAAATCCCCTGCTCGCGGCCTGCGTGCTGGGTGGCTGCGGAGCCGTGGCGGGTGGCCGGCCCGTCAGCGGCACGTCGTCGTACGGCACTCACGTGAAGACGCCCTTCTTCATCTCGCCGGCGTACATGGTGCCCAGGATGACCATCTCCTTGTGCTTCAGGCTCAGGTCGATCGAGGTCTGGGAGGTCATGAACTGGGTGTACTTGTTGGCGGGGAAGGCGCCGGCGTTGTAGATCACAAAGTCTGGGGGGGGAGGCGGGGAGGGGGGCATTCGGCGGGCCATCCAGGCTACGCAGCCAACAGCATTCAAGGCACCACCACCGCAGTACCAGCAGGTCAACACACATCTGGCAAGAAGCACCAATGCTGCCGCTTGCCGCCACCGCCGCTGCTGCTCTGCTCACCGGGCTCGCCGAAGGTCTTCAGCTCCTCCTCAGTGGGCTTGATGAGCATGTTGCTCATGAACAGCGCGTGGTAGGCGCGGCTGGTCACCACGCGCACCTTGAGCCGGGACTGCATGCAGCAACAGCGGCCGACACGGGGGCAGCGGGTGGCGGGGGGTAAGCGTACGGCTGCTAAGTGCCCGCGGCCGCTGCTGACGAGGCGCGCTGCGCTGGTAGTCAGGTACGGACCACACGGCAGCGCACACGCGGACGTTCACACGTGCAACAGGGAAGCTCCACCCGCGCACGCCCGGCGCCTGCCGGCTCACCTCGGGGTCCCAGTTGACGAAGGCGTCCACCACGTACACGCGGTCCAGGGTGTTCAGGTAGTCGATGGCGCGCTCCCTGTTGGTGAGGAAGGTGCGGTCGTCCATGACGTAGTTGGGCGAGTAGGGGCCCCACCACAGGTCCTTCTCGGTCTCGGGGTCGCGCACCACACGCCTGCGCGGGGGGGGGTGGGGGGTGGACGCGGGGACACGAGGGGGTCAGCAGGGCAGGCAAGGAGGAGCGCGGGCCGGGCTTAGACTTGAATAGAGCAGGCAAGCTGGCATTGTGCGCTCTTGTAAACTGGTTTGGGGACTCACTTGTCCTTGGGGCTGCGGCCGGTCTTCTCGCCTGTGACGGGGGCGACGTGGCGGGGTGGTTCCGGCGTCAAGACGGAGGGCAGGTCTGGTCTGGCCCAGTGACATCAGTGCGCACGAGGCAACCGAACAGCGGGATCGCACAGCAAGGCAGGGGCCGGTGTGGCTCGGGCACAAGGCTCACCGGACAGGGTGGCCAGGGCACCGGTCGAGGTGATGTGGGTACCGGGCTCATGGGCCAGCGCCTGTGGGCGTGGGCAACAATGGCGAGGGAAGGCGGTTTGCGGTGCTTCGCCGCCTTCGCGCGCACGACGGTGCAGTCCGCAGACAGGCATTATAGCAGTGGTGCATTGCAGGTGGTGACGGGGTACTGACAACGTACCATCTCATAGAGCTGGGGAGTGGTCAAGTTGCGGAAGACCACGCGGGGCTGCAGGCCGCTCTCCTTGGTGTACTTGGAGTCCAGGACGAACTGCATGTCGGACGGTGCGGGCACCGCGGTGTCCTGCTGGTTGGTGTTGGTGAACTGCAGGGGGAAGGACACAGGCGGGCAAAAGCCAACGGCTGAGAGGAATCGAAGTAGAATCAGGCGTTATTGACGCGGCAAAAGTGCGTTTGACGTCACTCTGTGCGGTATAGAGCAGGACGGAACCTTAATGCGCTTCAGGTTCACATGTCACAGCAGCTACATGCCCCGAAGAGCCCGGGACGCAACAGTCGAAAGCATTGGCATGTCGCGGCCGGTCGCGACACCGAGAACGCCACTCCGGAACATGCCGAACAACTCTATCGTGTTAAGAACGGCCGAAGGAGGGTTGACGTGGGCGGTGGAGCCCTAAAGCCAGTGAATTAAACTACCGAAAGCGCTCCCGCGCTCACGGCTTGCAAGGCTTGCGCAACACCACCGGCGACGACAAAGCGGCATACAGACTAGAGGCTCACCCGCATGGCGACAGACGAGTGGGGCTTGACGACGGGAGCAGGGGCGACGGTGGCGCGGCGCACAGAGCGACTGGCACAATTGACAGAGGAGCGCGACGAAAGAAGAGCCATGGTGTTCAGCTCCCCTTGGAAGGTATTAATTAGCGATCACGAGCGGGATGACTTTTCGGTTGTGTGAGTCTACGTCCTCGCGGCCGTTTCCGACTCTTTATCATCGTCGGCGACGACCCATGCCGATGCTCATGCCGTGACGCCCGTCCGGCACGCTCCGACATTAGCCGGATGTTTGAATTCACTTACGCGCGACCCAGACTAAGTTGCGAGCGTGGAGGGAGGCTTGCAGCTCGAAAAGTGCAGTGCAGGCGTTTCCGCGCTGGCGCGAGTCGCCTTCGAGTGACCTTTTCCTCGACGACACTGTGCAACAAGTATATGCTCTCATCATATATTGTTGTGGACAAGGCCGGGTGCGCGGGTCCACACCGAAGTAGTCCCTCGTAAGCCGACTCAGCTTGACCGACCGTGCTCCGCCACGCCAATGCCGTCCTCAACAGAAAGCTCTTCAGCACTGACACACAACGCGGTCAGCAGCGCAAAATGACGGCTTGTCGGCGTTGCGTAACGGCGCCAGCGTTACGTGACCAACCGCTGCGCTTTTACGCTGCGTGCTTTTCTGCCGCCGCAAGCCCAAGCGCCGTGCAGCGTAGGCCGGCTACCTGCACGCGCTCCAGTGTACGCACTCTGCGGGGGACATGTCTTGGGTTTGCGGTTTGGTGGGTTGGCTGCAGCCAGGGTATGCGCTCATGGTTGCGCGCGGTCGGGCAGCCGGGGCCGCCAGTTAGGGTTTGCCTTCAGTGGTCCGTGGCTCCGCGCTGTGGTCTGTGGTCTGTCCGGTCTGCTTGGGGGAAGCTGGCACACCGCAGCGGCGCAGCACCAGGGTTGTGGATCACAGGGGACTATGCGCCTTGCCGCAGAACTTCCCCTCGGGTACCAGGGAGGTCTGGTACGCCGGTACGGTATTCCTAGCCCAGGCATGCCCAGCCGCTCCCTTTATTGCACGCAGAATGTCCTTGCTCTATTACTCCCATGGTATCGAGGTTAGAGCACGACGGGGTGGCAGGCGATGAGCAACTGGGAGGCACCACCGGTAGCAGAACCATCGGTAGCAGAACCACCGGTAGCAGAACGTAAATGCTGTCTGTTCCTGAGTGCGTTGACGAGCGTGCCACCCTTGCTAAGCCGCACACTGCGCGCGCCTGCATGGCGCCGCTTTGACCCTGGACACCAGCACCACCGCTACCACCATCCGCTTGTCACTGCCGGGCCTTCGCCCTCTCCCCTGCCGCCCAGTCCCCAGAACACCACCTTGGCAACGCCGCAGCTTGCGTCGTACGGCGGCACTGATACCTGAGATCCGCCCCGCCCAGCATAACACCCTTCACGCTGGTGAATGCAGGGCGTCGCCCAGCTGAAGACCTACCTACCCAGGCAAGCGCGATTACTTGTTTGTGCGCAACCCAACACCTGGGCAAGCGCACCTCCGCGTACGAATGCCCCACCAGGCCACCACCAACTGCAACGACTGCATGTTGCAGCATCGACATCAATTTGCTAGGTTGCACACACCAGATTTTCATCGTGCGTTTGGAGCTACTACGCCTGCTGTGCTAATACGATACGACTGCTTTGAACGCAACCTTTGCCGCCACCTCCGCTGCAAAACTCCCTGCGCCCGCACTGCCCAGTAGTTGTCGCTACGCCAAGCCCTGTCAATGCCACCTCTGGCCCTGCCCAGCCGCCGCCGCGGATGAGCTTCTGCTCCTCCCGCGCGCCGCCTCATACCTTGTCGTCCTCGAACACCCAGTTGGACAGCTTGGGGCTGCGGTTGCCCACCCGCGCGCAGTACTCGGCGTCCCCGGGCGGCTTGCGCTTGTCGGTGTTGGAGGCCAGCATGGAGCGCAGGCTCAGCACCACCTGCAGGGGGAGGGGGGGGCGTGGCTTGGACAGGCCAGGTGCTGGACGGAGGAGGTGGTTTGGCAGAGCACACGATCCGCACACAAGCAGCGTATGAGAAGCCGTGCGGAGCAGGTGCCGCACCGACCCCAGCCCCGCGTTGCTGTGCGCCAGGCCGGGTGCGTGAGTCCACCGCAGCGAAACAGCCGAATGCTGGGGCGGTCAAGCTTGCTCCGCAAGCCAATGCCGTCGTAGCTAGAAAGCTCTTCAGCGCTGCCGCCAGGCGTCCGTAGAAGTTAGGGTTTGCCTGCTGCGGTGCGTTACAGCTCCGCTGACTGGAAGCTGGCACACCGCAGGAGGGGACTGCGCGACTTGCCGCTGCACTGCCCGTCTGTTCGGGCATTCCACGGCATGCCCGCCCGCTTCCTCAGCCCCGCCTCGGCCCGCGGCCGCCCGCCCCCGCCCACCTTGCTCATGGTGAGCGCGGGGCTCCAGCCGCCGTTGCGCCCCGAGTACAGGATGTCCAGGCAGATGTGCCCGTTGCTGCGGGCCGGAGCGCGGGGACACGCGGGACAAGCGGGCGTGAGCGCTATCGACAGGCTCTAAAGCACAGCCCCAACATGAGCCAGGACGCAAAGTGATGATACATCCCAGGCTAGCGCCCAAACAAAGGCGGCGCCATGTCCCGCCTCCACCCCTCCGCCCAGCCCAGCCCCAGTACCTGTAGATGTGTGGGTGGATGGGTGCGGGCGCCAGGAAGATGACGTCGGGCGGGTCCAGCGGGTACTGCTCGCCGAAGTCTATCCGCACCCGGAACACCTCATCCGCGTACAGCCGCACGCCGCCCGCGCCCTCGGGGCCCTGGCGGTTGCGGCGCAGCGGGGCAGCGAGCGCGGGGAACGTGAGCAGGCAGGGCGCAGGTGCCATACCCCAGGCGCACGGGGCGGCATCGCTCTGCCGGCAAAACCCTCACCCCTGGCTTTCCGCCAGGGGTCCTCAGCACCCAGCCCTGCGCGGAACCAGTGCTCGCTCGCAAGTGTTCCTCCTGCGTCAGCCCCCCAGGTCCTCAGGCCGCCTCTCACAAGCCCCCTGCCCCCGCCGGCCGACCCGCCCCGCACCTGCATGATGACCACCCACGAGGTCATGGGCTCGCACGATTCCAAGCAGCAGCCCTCGGGCGGGCTCCGCATCCTGGGTAGAACCGACACGCGGCCCGGCGCTCAGTCGCTCCGGGGCGAAGCAGAGGCGGGCAACCGCACGACACGCGGTGTGCGCGCGCAGGGGCACGTCCGCGTACCCCTGCTGGGCCCACAGGTGTGCCAGGGGCCTGCCCGCGTTCCCCACCAGCCCCCCCGGGAGAAAACGCGCTCTCACCATTCGTTCAGCTCGCTCTGGATGCGTCGTTGCGCCACTGTGCTTAACCGCGTTGCCATCTCGGAGCGCTTCCCTTCAACCCCTGCCTTTCTTCAGAGTCAGCACACTAAGGTCACAGAGATATTAAAAAATGCTGTAGGCGTGGCCGCTTAGGGCAGTGAGCAGAAACGAGATGTTGCTCCAGCGACAGGGTTTTTTGAGGCACTTCCAGAACCGTATCCAGCGCGTCCTTTGAGTACTGCTCTTGTAACTGAGGTGGATAGCTTGGAGTGAAAGAGGTACCAGGAGAGCTGAGGTGACGACGCCCCATTGATCGCTGAATTGCGCCGATCGCCCGCGATTAGGAAACTAAGGTCGCAGCACTCACGGAAACGGTACATAATACTATTGCGCTTACACACCCCGATAGTCGGACCCGTCCGCTGGTTGCTCGCCTCCCCGATCGTCGACGCTGAGTCGCTCGCCCTTGGTCTCCAGCTAAGATGGCAGTCAACCCTCTGATGGTCGTGGTGCTGCCGGTGGCCTATCTGCTCATCGGAACATTCTCCCTGCTTCAGTTCTCGGCCATCCTCCAGCTCCTTGCTCAGGGGGCGGTCAAGGTTCGGCAGATGAAGCAGCTTGCGCCAATCGAGCCAGGTATTTGGGTGGCTTGGACGTAGAGGGGCAGTTTGCACGGAATGTCAGGGTGCAGGGGCGAGTTGAAATGGCGTCTGGGCCCATACACACACGCGCCGTGATGTCACTATGGTACACGGTGTCCATCCACACCCACAATACGGCACATAGCGCCCCTTCCACGCTAGGCCGTATCTTTTAAGGGGGTCCTCACTCTGTGCTCAGCGCTCGTTTGCCCTGCAGCAGCCCTGCCCCGCTCCCTTCGCCCCCTGCACCTCCCCCCTAACCCGCCCGCCGCCCGCCCGCAGTGGTGACCACGCTGGTGGACTACCTCACCCGCATCTTCGGCCCCCTGCACAAGTTCACGCCGCAGCCCACCCACGTGCTGCTGGTGGGTGCCAGGGGTGTGCACGTCTTACAGGGGGCTGCTGATTACACGCCGATTGGGCGCCAGCGGGCGGGGTGTGGTCATGTGGTGGCGGCAGAACAAGGGCGGCGCGTGTCAACGCCTGCTGTGTGTCCGGGAGCGACGCAACTGCCACCCAGTCCTCGCAGCGCCCGTGCAGACTGCAATGTTATGTGTGTACCACCCAATCAACCCAGTGTGCGTGTTTGTGTTCCTCACCTCTGCAGCTTGGGTCCGTATTTGGGCATTGGAAAAAACTACCCCACCCCTCCATCCATGCAACTCCCCCCCCCCCCGCCCGCCCCCTCTCAGGCCGCCATCGTGGTGGCTCTGGTGGTCAACGGCATGCGCCGCAAGTGAGCAGTCCCCCCAGCCGCAGTCGCGGCTTGGACTGGCTGTTGAGGATTTAGTGGCTGCAATTGACGCCGCCGGTGTGGGCGCGGGTGTTTAGGGTTGGGTTGGCTGGGCAAACCCCGCCGCATAGCCAGGTGGTGCGGCAACGGTGAGCACGTAGGTGGGTGCAGTATCGGGGTGGGGCGGCAGGCGGAGTTGCCAGCGCTTATTCCATTGCCTCTGCTGTCCGGGCACAAATGGATCTGGGGCCGAGGCGTGAACTTGCGCCTGTGACTCCGTCGGTGTGCTTGTGAGGTGCCATAGCGAGCCACTGGCCAGCGGCAGGGCGCAGGCTACCCCTTGCGGTAGCAGGGTAGTCAGGTCCGACACGTTGCTGAACTTTTATGTGACCTGACCAAATGTAAACATACGTTGGTTCGGCGCTCGGTCGTTCTCGCTGCGTCTGACTAGGGGTCGGCGTGAGTCGCTGCTGGCCAGACGGGTGGTACGGACGGGGCAGCCTAGGCGCCTGGCTGCGCGCAGCTGTGCACAGGCTGTGCACACCCACAGATCCATGCGGGCGTGGTCCTGTAAGGCTCGTCTATCTGTTTACACCTGCTCATTGGGGCCACCGTGGCGGGGGGCGACTTGGGGGGCGACGGACACCCGCCCATCACCTGGCCCCTGTGCGTGTCAGCCTGTGCCGGCCGCAACACCACCCGTGGGCAACCACAGCACGCGCCTACGCCCAGCCGGCGACCAGGCGCCTAAACCGTATGCAAAAATCAAATGCCAAGCACAAACCCCCCGTTTGGGAACATGCCCATTCCTTGGCACGTGTGTTGACCCGACCTGCACCCCCCCCCCGGTTCCATCCCGTCCCGCCGCGACGCACCCCTGCGGGCAACGGGTACACCCGCGGGCTTGCGGCACAGGTAGTGCCGCCTGCTCCGCCGAGGCCGCAAAATGGTCACAAGCCACACAAGGTCTGCCTCCGCTGTCCCTCCGGAGCAGTGCCCCTGCAAAACCTGCACTTGCCCCAAACACCAGTCTGCCATCTTCTTCAACTGCTCCTCAAAGCCACTGCCATGGGAATACCCAAGCTTCTGCGCGCCTGGTCCAGTCTCTGGGGGCCGGCACACATCTGTGCGTCCGGCTGCCCGCTTCCTCCTGCCGCGGCTCATCCACTGCGGCAGCGATCCGCCGCCGCCGTCACAAACGGCCTTTGTCCAATGCTGCCCAGTCCCGCCACGGCCTGTCTCACGGCGTCACCACGGTCACAGCTCCCGCGCGTCGGCCGGCTGTGTGCCCTCACCCCTCCCGCTCCCAGCCCCTCAGTCCTTCTTGTCCCCCGCTGCGTCGCCCTTGCCCGCGCCGCCCTCCTTGCTGGCGGCTGAGGACAGCTCCAGGCTCTTGAGCGCCAGCACGGCGCTGTAGTGCTTGACCGTGTCGGACAGGATCTCCTGGGGGGGGGCAGGCGGGCGGCGGTAGGCGGGCGGCGGTAGGCGGGCGGTGGTATTCAGTACAGGGCACATGTGCGACGGGAACAGCAGGGGCGCGGGCGCAGATGCGGCGGGGAGGTGAATGAGGTGCATTCATCAAGGCCATCTTGCGTACCTGCCATGGTACCGCAGCACCAACCCCTCCCCCCCAACCCTTTCCGTCGCCTCCATCCCCACGCCCACATGTGCGCCCACAACACACACAGGGCCTCCCGCACCTTCTCCCGCGTGAGGCGCTTGGTGGTGGTGTCCTCCTCCAGCAGCTGCGTGTGTGTGCGTGGTGGTGGGGGTGGCAGGGTGGGTGACAGAAAGGGTCACAGGGGTTGGCGGGCGTTGGGATGCGGCACACGTGCGTCGCAACAGCGCCACCTGCACGGCCTCGCCGCCCCCTCCGCACGCCCTCTGTTCATGCCCGGTCGAACTGCCCCAGCCCCGAGCCCCGAAGGCGCCGATGCACCTGTTCTGGGGTTTCGGACAAACTACGGCCCCTCGCGCCCCGCCCCCCCCCCAACCCCACTACTCACGCTTTGCTGCAGGACCTTGATGTCGCCGAAGAAGGACGCCACCCAGTACGACAGGTCGCGCGGCCGCAGACCAGCCAGCTCCTCGGGCTCCAGCTGCGGGGCGAAGGCGGTGCGGGTCGCGGGCGGGCAGGGGGCACGACGTCAGGTGATGCACATACCGGTGTGCGCGCACAAAGTCTTTCGCGGCGCGGTTATAGGCCCGGCCCCGGATGGCCCTGACGCCGCCCGCCTAATTTTGAACACACGTCGGCCTCCCTCATCGTTGGGAGTACTTCCCCGCTCATGTGCTCCCATACTGGGTGAAGCGAGCGGCCACGATGGGACAGAACAGCTGCACGCGCGGCGTTAGGGCCTCAGGGGCGGTGCGTGTGGTGCGTTGCGGTGCCCGGCCGACCTATGGCGCCCCACCGCCTTGACGTCCACCGCACGGAACATCGCCACAGCCACCCACATGCCGCCCCCCCCAAAAAACGCAAGAGTATACCGTCAACCTGTATTGCCGCAAACTGCACCTGCCTGCCCCTTGTCTAGTTTCGCTTGGGTTTAGATTGGGCTGGTGTTTACAACCCCCCGCCCCCGCCCGCCCCCGCGCCCAGCCCCCCCCCCCCCCGCGCCCACCTGGTCGTCCGAGGCCTCCACGTTGTTGAGCTTGACGTTGAGCTTGATGGTGGCGCGCAGCAGGTCCGCCACCTCCTTGGCCAGGCTGGTCACCTGCGGGGGGGCGGAGGCGGGGAGAGGGGGTGAGAGGGAGGCGGGGGGTGAGGGGGTGAGGGGGAGAGGAGGGTCAGCGGACCGGCAGGTGCCGCGTGCCAGGTGCCTTGTGGCGCGGGGCTGCGGCTGGGCGGTGCCGAGAGCGCGCCAGCCGACATGCCCTACGCCCCCCCCCTGCCCGGCCGCCCACCTCCTCGCTGTCGTCGTCGTCCTCGTCCAGCTCCTCCACCTCGGCGATCATGATGGGCCGCTCGCGCACAATGGAGCGCACGCGGAAGCGCTCGCGGCCCTTGGTGGTGATGAAGATGCGGCCGTCCTGCGGAATGGGTGGGGTGGGGGTGGGAGGGCGCGGTGATGGGGAGGCCGTTGCGCGCCCGACTTAATCACAAACGCAGTCGTGTTACAGCTGGGTGGGTCCAGGTCCACACCTGACCTCGGCCCGACACATGGCCGCAGCAGCCCACCTGTCCCCCTGTCAGGTGCCCACCCACGGCGGCGCACATGAGCCCAGCCTACTGGTGTTCGCGCCATGTGACCCTCCTGCGATCTCCCCCTTGTGCGGGCCAGCGCACAGTGAACCGATGCCGCCTTGCATGAACCCCAGCTGAGAAACAGCCGCTCTGAAGGACACCAGCTGGTCGCGCCCTCTGCGCCTGAGCCTGAGCCTGCGCCTGGGCCTGGGCCTGCTATGCGCGCGGCAGCACGTCGCCCTGCCCGCCCCCCTTCCACCCACATGAGAGGCGGGCCCAAGCCACAGCCGACAAACCCCCACTCCTCTCCACGTCCTCCCCTCACCCTGCCCCTGCCCACACGCACCAGGCACCTAGATTGTATCCGCAGCAGCATACCACACACGCCGCCTTTGCCCTCCTCCCATCTCCTCCCGTACAACCAGCCTGCCCGCGTCTCACCCACACATCGTGCCACCGGCTGTCCCTGCACCACCGCCTCCTCCACCCACCCACCCCACCCCATCCCATCCCTCGGGCAGCCTTCCACCCCCAAGCCCTTCAAACCCCCCCCCCAAAACAAACACGCATACACACGCCACCGCCCCCCCCCCCCCCCACCTGCACGTGCGCAAAGTCCACCACGTCCAGCACGGTGCCGATGGACGCCATGCGGGAGGCGCCGCTGGGGTCGGCCCGCCCGTCCACGTAGCACATGCCGAACTTGCGAGTGCCGCAGAACGGCGAGTCCGCCTGCACCAGGCCGTCCTCCACGCTGCGTTGGGTGGGTGTCACAGCGCGTTTTGAGGGGTGGGGAAAGAGCGAGGGAGCTTCAGAGTGTGTACAACAGTGGCAGTGCCTGCAGCCGGGCTGGGGACACAGAGAGGCTACACCCCCGTCCATTCTGGCCATAACATTGATACCGACTTGAATGGACAGTCTATCTCACAAACGCTCCATCCGGCCCCATGAGAGGCGGGGCTGTGGACCCGGGAGCGGCCCCTCACCAGCCGACCCGCCCCTCCACCGCCTGGCTCTGCCGTCCCCCGCAGGTGCACACTCCGAGCGAGGCCCCCCCCTCGGCTTATTTGGCTATCCTCTGCCCTTTATTTTTAAGGCAACGTGTGCACGGCAAAGGACGGCACAGGGTGCAATAGGGTTTTCCGGGCACTGCATGCGTTTCGCTCACCCGGCCTCTCCCGCGAGAATCGTGTTGAAGAGCACCCGGTACTGCGGCAATGAGATGCATAAAGACAAGATCTCAGCTGCTTGTTCAATACTGGGTACCGCGCGGGAAGCGCGCGCACGCGGCGTGGCCAGTCGCGACGGGTGGTGGTAGATGGCCGAGGCCCTACCGGTGAACTCACTCTGGCCTCAAAGATCATGAGGGGCACCGTCGCCGCTGGTAGCGCCACGACATTCAGGGGGAAGATGGGAATTTGTTTTATGCGCCCAGCAAAGCATGCCACCGTCGAGTGACGCGCTGGGCGACGCGCAGCGCTGAAGCCAGCACGGCGCGACAACGCATTCCGAGAAGCGAGAGCCATTGCAGTGACTGAATCAAGCAGCGGTGTCGATTTAGGGCATGCGCGTGCGTGGTTTGAGCAGAGCTGGGGAACCTCAACCTGAGTGAATGGACGCGTTACGGCTAGCTTGTCAAGTAAAGCGCGTGACACTTAGCTTTTCAGTGAGCGGACCCGGTCGCGGAAATGCCCCATGCAACACCCACGCGAACGGATCGTGTCTCGCGTCCCCCACGCTCGTTTCCTGTGTCCCCACAACATCGCTGTGGGTGCCACTCTACCCGCGTGCACCTCGACGCCTGCATTCCTTGTCGCGTGTTCTGTTGGGACAGTTACACTGTGGCGCTCCGCTCCCACCAACTGAAGCGCGAGGACTGCGCGACAGCAAACTACTGCACCCGCACGACTGCCCGCCAACGCGCTCCCTTTCCGTACAGCAATGCCGGCTAGCCCCAGCGCGTTTGCGCCTTGCCGCCGAGACTGACTTGTGCATATTGTCTTTCAGGGCTGAGCACTCAACACAACCTTAAGGCCCTACTATCGGGACTACGCCTTTCCCTGAACCTCTGAGCTCACGGCACCGTGGGCCACGCCGTCGGGGTCACAGTCTGCCGCACGGGCGGCAGGATGATGGTGTGATGCACTCGCGGCAAGGCGCCGGCGCACGCCATCCTGCCTGGCCTTGCAACCTCTCGGCTCTCGCAAGAAGCCACACACCCCGAACTGCGTGTGGTAGCGATCAAACGCACGCATGCATCATGCATGATTGTGGCTCCGAACGCGGCAGGGCGAGCCAACGCAGAGTGCAACCCCGTGGGGCAACCCCACGGGCAGCCCCCACACCGCCGCACAGCCCACTTTCACCTCCTGCTGCTAGTCACCAGCACTATCAACTATCACGCATGGTTACGGGCCCCAGCCCGTCGAATACATGCCTGCCGAGTGCCGACCTCACACCACGCCCAAGCTGGGGCCAAGCAGTCAGTCACACGCAGTCTGTCGCAACCGCCTCAGCCCTACAGCGCGTTAATCCGCTCCGCCGCCGCCGCGATAATCTCGAGTACGTGCCGCCCCTCCGCCGCCGCCAGCAGCGCAGACAGCTGCGGCAGCGGCGGTGTCAGGGTGCCCGCCGGGTCGGCTCCCAGTGCGGGCGGCGGCGTGGGCTGCTGGCCCGCATTGGCGCGGGCCTCCGCGCACTGCTGCCGGGGCCCGCCCCTGCGGCAGCGCGGTGATTACAGGCGCCAGGTTACAGCAGGTGCAGCAGGCGCAGGTGCGGGGGTCAGGGAGTCGGGAGGGCGGCCGGCGGCAGGCCGTGGCAGGCATCTCGGTGACTCAGACTCGGCACGGGGATGGTATCGGCAAGCGCGCACACACATTCACGCACAAATGCACACACATGCACACACACGCACACACACGCACACACGTACACACACGCACACACGTACACATGGACGCATACAGGTGCACCTCGGGGACGAGGCTGAATGCCAAACGCCCGGGTAGGGGGTTCCAGGCTCATTTTGCGGGTAAGTATGCAAAGGTAGACAACGAGGGCAACATCGCCAACGCGGAGCTCGGTAACCGGCGTAGGTATTGGTACGTAACTGCGCGCGCGTGATCGGCGGTCTTTGTTGTCCGTCATGCTGTTGCTGTCATTAACACACGTACACACACGCACACACGCACCTGCGGAAGGCGTCCAGCACCTCCACCTGCTGCAACGCGCGACCCCGCCGCCTGACGGCCCGGACCCCACTGGCGCTGGTGCTGTCGCTGCCGGCTGGCCCCCCGCCGCCGGCTGCAGTGCCGTTGCCGGTCTTGGGCTGCCATGTGTCCGGTGCCGCTGCCCCTGCCACTTCATGGCACCCAGGCCGCACTTGCAGCTGCAGCAGGCGCCGCGGGCTGGAGCCTGTGTGGTCACCACCTCCGCCTCCGCCACTGCCGCCGCTGCTGCCGCCGCTGCTTGAGTACGTCTGGTATGAGCCTTGGGGCGAGGGGGAGGGCGCTGGCGAGGTGCCGGGGGCCGCAGCCGCCGTCGCCGCAGCTCCAGCAGCAGCGCCGGCCGCGGCCACAACTGCAACGGCAGCGGTGGTGTCCGCGAGCTGCGCCGCCACGGAGCCGGCGGATGTGTTGCTGGCAGGCAGCGGCGAGGACGGCGGCCCCGCTGCCGCCGTCACCTTCACTGAGGTCGCCACCACCACCTCGTCTTCCTTCTTCACCACCACACTGCTGACCGAGGCGTTCACCGCCACCCCACCCCCAGCCCCAGCAGCAGCAGGCGGCGGCGAGGGCGAGGGCGGCAGGGGCCCACAGGCGGTGGGCGGCTGCTGCTCGAAGGCGCGCTGCAGCGCCGCCGCCGCCTGGGCGCTGGGCGAGGCGGGGTCGGCCAGCAGGGCGTCCAGGCCGGCCGCGCTGAACAGCGAGGCCGCCAGGCCATGGGTGGGGCCGGAGGGGGCGCCCGCCGCGTCCAGGAAGGCCGTGTAGCCGTCGTCCCAGCCGCCGCCCACCACCGCCGCGCCCCACCACATGGCGCCCGCGAACGGCCCGCCCTCCTCCGCACTGGACACCAGCTGCCACAGCGCCGCCGCAAACAGCTGCGCGCGCTGCTGCGGGGAGAAGCGCCTGCGTGGGGTGGATGCGGCGGGGGCCGAGTGTGGTGTGTGCATGTGCGGCAAGATGGCTCAGGGGTTCAGGGGTTCAGGGGCTGAGGGAGTACCTGTGTGTCCTGTGGCGGCCTGAGAGGGATATCATCTGGTCCGTGACCCTCCCAGCCAGACAGCCCCCGGCCCCGCTCCCCCGGGCCCCGCCCCGCCCCGCCCCGCTTCCCCACACGCACGCACTTGCTGATGATGTTGAACTCCTCCTGCACCAGCGGCCGACCCAGCTGGCCCGCCAGCCGCACGTGCAGCGCCTGCAGGAGTGCAGCAAGTGGAGGAGGGGCGCGGGAGGCGTTGGTGGGGTGGGAATGGGGGTGACGCACGGGTGCGGGTCGTGGCGGTGACCAGGTGCGGCGGTTGCGGCGGTTGCGGCTCACTGACCGTGTAGTGCAGGTACCAGGGCAGGTACTGCCACCAGGTCATGCGGGACCAGCCGCAGGCCGGAACACCCTGCAGCAGCAGTAGCAGCAGCAGCAGCAGCAGCAGTAGCAGCAGGGTTGGCGTGTGTACGTCGCACACATGCTGCGGACCCCGCCGGCGGATAGACACCCGCGCGTGCCCAGTGCCCGGTGCGGGTACGTAGAAAGTGCCCACCCGCCGCACCCACCCACCCGCACCCGCAGCCGCACCCGCCCCGCACCTCCGTCTGGCGCCAGTAGGTGTGCAGTATGGCCACATCGATGCCGGGCAGCTGCGAGGCCGCCACCCAGTCCTCGCCCTCGCACACGCTGCCCACGCCTGCATCACCGGTGTGTGTGTGTGCGCGTGTGTGATGCAGGCAAGCAAGGACGATCCAGGTTGGCAGGTTGGCAGGCTGCAGACCTGCCTGCCTGCCTGCCTGCCTGCCTGCCTGCCTGCCTGCCTGCCTGCACCTGTGTGTACCTCCACCTGCGCCCATTGCGCCCCCTGCCACCCCTGCCACCCCTGCTTCACCCTGCACCCAGCCGCACGCACCCGGGTTGTGCGCCGCCAGCGGCTGCCCCACGCCCACCGCCGTCGCCAGCTGGCTGTGGTCGGCGTCGGCGAAGAAGCCCTCCGTGCCCATGGCCCGCAGCTGGCGCGGCGCGGCGGCGGCGGCGGTGTCGGCCATGAGCGCCATCCACTCGCCGTAGCAGGACAGCTGCGCGGAGCTGCAGCCTGCTGGGCAGGGCGCGTGGCGGGCGGCGGCGGTGGCGGTTGCGGTGGCGTGGGCGTTACGCCATCAAAAAGCACGGTACGTACGTGAACCCTTCGTGTGTGCCGCGTAAGTAAAGCCGGAGCCACAGACGCCCACACCCCCACGCCCCAGGCGGGCACACGCACCCGGGCAGCGCGGCTCGTTCATGACGTCCCACATCATGATGGCGGGCGTGTCGCTGCAGTGGCAATAGCAGGTAGGGTCGTAGGGGGGGAAAGGCAGTAGCAGCAGGCAGGGTGAGTGCGGAGTGCTTCAGCCCGGTCATGTGCGCGCTGGTTCCACTTTCCAGCCATTGCCACTGGTACCTCCCATCACAAGGTACTGCCAAAAACAACGGCCCACCCGTCCGTTGAAAATAAATTTCGGCAACGTAACCTATGCGCCTTTCACGACCCCCGCCGCCGCCCGCACCCACCCATGCACCCACCCCGTACACACCTGTACCTCCGGCCGGTGAAGGTGTTGACGCGGCCGGTCACGCGGCGGATGTGCTCCGCGTACAGCCGCCGGGCCCCAGGGTGGCAGTAGAAGTCGGCAATGTCGTACGACCCGGCCCACTGCAGCGCCGCCGCGTCGGCCGCCACTGCCAGTAGGCATGACCAGCAGGGCCAGCGGGGGCGGCAGGCGGCAGGTGATGACCAGCCCGGGGGGTAATGTCCGGGCGTATGCACATAGAGCACACACACAGTGCACAAGCAGCGCACAAGCAGAACAGACACACTGGCAGCGAGCACCAGGCACGCGCCATTCGCATCAAGGCCCGCCCCCCCCCGGGCCACCCACCCAGGGACCTGGCGCTCAGGCCCGCAGTGGCGGCGGCAGGGTCAGGGGGCGCGCCTCCCGCCGACCCGCCGCCCGGTGGTCTCAACAGCTGCGCCGCCCGCAGGAACCGCTCAGGGCCCACATCTGTGCATGGTTGTGTGTGTAGGGGCGGTGGGTGGGCTGGACGGTCAGTAGAACACCGGCGCCACCATGCGGCCCTCTTTCCCCCAGCCTGCAGGCAGCAGGCCGCACGCAGGACCCACCCACCAGCAAGCTGACGTGGCACCTGCCCGGCAGGTAGGCCGGCCTGGGGCCCCGCATCCCCAGCAAGCCCTCACACGGCGCCCGCCCCGCCCCCCACTCCCCGCCCGCCCGCCCCCCTGGCTGACTGGCTCACACGCGGGCCACAGGTTGCCCAGCGCCAGCACCAGCCGCAGCCCCGCCGCCTCCGCCGCCGCCACCACCCAGTCCAGCCCCACGAACTCGGCCTCGTCCCACACCAGCGGCAGGCCCGCGGCGCAGCCCGAGCCGCCGTTGGTGTCGGTGAGGCAGTCCAGGTAGCTGCTGCTGGCGCTGCTGGTGTTGCTGGGTCCGTCGCCGGGGGCCTGCTGCGCCTGCTGCTGCAGCCAGGCGGGGTTGAGGCCGGGCAGGCGGTGGTTGAAAGCCCAGGTGCGCACCGCGCGCAGGCCCAGGCGCTGCAGGCAGTAGCGGGCAGGAAGGAGGTGGTTTTAGCACACGCACACGCACACGCACACGCACACGCACACGCACACGCACACGCACACGCACACGCACACGCACACGCACACGCACACGCACACGCACACGCACACGCACACGCACACGCACACGCACACGCACACGCAAAGCCAGGGATAGGGAATGACACTGCGCAGCCCAATCCCACGTTCAACGTGTCGCTCCCACTATGTACGCCCCCCACCGCGGCCACATGTACGGCCCACAGCCGTCCGGACAACCACACTGCCTTGCCCGGCACTGCAACCAACACGCCCGCACATACACCGCACCACACCCACCGCCGCCAGCCCCAGCAGCTGCTCCACCCGCGCCCGGCCCGCCGCCACCGCGCCGCTGTCGCCCGGCCAGCCGTCGTCGTTCTCGCCCGCCGCCTGGGCCGTGAGCTGGCGAGGGAGCGGAGGGCAGGCGGGCAGGCGGGCAGGCAGGCAGGCGGGCAGGCAGGCAGGCAGGCGGGCTGGTGGGGCTGACAAGCACGAGCTGCCCCTCCCCGGCCCCCGGGCCCCCAGTGCACCTCGCCTCCCGCTGTCACACCACGCGCCGTCACACCACATGCGTCTACGTACTCCCGCCCGGATACCCCCGCGGGTTAGGGGCAGCGGTGTGGCAACGTGTTAGAGAGCACAAGGGAAAACGACAAGCAAGAGACTGCAACGCGTGTGTGTTTGCTTCGGACAACGATCAGGGCATGCATGTGCTGGGAGGGAGAGGGGCGGCCGGGGCGTGGGGCGCTGGTGCACACGAGCGAGCGCGGTGCTGCGCCAGTCCTCCCCCCCCCTGACACCTGCCCCACCCACCTCCCCCACCCTCCCTCCTCCTGCCCGCCAGGTGCCCAGGCCCCCACCTGGCCCCCGCCTCAGCCCTTAGCCCTCAGCCCTCAGGCCCTCAGGCCCCTCACGCACCCCCCACCTGATAGGCGTTGAAGCCCAGGAAGTGGTAGGGCCGGCCCGCCAGCGTCAGCCGGGGCCCCGAGCGGGTGACGAACGAGTCGGGCGCGGGGTCTGGGGCGCGTGCAGGTGTGGGGCACAGGCGGCCGCGGGCGCGTTACGCAGGTAGGGCCGGGCAGACCACGCAGAGCAGACTGCGCTCCCGGCGTCCATGCACTGCTGTCCCGTGACCGCCATCCATTTATCATGCAGTGCCGTGTTCCTGGTACGGGCATTCAGTGTATGTCAGCACGCACCGGGGCCCCTGCTTCCTAGCACCGCGGCGGCTGCCAGCAGGATTGCCAGCAGTGCGCAGCGTCGGTCCACAACCCTGACCATGCGCGCTAAGAATACGAGCTTGCAAGAGGGGACAGTCAAGTCGCAACAGGTCGCAATTGCGGGCTGCACAAAATTTTGGCAGGCCCCCGGGTCCGTCGAGCCGGCTGCGCCGCTGCGGCTACTTCAGCGAGCAAACTGGTCAGAACTGGTTATGTATGTTAGGCGAGATTGCGAAAGGCCGCAATGCACATCGCGTGAGCGTTTTCGGGATAATGGCCGGTTAGATCGAATGGGTTCCTGCAGCACCGCGATTGGAGTCGCTTTCTTGCAGATCGGCAATACGCGCGGACCGCTGGAACTACATTGAACCGGGCCTACTTTCCTTTACACTTACCTCGTTAAACATTGAGGGCATATGGCGCTTTGGGCGGACGTCATTCTCAAGCAGCAGCAGCGCTCGAGTCGCCAGGCCACTTGTTTGCAGCTTGTAAGTTATACTGAGGGCGTGTTGCATCGAAAGCCGCCCACAGCAAGCAAGTCAAACCCCCAAGTTTGACCGGTCGGCAAAAACAGTGCGGTTCCCACAGTTCAGTGTCCCAAAGCTCTGCAAAGCATCCGCGCTGATAAATGACGAGACTTTTTGCCGCGTATAGAGCGCATGGAGCCAAGCGGGCGAATTCACACTCGTAGAGGCGCGGGGCGGGGGCCTTGATGTTCGGCTGCAAAGACTCGGGGATTCTTAGCAGTGGAGAAGCTGAGGAAGCCCTAAGCTTGATAAAACGCCACATGCGCGGCTTCGTGGAACACGGGAAAGCGCCAAGTCCTGCAAAAGGTGCTGACCGGGCGCTCGAACTCCCGGCTCGGACGCGCATACTCGCCTCTCTTAGCGCACTTCATAACAACAAGTCTGTCGGGCGCACCGCACACCATGATCGGTGACGAAGGACGAGTTGCGCGGCGGTTGTCGCCGCAGCCTAAATATTGAGCGCCGCGCCACGCCCTCATGGATAGCAGTCTGGAGCCCTCATACCCAAACGCATCATGATAAGCATGGGGAGGGAGGAGCGTACATTCCGGTGGGTACAGAGTTCGGCGGTAATGGCGCGCCGACCATTGCGTTAGGCGACGCCAAGGTGGTGCGTTAGGCGATGCCCCGCGGCGAGCCAGGGTAGCCAGATGAATCAGGCATGAACGATTCCTCGCCGGGGCCCTGGCGCGCCAGGCCTGTGTTTGGCAGGATATAACGGCCTGGTGGGAAAACCGCGCGCGCCGGTGTGTGCCACAGGAATTTGCCGCCGGGGACCCTGGCCGGTCTCGACGCGCTCACAGAATGCGGCTACTGGGAGCGCGTCATGTCCGCCGCGGAGATCGAGCTCAGCGACATTGGCGTGTTCCGGTACAGGTGCGCGCGGGGGAGTCGAGGCCGGCGGCGCCGAGGCGGTGGGGTCAGTTGGGCGGCGGTTGGTGCCGTGGCCGGCCAGTCCTGGCCGCACTGGGCAGCAGAGCGCGGCCGGACTGACGGTCATGTTTGCGGTTACGGGTTGCAGCTGTGCGGCGGCAAAGGGCGCCGTAGCCGCGTGTGCCGCGCCGCGTGTGTAGCAGCACCTCTAGCGGACTTGAAAACACGCCCAGCCACAGCCACAGCCACAGCCACAGCCACAGCCACAGCCTGGCGCTCCCCATCCGTGCCCCCACCGTGCCCCCACCGACCGAGCAGCCCCGCCGCCCGCCCAGGTTCGCCGAGATCAACCGCTCCGCCGCCAACCGCCTGGCCTTCCTGGCGGGCAGCGGCGAGTACGGCGCCTTCAACATCAAGTTCCTGGTCGGCCAGCTGGTGGAGCAGTGCGCGGGTGGGTGCGTGCGTGTGGCGCCGCTGCGGGCCGCTGCGGGCCGCTGCGGGCCGCTGCGGGCCGCTGCGGGCCGCTGCGGGCCGCTGCTGGGGAGCTGCTGGGGAGCTGCTGGGGAGCTGCTGGGGAGCTGGGGGTAGTCCAATCTAGGACGCATAGCAAGCGACCGGGGGCTGGGGGCCACGTTGCCAGCGCTCATGCCACGACCTACCTTGGTGCCACCCGCCGCCACTGCTGTCGCGCCGGCCTGGACTGCTGCAGACATGCACCGGTACACGCGCAAGCTCGAAAAGTACGTGACCAGGCAGGTGCACCAGCCGCCGCCGCAGCAGCAACAGGATCTGCAGCAGCAGGTGCCTGACACGGCAGAGGTGCGTGCGTGGGCCGATGCGCGAGCTAGCTAGCTAGTGGCGGGAAACGCATTGCAGACCTAACCTGCTGCTCAACAGTGCTGTGGGTGGAGGGCATCCACGTCATGGCATATGAGCTGTTCAGGGGCTGCACCCCATGCGCCCATGGCCCCGCCATCACTGCCTCCCTCCCCACCCCTCCATCCTGCAGGCTCCGGTCGGAGCGCACGCACAGGCGGGCGCAGAGGCGGCGGGCGTGCTGCAGCCGCAGCCGCTGTCCACGGCGGCGGCGGCCGAGGCGCAGCTGCTGATGCTGCTGCGGCGGGCCCAGCAGCAGCACCGGCAGCTGGGGCAGGGGGGGCAGGAGCTGGGCGACCGCAGGTCCGCCGCCGGCGGCGAGGGCGGGGACACGCCTGCCGCTGCTGCTGCGCTGCCGGAGCCTCGCCTGTTGCGAGCCCTGATAGAGTCGGCCGCGGGCGGTGGTGCTGCGGCTGGCGGGCCGGGCGGCTCGGTGGCGGCGGTGCCGGGGCTGCCGCTGCCGCCCCCGGGGGCGCAGCAGGACCAGCACCTGGCCCGCCTGCTGCGCCTACTGCAGCAGCAGGCGCCTGCGCCCCCGGTCCCCGTGTCCGCATCAGCCAACATGCCGCCGCCGTCCGGCTCTGCGGCGCCACCACAGCTGCGGGCGGCGGGCGCGCCGGCGGCGCTGCTCCAGCTCCCGCCGCAGCTGCACGCAGGGAGTGGCGGCGGCGGTGGCGGTGGCGGCAGCAGCAGCAGTGGCAGCGGAGGTAGCACGCACACAGCTGGCGCTGGGCGGGGTGACGGGGGTGGGCTTGGAGGTGCGGGCGGCAGCGGCAGTGGTGTTATGCCGCCGCCTTCCACCTTCGGCGTTGCAGATGGCGCTCAGGCTCATGCCGGCCGCCGACGGCAACACCACTCACCAGCGGCAGCTGCACCTGCACCAGCAGCACCAGCAGCAGCAGCTAGGCCGCATGGACTCCAGCAGCACGAGCGCCTCAAGCAGGCGGCAGCAGATGCAGACGCCAGCAGCGGCAGCGGCATGGCCGATGTTGGCGTCGATCCTGGTGCCTCAGGGGCGACAATGCTCTTGGTCGCCGCTGCCACGGCTGCGGCTGCGACGAGTCAGCCACCGCCGCCGCAGCCGCCCACCGCACCCTCATCCACTCCTTTCGGCACGCTGCACGCGCTGCTGGGGCGCGGCCGTGCCGGTGTCGGTGCGGGTGCGGGTGTCGGGGACGCCGTGCCGCACCCGGCCATCGCTGCGGCACTGCTGGCCGCAGAGGTGGCTGGGGCCGCAACTGCTACTGCCGGCGTGGCCGGCTCTGTGGCTCCGGCCGGTGGCGCCGCTGACACCCATCAGCAGCCAATGAGCACCGGCGCTCTGGGGATGCTGAGTGCCGACTCGCTAGGGGCCCCCGCAGCGCCTGTCGGGGCAGCAGCAGGCCTACCCACCCCGCTGGCGCGCTCCGCTGCTGGCGGCGCCGCCTCCGCAGCGGCGGCTCGCGACGCGGCGCAGTCCACGCCCTCACTCTCGCCCGCGGCCCTCCTGACAGCCGCCGCACCGCCCCTCCCGCTGCCGCCGCCCTCCACTGGCAGCGTCAAACGCGCGCGGTCGCCTCCGGCCGCCGGCGATGAGCCGCAGGCGCAGGTGGCGGCGACCGAGGGCGGGAGCGCCGGCACGGCGGGTGTGGTGCCGGTCGAGGGAGGCGGGGGCGCGGGCGGGCAGCAGGCGGGGGACAGGGGCAGGAGCTATGGCCCACAGTGAAAGCCAGGCGTTCAGGGGAAGCCCCCATGGCAGCAACGAGATGGCCGCTGTTTTCCTTGCGGCACACGGACACACACGAAGGCGCTGCAACGGAGGCGCGATAGGAGTCGACGGCAGTGTGATGCGCACACCGCATGCAGGGGGGCATGTACACGTGAGAGGGGGGAGAACGACTGAGCGCGGCGGGGAGATGCGGGAGAGGGAGAGGGAGGAGCTGTGTGCTGAGTCCAATGCCCGAAACCCTCAAGAGATGCTCCCACTTAATTTAGTGCTTGATGAGTAATTCGAGAAGGCCTTTGACTAGCTGCATGCGCACTGCATTTTACGTATTGGAGCATTCCACCCGTGGCCAACGGGATTTTCTGTCGAACCACAAATACAGATCACGAACGCGTGATGTGCGGACGCCGCAGTGGGCTTTGTCTGTGCCCGCGGCTCCGCACTGCCGGCCATCGCATTTGGGGCCGGCCTGGCAGCCGCGTGGCGGGGCGTGGCGGGGGCTGCAGCGGGCGGCGCCGCGCCGTGTCATTGGCCTGCATATGTGGCGAGGAGCACCGCGGGGCAGATAGTCGCTGTGCGGGCATTGCAGTGCAGCGCGGGGATGCAGAGGTGCGGGGGGCCCGTCTGGGCAGTGGCTTGGGTTGGGCTGAAGGCACTCGGGCTGCGCTGAACATGGCTTAAGAAGATTCTGTCATGCGCGGGCAATGGGTGTGTATGGGCAAGAGCGCGGCTGCTTATGCAGTGCCGTCGAGTTATGCTCTCTTTCAACTCCCAAGCGAAGGGGAGAGACGCGTGCGCTGGGTGCGCAGCAGCATGTGCATGAACTATATTGATCAGGGACGTGAGCCGAAGAGATAACACGGGAGAGAATCCGTCTTGTAGCAGGACTCGATAGTCATGATCATTTTTACCGGGCTGAAGGCCCAGAGAAGGGCAGCGCTGCCTCGTCAGTGCTGCCTTTAGCATATGAAAAGCATGGTGCAATGTTTCGGTCCTCGCGTTCTTTTGTGCCTATGTGATGGGAGAGTGAGTAGCAGTGAACAAGAATGGCCCTCAAGTACGGGATGCGGTGTTGTTGCCGGTGGTGTGGACTTGTCAAGTCATAGCGGCGTGTGGGATCGGATCATTTACCGCAGGCATCCGCTGCCGCGGCCAGTGCGGGCAGGAAGGCGGCAGAGGAGAGGGATCAGGGGTGGAGACGAGGAGGTGAAATTGAGCGGACCGGGATTGCCGCTGGCCGCGATGGATCGGCGCTTCCAGCTGTGTTGGGGTTTGTGGCGAGAGTGGACGTGTGATGAACTGCCCGTGAACGCGCATAACGCGCCAATACAGACGGGTTCCATTGGCTACACGCCTTGGGACCTCCGTCAATGTGTTTTATTATTGCGACTACATCAACGCACTGTCTTTCGGACCACTGCGACCGGTTTTGCTGCACTTGCAGACGGTGTGTTGGCCCCTGCTGCTTTGTGATGCAAGCACGGGCTTTCGGAGAGGATTGAACTGTCCGTGGGTCCTGGCGGAAACGATTTAGGGAAGCTGCCGCGTCCGGAAGGTGGCGCGTTTGGTCCGTGTGTTAGGGTGGGGCCATGGTGGTGTCCGGAAGGTGGAATAAGTTGTAGGGCTGGTCACCATAGACATAGGGGCCGGAAAGGAAGGGGCCGGCGCCACCGGTGGCGTGTTGGGACAGTGGCACACTTTAGGCGTGTGCGCCGTCACAGCTGGGTTGGGTATGCTGGGTTGGTCAGTGCGGGGCGGGTGTAGATTCCACCTGACAGAGGGGGAACGCGGAATGCGGATTTTGTGAGTGGGCGTGTGTGGGTGTGATGGCAGCGTTTGGCCACTGCACGGACACGGGGCCAGGGGTGGTGGACAAGGTGGTGGAGTGATGCTTCGGCTGCACGCCGCTCACGGCGAGCGGCGCTGCGTTGTGGATGACGGCACGTGTGGGTGTTGCCATGTTCTAGGTGGTTTGGGGGCCGCCACCTAGTTTAGTGGCTGTGCGAGGCACAGGCGCCGCTGCACAGCAGCGTCATGGTAGATGGATGGGAGGGAGGTGTGAAGCCAGTTATGCTGTAGCTTGGACAGGAATGCGGTGCGTGCGGACCGCATGCGCATGAACCACGCGTCAGTCAGATGGGCGCCACGGTGCAGCAGGGTGCAGCAGGGCGGATGCGGTGTGGCAGGCGTGGCGTGGCGGGCGTGGAAGCGGCGGAGCAAAGGGCTCTCAAAGCGTGCCACAAGCGCTCTTTTGCAAAATCAACCGCCTCGAGGTACGCACCGCCGCAATTCTCCTTGGCCGAGTCCGCCCTAGGGCCGTGTGCGTCAGAGATTCGGGTCATGGTCTCACGCTGTCCACGGCGTGAGCACGAATGACCCCTGGATCGCACAGCCCCCAGGTCACGTTACACACACACTGTCAGGCCGCCTCAGGTGGGTCCGGGTCAGGCCCGCCACCCGCATCCGCTTGACCCAGCCGCCGCTCTGCACTGGCCACACCGCCCGCGCGTCAACAAAAATAATCGAGGCGTCTGTCCGTCAGCCTCTCATCCTGCATAATCAAGTCAGATGTCACACTCGGCGCGAGCCAGTGCAGGATGCCAAGAGCACGAAACACACCACACACACGTGGTGGTCCACGTGACATCTGCCCCCACATCTGCCCCCACACTGCCTGCCACTGAGTGCTACGCGCCCGGCCGCGGCCCGCCCACCGCCACCAGGCGCTCCATGACCTCGTTCAGCGCCAGGCGGTGGTGCAGCGCCACGTGGCGCAGGCCCTCGATGAACTGGGCGGCGGGGGTGGAGGGAGGGGGTGGCAGGAGGAGGAGGAGGGAGATAGGGGGGAAGGGAGAAGGGGGGGAAGGGACGAAAGTGAGCCGGGGCTGGTGCGCGCTGGGCTGGAGTGGAGCAGCCAACCACACAACAGCCGCCGAGGAGGCGGCGGCTCCAGTGACCCGCAGCGCGTCACCCCCACACCGTCCCTCCCACACCCCCGAACCCGCTCCTGCACGACGCCGGCACGGCACAGCTGCAGGCACCCCGGCGCGCGCCCCCTGCCCCCCCCTGCCTCGTCAGCTTGGGCTGGTGTCTACCCTCTGTCAACCCTCCCACACTTCTCTGCATCATCCTTGCAACCCCCCACCCCCTCCCCCTTTCCCCCGCCCACCGCCACACCTGTATGAAGTTGAGCGCGCGGCTGCTGACCGGCAGCACCTTGCCGAACACCGCGTCCGCCTTGCGCGCCGGCAGCGGCCCACTCTCCGACACCAGCAGGCAGTCGCGCAGCACCTTGCCCCAGCGCACGCGGTCCAGCGCGCCGCGGTCCACGCCGCCGCCCCAGCCCGCGTAGGCCTCGAACACCCGCTTCAGCGCCGCCATCAGCGCGTCCGGGTCCATGCCGCGCACCTGCGGGCAGCGCCGGGAGGCAGGCGGAGGCGGCGGTAACGGCGGAGGCGTGAGGTGCGAGGGCTGAACATGGGTGGGCTGGTGAGTCCTGGGTTTTGCTGCCGCAGGGTTCCTGCCACGGGACGGCCCCCTTCTGTCCCTACCCCCGCCTGCCGCCGCCCTCCCGGCACCCCCTCCCCCCTCGCGCTTCCTCTGTGCCCGCTGTACCACTGGGCATCGGCAGTTCACATGCATTGCACACAACCGTCACATGGACGGACACCCCCCCCCGCCCGCCCACCCACCTCGTGCATCATGTCGGCGCTGTGCACCGGGTGCTGCCCGCTGGCGCGCAGCGACTCGCGCCGGCTGGCCACCGCCGCCGGCTCGGGCTGCTCCCAGTCCTTGCGCCGCAGCGCCGCCTCCGTCAGCTCGGGCGGCGGCAGGCCCGCGTACACGCTGCCGCGCAGGGGCAGGCCCGTGCCGCCCAGCCCCGCGGTGCCCGAGGCGTCCGACTCGTTGCGCGTCAGCCGCCGGCCGCCCGCCGCCTCGCCCGCCTGGCTGGGGCCCAGCATGCCGGTCAGGGTCTGCGGCGCCGCCGCCGCGCCTTGCCCCTCGCCGGCGGGTTTGGCGGCGCCGTCGCCGGGCGCGGTGCCGTCCGGCGCGGTGAGCACCACATCCTCCACCTCGCCTGCCGGGCCCTTGGCGCGCCTGAGGACAGGCCAGGGGGAGCGGGAGGCGGCGGCCGTGAATCCCAGCCCCATCTAAACCAAACCCGCACACGCGGCGGCCTCCCAGATCGTCAGGTCGTGCGTGTGCGTATGCAGCCGTGTACCTGCAGCCGTGTACCTGCAGCCGTGTACCTGCAGCCGTGTACCTGCAGCCGTGTACCTGCAGCCGTGTACCTGCAGCCGTGTACCTGCAGCCGTGCACGCGAAGACCACCGCACCGCTGCACGCCTCCCCTTCCGCGCCCTCTCACCCGCACCCCATTCCCCCAAACACACCACACACACACACAGCACACAGTTGTCCGTCTGTTTTTTGTTTTTAACACAGCACACAGCCAGCGAGCCCGCGCGCGCTCACTTTGCGTCCACGTGCGCCCTCAGGCCCTTGCTGGCCTCCCCCGGCGGCGGGCCGTAGCCGTCCTGCGCGCGGATGGCCGCCCCCAGCGACCCCGTGCTGAGCGCCAGCGCCAGCTGCGACTCTGTGACGGTGGTGTGCGGGGTGCGGGCGGCGTGCGTGCAGGGCGGCGGGGCAGGGCGGGCAACAGGCGGCAGGGGGGGCCGGGTGCGTCAGGTTGTGAGTGTGGGAGCAGGTTGTGCGGGTCGGGCACACGTCGGGAGCCACACGCCGACACCCTCCCCAGTTCTCCCTCCAGCCCCAGTACCTGCCCCTTCCCTCCCTAGCTGCGGCGCCCCACAAGCCCGTGCCCCCGCCCCCGGCCCCGTGTGCCCCACCCACCCTCCTTCATCTTCCGCAGCAGGTCGTTGTCCGCCCGGCTGCGCAGTGACTTGGCGTTGCTGGGCAGCGTGCGCGGCCGCAGCAGGTACTCGGGCAGCTGGGGAGTGCGGGGGCGGGGGAAGGAGGGCGGCCGGGGCGGTTGCAGGGACGCGTGGGCGCGGTAGAGCATGGTGCGCTACAGGCCGGGAGGGCTGGAAGCACGGTGGCGGCGGCGGTAGCGGCGTCAAGACAAAGCATCACACAACTGTGCTGCGCTGCGTCCCACTGCGCACCCACCCCTCTCTCTCTCTCTGTACCCTCCCCCCCTCGGCCAGTAGCTTTGGGTTCTGGCATGAACTCTCTCGCCCCAACCCCGCCCACCCACACACACACACACACACCAACCCCGCGCCCCCACCTCCTCGCCCTGCTCCAGCTCG
Organism: Chlamydomonas incerta; assembly: GCA_016834605.1. Lineage (NCBI taxonomy): Eukaryota > Viridiplantae > Chlorophyta > Chlorophyceae > Chlamydomonadales > Chlamydomonadaceae > Chlamydomonas > Chlamydomonas incerta. The sequence goes on from JAEHOC010000083.1 coordinate 130,530, forward strand.
TGGCCGCTCATGACAACAAAGTCCGCGAAGCTGGGCTCCGGCAGCGCGTCCACCGACTGCAGCAGCAGCGCCACCACCTCCTGGAAGCCGCTCTTGCGCTTCTCAGCCAGCTGCGGTGGGCGGTGGGCGGTGGCAGGGCGTGTGGGGCGTGTGGGGCGGCGTGTGAGCGGTGGCGCAGGGGCAGCGGGGAGCATGTCAGCGGGGGGCATGGGGATCGATCCCACCTGGCGTGGGGGCGTCGCTCCCGCCACACCGCCGTGCCGGGTCCCTTCCCCCTGGAACTTCCCATGCATGGTTCCAGATGCAGATGTCCCCGGGCCCCGGCCCCCGTGGCCCCCGGTGGTTTAGCTTGGGATGCAATTCACAAGCCCCCTCCCGCCCCCCCCCCAGGTCCGCCCCCCGCCCCCCCCCACCTTGTTGAGCGCGAACAGGAACTGCGGGTAGTACATGCGCGCAGTGGCCGCCACGCCCGCCTTGTGCACGTACGTCTCCAGAGCCTCGTCCGCGGCGCGGGACCTGGAGCGGCGGCGGGGGCAGAAGGGGCAGCAGGGCAGCAGCGGCAGCAGGACAGGAGGGGCAGGAGGGTGTGTCGGTAGACGGGGTTTGAGTTGGAATGACGCGGGCCCCCGGCCCCGTCGCCACGCCCCCTCCTTTTCCAAACATCTTTGCAATCCCCGCCTTGGCACGCCCGCCCACACCTGTGGTAGATGATGTCCACTGTGGCCTTGGTGACGGTCTTGCCGTTGATGAGCTTGGCGTCCTTGCACAGCTTGGCGAACTGGTGGCTCAGCATGTCCTCGTTGCGCCCGCCCACCGCGCCGCGGCCGAAGCTGCAGTACTTGACAAAGATGTTGAACAGCGCCGCGCCTGGGGGAGGGGGAGTGTCAGGTGCGCGTGTTAGAGAGCACAAGGAAAAACGACAAGGGGTGGAGTTGTTGCCAGCCCAAAATGCCAGGGGCCAGCAGCTGTGCTGCGCAGTGCAGTGCTGCTGGCGGGCAGAACTGGCAGGCCTTAAGGCAGCCGCGCCGTGCGCACCTGGGTTGACGCCGGTGCGGGTGACGGGGAACCGGAAACACAGCTTGCCGTAGAAGTACATGTAGAACTCGTCTGGGGGGTGGGGGGTAGTTCATTCCAGAACCCAAAGCAACCGACCGAGGGGGGGTGGGGGCGGTGTGGCGGGGGCAGGTGCAAGGGCGGCTCAGTCGGGATGGGAAGGGACCACACGCCACGGTGATAGCAATACAGCAGGCCCTGCGACGTCCTCGTCCGAGCGATGCCCATCACCCCACACGACCACCACAGCACCGCCTCCAGCAACCACAGGCCCCGTTCCCGCCCCACCCATCCTGTACCGCTTTCCCATTGCAAACCACCTTTCCCCTCTGGTACACTTCTCTGCACGAACCTTGCAATGCCCCCGCCCCCCCCCCCCCACCCCCCGCCCCCTGTAAACCCCCGCCGCACCAATGGACAGTATCTCGCCGCCACCGCCCAGGTCGGCGCGGTCAAACTCCGCCGCCACCCAGCGCCGCCACTCCTCGCGCTCGCGCCGCAGCTCCGGCGTCACCTCGGCGCCCAGCTCCGCCACCAGGGCCTGCTCCTCCTTGATCTTCGCCTCCTCCGCCGCGATGTCGGCCCTGACGCGGCCGATGGCGGCGGTGATCTCCTCCAGCGCCTCCCGGGGCGTGGACGGCTGCTCCGTGGCGGCGGTGAGCTTGGACTCCAGCGCCGCCAGCGCCGTCGCCTTGCGCTGCCTGGGCGCGCGGGGTGCGGGGTGCGGGATGCCAGGGGGTTGCAAAGAGGGGGGTGAGGCCGCGGGTGGGGGAGTGGGGCGAGGGGGCGTGCTGGCGGGTGGGAGACCACACGGGATGGGACCGTGAGGCCAGACATTTGCGGTGGGTTGCATGCCCCGCCCTTCCCAGCTTGACCCCCAGACGCATGGCGGCCAGCTGCCGCCCCGCCGCAGCCACCGCCGCGCGGGCGTTCACAACCGCTCCCGCCCCCGCCTGCTGCCTGTACCCTGCCACACTTCAACGTACCACCTTTGCAACCCCGCGCCCCGCCCCCCCCCCGCCCCCCGCCCCGCCCGCCTCACTTGCGCGCCTCGGCCCGCTTCAGGCGCCACTCGGGGTCCTCCTCCTGCGGGAAGTGCTCGGGCCGGCCCTCCAGGTCGCGCAGCATGCGGCTGAACTCGGCCAGCGCCACGGAGCCGTTGTTGTCCTGCGGAGGGGGTGGGGCGGGCGGGGTGGCGGTGGGGTGCCGCGGCAGGCGGAGGGTCAGGGGGCGGACCATGCGGGGACAGGGGCAGACTGCTAGTGCAACCCCCCACGCCCCCTGTGGCCGTAGCACCACAGCCCACTCCACTTCTCCCCGCCCAACATCCAGCGCTCGCGCTCCTCCGCGCGCCGCAGCACTCCTCCTCTGCGCCACGCCCCTCCGCGCCGCCTCCCTCACGACCAGGCCCCCTTCCTCCCCTACGCCCGCTTGTGCCACCTGCCCACCCGCCCCGCCGCCGCCGCCGCCGCCCCCCACGCACACCTTGTCGTACACCCGGAACAGCTCAAAGGGCGTCGGGATGTCACAGCGCGTCTGCGTGCGCCGGCTGCCGCTGTGCTGCAGGCCCGCGCCCGGCCCCAGCCGCCCCACCCGGGAGGCCGCGGGCGAGTCCGTCGGCTGCGGCGGCCGCAGGCTGCTGTTCGGGGAGAAGGTCACGTGGGGCTGGGGGTGGGGCGAGGGCGGCGCGGCGCCGGACACAGAGCCCGGCGCGCCCCGAGGTGTGGCGGCGCCTGACACGGGCTGCGACCCCGCGCCCCTGGTGCTGCCTGGCGGCGGTGTAGCGCCGCCGCCGCCGCTGGTGCGAGGCACGGACGCGACCGAGGAGGCGGCCGGGGCGGGCCGGGCGGCTGGCTTGGCGGCGCTGGGCGTGGTGGCGGAGAAGTCCCGCGAGTGGCTAGGCCCCAGGATGTCGCCAAACTCGTCAGAGTCGTACGTGTTGGAGTTGCCCCCGCCGCCACCGCCGCCTCCTGCACCTGCGCCGCCGCCGCCGCCGCCTGCCCCCGTGCCGGTCACACTGGGTGCCACGCTGGCCGGCGGCGTGCTGCGGCGGGAGGCGGGCGCCGCCGACGGCGGCGCGGTCCCGGCGGCGGAGCCGGGCCGTGCGCCCGAGGCGGTGCCTGGCCGCGAGGGTGGTTTGCTGGGGGTCTTGGAGGCGCTGGGTCCTAGGTCGTTGGCGGACACGTCGCCGCTGAGGCTGAGGCCGCTGAGGCCGCTGATGTCCGCGCCCGACTTTTCGGGTGCCACGGAGGCGGGCTTGCTGGGCGGCTGGCTGGGGGGCCTGGAAGCAGGCGCCCGCACGCTGGGGGCCTTGGATGCTGCCGCCGGCTTGGAGTCGGTGCGGCCCGTTAGACTGGCCCCGGACTCGCTGGGCTCACCGAACAGGTCGCCCCCCGATTCTTCGAGCGCCACCGACGCGGGCTTGCTGCCACGCGCGGACGGCTGCTTGGCGCCCGCGCCCGCGGGCTTAGCGGATGCCGACACATCCACAGAACCACCCAAATCCGCATCGTCATCAATCTCGTAGGATTCGTCGCCTGCGCTGTTGCCCAGCGCCTCGTTCAGTGCATCCATGTCCAAGTCGTCATCGTCGCCTTTGCCCATGGTGCAGGTACTGCTCTTAACACTCTCAAATGAGCCAGCAAAGTTTTACGGCTTACTGGGTCATAATGGGCATACTCTCTCACTTCGATGCGCTGTTACGGGTGCCCGCGGCCTATGCTAACGTCGTAGTAAAGCCTCAAGTGGAAGTGAAAGTATCATTGGTTGCTTCTTAGCGATATGGGGACGAATGGACAGCATGAACTGCGTTGAGCAACCGCACCTCCCGTCACTCGTGGCGAACCGTGGCGCGCGCGGGACACCGTCGCACGAGATCCCCCTGCTGTCCCGTTTCCCCGCGCGACGCCGTCGCACTCCGATGAGTCCTTAAGCCCTCCCCCGCCACAATCCCCTGCGCGAATTGATCGCCATGATCGCAGACTGCTCTCCGCCCTTGCTGCCCGCGCGTGGTCCACCTGACGTCGCGTGGAACCTTTGCCTTGAGCCGGCCCCCCCTCTCGCCGGGAAGATAAACGCCGTCTGTACAGGACGGAGGATGGTATCTCTGGAGGTGGTTGTGCCCCCTAAACTGGTGCTTCTCTCGCACCCTTGCCCAGCGGTTCGAACCCCTGCCCTTGCCCACCCCCCGGTACCGAAATGAATTTGTACTTTAGTGTGCCGATTCTAGGGGGGGAGGGGGGTTGAGGGGGCAGCGAGGGTCGTTTGAGGTCGCGAGGAAGGGAATGAGGGCTGATGAGCCTGGAGAGGGTATTTCATTATAGGCCTTTGCAGCAGTATGAATGTATTAGCTGGCAATTGGCAGAGGATTGGGGCTGAAACGCGAATACACTTGCTGTGCGCTTCATCGCTCCCTGGCCTGGGAGAATTTGTAGACGCGTATTATTTGGTTGCAGCTTTGTAATGCGAAAGGGCTTGGAGGAAAGAACGCCGAGTATAGGAAAGGCGTTATCGCGATTTGGCAGGCAACACAATTTTGTGCGGCCGAGTTGTTCATCGAATTAAATATTGTTGTAGGTATCCGTTATACTGGGCTTCAGGGCGCTGGGCGCTCTGTGAAGACAGTACTTTTGCCTACGTGGACACCCCGCATTTTCGCGAAACGCCCCGATTTCGCCCGGCCAGCGCGATTAAGGAGGCCTTCATGCTATTGGCTATCCGATGCACGTGTCCCTGGGGCGCCAAGCGCGGTATCCGCGAGAGTATGCATTCATGACCCAGGGTCGTTTCAAGTGTCCATTTCGTCCATAAACCTCGGTCGGCGTTGTCGGTGTGCTAGCTGGCCGCATGTCGGTCTGCGTCGGCCTCCTTCTCGGCCGCCTGCATCGCTTAGGAGCAAAGGGCCTCAGCCAGATTGAGGACGCTCCGTTGGTGTGGGTGGTGAAGGGATGTCTGTTGGCCGCGTGTCGGTTTGCGTTGGTTGCCGGTGTTGCCTGCTTGTTCGGGGCGCTTCCCTGTGTTGTGTTATCAGACCGCGGTTTGGGGCGATGCCCCGTGTTGAGCCTTCGGGCTAGGACCAGACCGTGCCCCAGGCACACAGACCTGTAGTTTGGGGCGCTGCCCTGCGTTGAGCGACCAGATCGTGCCACCGGCACACCAGTTTGCTTGCTGTTTGGGGCGCTGCCCTGTGTTGCGCCTTCGGGCTTGGTGGAAGACAGTGCTTCGGCACCAGATATCGAGAGAAAGCAGTGCTGCGTTAGATTGGGCGTCGCCGGACTATATGCCTGGTGTACCTGGTTTTGCGTCTGGTGCTGTAGGCGGCGCTTTGTGCGCAGACACGGTTTGCTACACTTTGTGGGGCTTTGGCGGGCTTACGCTTGGCTTCGACTTGCGAGGTTAGCAGCTGAGACATGGACCTAATGCACGTGTTGGTGGAAGGTCGGCAGCCAGCTGGGGGGAGGGTGGTTTCCCTTCGGACCGGAGATGGTCCCTCCTGACCTGGGTGCGGGGCACCCTTGCTTGGTCGGACTGTCCCTTCTTTGTAATGTCGCATTCATAATGAAATGCTGATGTCCGCAAATGGCCAGCTCTTGGTGTAAGCTCCAACCGATGGGTATCACCTGGTGTGGAAGGGTCGTGAACTCTGGTGCACTATATGTCGTTATTCTGTGCCCCTGCCGTGCATTGGCGTTGTAGTCCTGATAGGGTAAGGTTGGGAGCAGGTATCAGAGGCAACTTGGCGCGAAGGGGCGACGGCGAACTGCCACACGGGGCGGTTTGGCCCGGGCCAGGGGCTGGGCCCCAGGGCAGAACGACAGGCGGTTGGCGCGGCTGAGCCCCGCTTAGGTGCGACCAATCGTCGAACCTAAGGCCTGTGCAAAACAAACGGTGACAATGTTGACATGGTTTATTAGTTGTCCATAGCTTGCGGGCCCACAAGGACCGCTTGGATTGGTGAGCTCCTCATTTCCCGTCGTTCTTCTCTTCTGGCAGTTGTAGGCGTTCCTGAGCCTTGTGGCACAGCGGCCCTCTTCGGACTAAAGCTACTAGCTGATAACATTAACTGGCTTGCCACGGGCGTTTTGGTGGTCACGCAATACACTGCGCGCGCTCTAGTGTTGGCACGTTCTCCTCGCCAGCTCTTACCTTGTGGCTCAATCGGCCGCCGAAGCAACACGGTTTCTGCAACCAATCAATTGCTGCTAAGGCGCCGCAAGAGAGGCGTCAGACAGGGCATTACTTGTGCACATTCTCGGTTTCTCAGGGCAGCCCCCGCCCTTAGCTTGCTGCCGGTCATAACCTGTGCGTCAGTGCGTCGTCGACTTCACCGTTGACTTCACCGACCTGTCGTTCCTGGGCACTCAGGATGCTCTGTGGAAAGCCTCCAAATCTCAGCCTCGAACGCTCAGAGCTGGATAATGAGCGAGTCGAACGCGCCAAGGCCTTCACTGGTCCCTCACCTCGCCACTCGCCGCACATGGAATCATCTTCTGAACTATGCGACAGCGTCTTCAGAACGGTTTCGTCCGCGCCGTTTGAGCCTCCAGATGGCCTGACGGTGAGGGCGTTGATCGCTCAGCTGTTGCGCAGTACCGTGGTAGCGCCCCGCGGCCGTCGACTTGAGGCCGCGCCCTCCTTCCCGTTCGCACTGTCTTCGCACTCGCATGACCCCTCCGCCTCCTCGTGATCCTTCCTTCTGCCCCCCCCCCAGGTCGCTTTCGAGCCGCCCAGCCCGCTGATCCGCCCTCGGCTCTCGGTGCTGGGTGTCGCGGCTCTGGACAGCCCCGCCATCGAGTGCGCCTCGCCGGAGCTCATGCAGCACTGGCGGGCGCGAGCCGGAACACGCGGCGGGCACGGCGACGCGCCTCCCACCGGCGCCGGGGCGCTGCTGTCGCCCGGCTCCTCCTCCCCCGCCGCGCCGCAGTCCTCCCGCCGCGCCGCCGGGCCCGGCTACGCGCACAGCCTGGTGTACGCCCAGCGCGCGCTGCTGGGCAGCCCTGGCAGCGGCGCGGAGGGACACAACAGCTCGGGCGGCGGCAGCCCCCACAGCGGCAACAGCTGCGCCTCCTGCCCCTCGCCCCACCGCCAGTCCACCCCCAACCTGACCCTGCCCGCCTACATGTACGCCAGCGGCAGCGCGGCCGGGCCCGCCGACGGCGGCAGCGGCGCCAGCGCCAGCAGCGCCCGGCCCTCCCCGCTGGCCCGGCGCCTGGTCGCGCGCTACATGTCCCGCGCCCGCCCCGGCAGCGGCGGCGGCGGCAGCGGCGGCGGCGGCGGCGGCGGCCGACCCGCAGCCCGGCCACCCGCACATGCGCTGCACCACATGCTGCTCCACGGCGCGACGGTCTCGCCCGTCGGCCAAGAGGCCGCCCAGCGCTGGGGCCGGCCCGGCCGCGCCGCCACGCTGCCCGTGGAAGTCCGCGAGGAGCCCGAGGCCGAGGCCGAGGCGGAGGAGGGGCCGGCGCAGGGGCACAGCGGCCGGGCCCTGAACCTGGCCCGTGCGGCCACCGCCACCGAGCTCTTTCCTGAGCTGGCCCTGGGCGGCGCGGCGGCCGGCGGCCAGGGCGACAGCGTTATCGTGTCGGCGGCTGCCTTTGCGGCCGCCGCCACCGCCGCCACCGCCTCGCCCACGCGCATCGGCAGCATGGCGCGCGAGCTGCTGGGGGCGGCGCCGCAGACGGGGTCGGCGGGCGCCTCCGCGCCCTACGACCGCACCTCGCTCGACTTGAGCCACCTGCGGCTGGTGGGCAGCCCCGTGATGGGCGGCAGGTCGGGCGGCGGCGCGGCGGCGGGGCCCGACCAGCTGGCACCGCGGCGGCCGGGCCGCCTCAGCAACAGCGGCCGCGGGACGCTGCTCCTGCAATCACAGGCGCAGGAGCCCCTGCTCCAGCAGTCGCATTCGCTGCCGCAGCCGCAGCCGCAGCAGCTGCAGCAGTCGGGCTTCGTGTCGGCGCTCCTCCGCAACGGCGCAGCGGTCATGGACAAGCTGCGGGGCCGGCCGGCGCCCGGCGCGGCCGCGACCGCTGCGGCTGCGGCGGCGGCGGTGGCGGCGCAGCGGTACGCGCCGGAGCCGCTGCAGGGCGTGTTCTCCGCCCCGCTGGAGCTGGAGGGCGACTGGGGCCGCGGGCGGGAGGAGGGCAGCGGCAGCAGCGGCAGCGGGCCGCTGTCGCCGCCGCTGTCGGGGCCTCTGGAGCCGCTGTTGGAGGAGGTGGAGCACCCGCAGCAGCAGCAGCAGCAGCTGGCGGCGGCCGCGCCCGAGCACCAGCCGACGGCGCAGTCCGCCCGGGCCGACACGCAGCCACCGCCACCGCCACCGCCACAGCAGCAGCAGCAGCCCCAGCCGCAGCAGCCGCAACAGCAGCAGCCACAGCTGGTCACCGACAGCACCGACGACACGGAGAGCTGTGCGGAGTGCAGCCGCGCCAGCAGCAGCGGCCTGGGCGCCGCCGGCAGCAGCACCAGCGTCAGCGCCAGCGGCAGCTACCAGCTCACGGCCAGCGTGCGCGGCAGCACCGGGCCCGACCAGCCGCAGCTGGGCAGCCCGCAGCCGGCGGCGCCCGGCACGGCCCGCAGCAGCACCGGCACCGGGGCCCCCGAGGCCGCGCCCGGCCTCAGCCCCTGCAGCAGCACGCCGCAGCTGCAGCTCGCCCCGCAGGCCGCCGCCGCCGCCGCCTCTGAGAGCGCTGCTGCCGCGACAGCCGCCACTGCCGCCGCTGCGCCCACGGTCGCCAGGCAGGCTGTGGTGCAGGACCGGGTGGACGCTCCCGGGCCGGAGGCCGAGGCGGAGGCGGTGCCCGCGGGCGTGCGCGTGTCCGCCATCGCGGCCGCCAGCCGGGCTGCGGCCCAGCAGGGCGCAGCGCTGCAGCTGGAGGCGGACGCGTCAGGCCCCGGCCCCGGCCGCGGCGCGACTGTCCACGTCACGTCGGCCTGCATCGATCTGCCCACCGCCAAGAGCGCCGCAGTCGAGGCGGTCGCGGTCGCGGCGGCGGAGGCGGCGGCGTGCTCGCCTCACGGCCCCGCCACGCCGCCTGCGATGGCGGCGGCGACAGCGCCGTTCGCAGCGGACCGCCACGGCAGCAGCAGCACAAGCACCAGCGGCGGCAGGGCGGCAGTGGTGGTGGCCGGCGCGGTGGCGGACCTGGGCACCGCTGCCGCCGGCGCCGACGGCTGGCTGCCGGCGGCGCACGATGACGGCCTAGAGGCGGGCGACTCGCCGTCGGCCAGCCGCACCCCCTCCGCCGCGGTGCTCGCGGCGCCGCACGCCCCCGACCTGGTCCCGCAACACGGCCAGGCGCCGGAGGCCCCGCATGCGCCGTGCCTGCTCGCCGCCGCCGCCGCCGCTGCTGCGAGCGCCGAGCCGCCCGCAGCCGCCGCCGCTGCCGCTGCCGTCGCGGCGGGCTCGGCCGCGGCGCCCGGCTCGGCGCCGCTGCACCGGATCGAGGTCCCCGCGGGTGCGGCGCCATCGGTGCCGGTGGGCCCGGCCAGCGCCGACGTCACCGTCGCACCCCGTGCGCCGCAGCCGGCCCCGCAGCCGGCCAGCAGCCAGCCCACAGCGCCGCAGCCGCAGCCGCAGCCGCAGCCGCCTGCTTTGCCGTGCCCGCCGCCCTTCGCGCCGCTGCCGGCGCCGCCGGAGCGGTCGCTGATGCACTGCTGGTCCGGCGCGCCGGCGGAGATGCGGCGGGGGTCGTGGGGCCGCGACGACTACCACCTCAGCCGCCAGCTGTACCAGGGGTACGCCAGCGAGGTGTTCAAGGTGGGTGGGCGGGCGGGCGGGTGGCGGCGGGGGGTAGTTGATTCCGGGGGCTGGGGGCGGGGTTGTTAGGCGTCCTGTGACGGGTATTTTTTTGTATTAATGTGGAGTGCGGGTGTCCAGGGGGCGCCGGCGAGTTCTTGACGCCTGCATTTCACGTCGCCCTGTCCTTGCCCCTGCCCCTGCCCCTGCCCCTGCCCCTGTCCCCCCAGGCTGTGTGCCTCAAGAGCGGGCAGGACGTGGTGCTCAAGGCCTACTGCCTGCCCAGCCTCACGCCCTTCCTCACACACCAGGCGCTGCGGGAGGTGCACGTGCACAAGCGGCTGTCGCACCCCCACATCGTGCAGCTCATCGGCGCGTTCCGGGTGAGCACCTGGGGCGGTGGGTTGAATGAATCACCCCTTCTCATTCTCCTCCTCCTCCTGCGCGCGCGAGCCGCCCCTCATCACCACCACGCCACATCAACACACCGATACACGACACACCCACTCACACCGCCACCTCCAACACGCACGCGGCGCAGGAGGGCGACTTCCTGGTGCTGGTCCAGGAGTACGTGCGCGGCGGCAGCCTGGACCGAGCGCGCCGCAAGCTGCCGCCGGCGGGCCACCAGCAGGGCGCCGGCGCCGCCGGTGGGCCGGGCGGCGCCGGCGGCGCGCTGGGCGCCGCCGCCGGGCGGCCGCGGCTGAGCGAGTCTCAGGCGCTGCACCTGGTGCTGCTGCCGCTGCTGCGCGCGCTGGCCTACCTGCACGCGCAGGGCATCGTGCACCGCGACATCAAGCCGGTGCGTGCGGTGTGAAGGGTGAAGGGGGTGATGGTGTGGCTGTTCGCTGCTCAGCGGCCGTGTGCGTGTGTGTACCGTACCTCAGCGCGGGTGTGGCCGCGCCGACGGCGTCTGCCGCCGTACGCCCCGGCACGTGCATGGCGGCATCGACGCGTGGCACCGCGCCCCCCTATATACCATCTTTGCAACCCTTCACCCGCGTCGCCCCGCGCCACAAACCGCCCGCCACTCTAACCGTGCACCCACCCACCCGCCCACCCACGGCACTTCCGCACGCGCGCAGGAGAACCTGCTGTTCACGCCCGACTGGCGCCTCAAGCTGTGCGACTTCGGCGTGAGCGTGTGCCTAGCGGAGGAGCGGGCGGTGACGCGCACCGGCTCGCGCGACTACATGGCGCCCGAGGTCACCACCTGCCCGCTCAAGCGCACGCCCGCCGACAACAAGGACAGCCCCGCCATGGCCTACACGCCCGCCGTGGACGTGTGGAGCCTGGGCGTGCTGGCCTACGAGCTGCTGGTAGGCTTCACGCCCTTCCCCGGCGGCCCGCCCAAGGTGGGGCCGGCCGCGGCGGCCGGGGCCGTGCCGCCGCTGGCCTTCCCCGGCGGCGTGTCGGCGGCCGCGCGCGGCTTTGTGGAGTCGTGCCTGCGGCTGCACGCCGGCGACCGGCCCACGGTGCAGCAGCTGCTGCAGCATGCCTGGGTGCGCGCGGCGATCAGCGACGTGGCGGCTGGGGCGGCCGCAAAGGCGGCCCCGGCAGCCGGCGCCTCCGCAACTGCGGGCGACGCCCTCACCCCCGCGCTGATCTAGCCGGGCCCGAGATAGGAGTTGACATGCAGTAGCCTGCGCAACATTTGTCACCTGGAAGAATGCATATGATTGGATGTTGGGCATTACGTTTTGGGCCTGGTTTCGGCGACGTGGTATGATTACTGTGCCAGGGGCTCTATATACTGGTTTCGGGCCGCGCACCTCGCTGGCTGCCGTGCAAGCGCTGAGCAGACCGCGTGCATGTGTGTGAACGGTGTGTGTGTCGTGCCCTTGTGTGTGCCCTAACGGTGGGGTCTCCTTGCTCTCGAGGTTCTCAGATACTCACGACACGGTTTCGTGTCTTCACCTGCACTCATGAATTGCACTCGGGCTGCACACCCGGTTCCCATTCGACACACATTTTTCTGAGGGCGGTATGTATATGTTGTATGGTGTGACCTCACGTGCTGATGGTACGTGTCGCGCACGTGGCGACCGACCTGACAGGAACCCAAGCATGAAATAGCTCCTTCACGTGACTGCATGCGTGCATGCATGTCCCCAGACTGCTGTGCTGCGAGGCACCGCCCGGCAGCTGCCCTTTCCAGTGATCAAGCCGGTGGACAGCTGGATGCTCGCTCCCGGGAGTGGCGGTGTGTTGTGACTGTGTACGTGTCGTCGCTGCTGCTGCTTTTACGCGCGACGACCAGGAACACAACGACTGTATTATATGTTTATTATGCACAGGTGGCAATGCGCATGGATGAACCTTGTGGGGTGGCTGTGGCTGCCCTGCTCTCCGCTCGACGTTAGACCTGCATTGTGTTGGGCGTGGCGCTGGATGGCCGCCGGGTGGCAGGAGGGAAGGCCCGTTGGCGCGGCGGCGATCGAAATAATCTGGCGTGGGTATTAATATGAGTCGAGCAGGTTTGCGGCACTCCGCTAATTGCATCTGACGTAGCCCTCATGGGCATTCTGTGATCGTTGCAACCTTCCGATAATTACTGTTTTGCGGGGGTGTTGCAGATAGCTACATTTGTGCATTGCGTAGTACTTTTGAGCCCATAGAAGGCTGTCTTTGAGTACTGGCGCGCGTCGCCGAATCGTGCAACTGATGATGGCGGGGACCTGGACCTACCGCGGCAACACACTGCCTGCACAAGCACTGTTTTGGATGTGGCCGCTGGCACTGGGGGGCCCAGCGGCAGGGCCGGCAGCTGGCCGGAACGCGGCAGCAGGCGGGAGGGCGCCCTGGCGCAATGCATAGGAAGATGGGCGCGGGGTAAACTGGCGCGCGGAATAATGTCAATGTGTGTGGCCGCTCTTGCTCGTGCGTCGGGAGTGGTGTGTGAGCGAGCGAGCTGTCTCCCAGATCGCTCAGGAAAGCTGCAGTGTTACTGCTTCCGCCGCGCGCACCAGAGGCCAACACAGCGGAGTCGCGTGTGTGTGTGCGTGTCTATTGTGTGTTTTGGTGCACGGGGGCGTACGGTCGGTCGGTGGGTGGGTTGAGCAGTGGCCGCAGCGGTCGCAGGGCTCACTGCAGGCGACGCGCATGGCGGGGCGGTACTAGCATGTGTGTATGGTGTGTATGCGCAGCATATGGGGCGCATGTGACATTGTGACCTCACAGCGCGCGTAGACCGGGCGTAGGCGGTGCCCCTTGGTTACGAGTTTCGCGGTTCGACGCATTGGCGCGGTCGTGCCCAATCATCACGCATCCTGCATATTTGATGACCAGAATGCGAATTCTGACTGCATTTTGGGCTGTCATCACTCCCCATCACTATTCCTGAAAGGGTCTCTAGGTGGGACGTGATGGGCTTCAGAAGTCCGTGTAGTGTTGTGAAGAATTGTGCTGCGGGCTGCCTGAAATAGTTAAGGATCCGTCAAACGGAGGCTGGGCAGGCGTCGTCTCAATGACGGGTGGCTGTTAGGGCTGGTGGTGTATCAGGTGGCAGGTACAGGTTGCTGCAAGGTGCGAGGTTTAGGGTTTTGAATGCGCATGGCGGCTGATATTATCAGCGCTGATGTAACGCTTGCAAATCGAGGCTCTTCCATCCTCGGCTACGCGCCCGACCGCCAGCACAGCACGGACAAGGCCATGCGTGCGGCCCCAGAGCTGTGCACGTGTTGCTCTGCCGAAGCACACCCTGCGGCCGTGGGCCATCATGGGTGGCTCTCCACGGTGCTGCACTTAATGAGCTGGACTGCCCCCACCGGCGCATCCACAAAGCCCCTTGCTGTCGCACGCTGGGCACTCGCGGCGTGGGACTGGGGCGCCCGCGTGGTGCGTCCCGTCCCCAACAGGCCAACACAGATCACGCGGGGGATGTACGCCTCAGCTGTGAAGGGGGCCTGTGCATCCTGGGCTGATTGACACGCGCCATGCGTGCCAGCGTGCGGCCGTGCGCTACCGCTGGTTGCCTTTAGCCTGAGGCGGTGATCGGGGCGCAACAGCCGTGCAACGCATAAACGCATGAGCTCACACGCCAGCCATAGCCAAATGTTCACCACGGGCACCCTCGCTTCAGTCAAAGCAGCTGGCGCTACTCCCGCACCCCCACCCCGCGCAGCCGTCTCGCCCCGGCTGGGGGGCAGCGCGGGATGGGGTGGGGCGGCGCAGCTCGCACGGCGCGCCCAGGGCCGCGCCCCGGCTCCTGCCGACACCACCGCTGATATGGACGTTCCGGGCGGCTACATACTCTGGAACCCGGTGCCATCGCTGGAGCGAAGCCCAATCGGGGCCTGGCACGCTAGCGAGCGACGACGTTTAGCAAGCACATCGTTCGACACCCACTTGGACCGTCAATAAATACCGGTACTGCCCGAATGGCGTGTGCGCGGAGGCCTGTCCTTGAAAGCAAACACACAGGCCGTGCCCACAACTAGAGGGCCGAGATTCCATCACCACAACCTGTCTACAACAGCATTATCTCGATGCAGGATACTTCGATTATTTATCCATACAGCCATACTACGTGTACAATCAAGTTCGTGATACAAACCCCATGCGCGCACGCTGGCGCTAGCGGGCTTCAAGAAAGCAAGCTGGTGTACAGTACCGGGGTGTACGCGCCACCCCGGCCCCGGCCTTGGTAATTGCCGCGCGCCTCCCAGGCAAGGGGCCTCTGCCCACGTCCACGTCCTAGTCCGTGGCAAACTGGGGGTACACCTGCGGCCCCGCCCAACGGCAGGGATTCGCAAGATCAAGACGTGGAAGAAGGCGGGGGTGGGGGTGGGGTGGAAGGGTTGTGGTGTGGGCTGGACACAGCGCGGCTTCTTGGCGTGTGGCGCTGCCGGGCAGGCGCCCGGCCCTGTGCCAGGCCGGCACCTCGCCTACTCGCCCCCTTCCTCCTGATCCATCCGAGACCCGGCCCCACACACCCCGCTTGCCGTCCTTTGCGTGTTTGGTGTGTGTGCAAACCCGCTGCGGACGCCAGGCACGCCCGACCACCTTTGCCCCTCGACCGCCTACGCGGCTCGTGGCACGCCCGGACACACACCCGCTCTCCGACGCAGCCTCGCTCACACAGCCGCGCCCCCACACGCTCACACAGCCGCGCGCCCACCTGCTCCAGGGTGGTGAACACGATGCGCGCGTGCTCCGCCACCACCTCCTGCGGCATCGAGCGGCCCTGGGCGGAAAGGGGGAGGGGGCAAGGCGGGGAGGGCAGTGCAGTGCAGTGCAATGCAAGCCATGTATGTAGGTATGTATGCATGGATCGTGCCTGACAGCGCGCTGACGAGTGAGCAGGCAACCGGCCCCAGTGGCAGAGGACCCATGCGGCCCCCGACGCACTCGCGTGTGTGTTGGTCGCCAGGCTGCTAATCCCGCTGGGCAGGGGCGGGTGCTGTGCTGTGCTGTGCTGCGCTGTGCTGCGTAGGCAGTATCTGTCTCCATGACCTGGTGTTTGCGTGATTGCATCCCAGACCAACACTCCACTCCCGCCGACCCACCCGCTGCACTCACCTCACACGTCCGGACTGACCCCCGCCACCGCCAGTCCCCGCCCACCTCCAGCCCCCCCCGGCCCCACCTGCACCGCCGCCAGCTCCAGCTGCAGCCGGTCCAGCGGGTACCAGGCCATACGCCGCTCTGGGGGCGGGTGCGCGCACGCACAGGCAAGCGGGGGGTGGCGGAGTGCCACGTGTGCGGGGCAACCCTCCACCCCCTCTCCCGCTCCCCGCCAACCCTCTACCCCCTCTCCCTCTCCCCCTACCCCCACACCCCGCCCACCGAAGTAGCCGTTGACGATCATGGCCACGAAGCCGCGCCAGCTGGCGAGCGTGGGCTCCGACACCGCCGCCACTGCGGGGGCGGGGCGGGGGGCGGGGGGCGGCATCGGCAAGAGTTGCAGAAACGGGCGGGTTGGGCAGGCGGGTGGGAGGGCGGGGCGCGGCGAAGGAAGGGACGTGTAGGGCCCTCGCTGGACCGTACGCATACACAAGCGCGCAAAGGTAAGCACCCTGGTATATGCACCCCAGTGCCTCAGGACTCACGGCGCGGGGACGCCTCCGGGGTCACCGTGCCCCCGGGGCCCGCAAGCCCGACCCACCTGTGGCCCAGCGCTTGACGGACATGGGGCTGAGC
This sequence comes from Chlamydomonas incerta, assembly GCA_016834605.1. Taxonomy (NCBI): domain Eukaryota; kingdom Viridiplantae; phylum Chlorophyta; class Chlorophyceae; order Chlamydomonadales; family Chlamydomonadaceae; genus Chlamydomonas; species Chlamydomonas incerta. The sequence goes on from JAEHOC010000083.1 coordinate 146,455, forward strand.
GCCAGGGTCACCCACACCACCGCCACCAGCGACACGCACTCAGCCGCGTCGAAGCCCTGTCGCAAGGGCACAGCGGCCGCAGCAGCGTCAACGTCAGTCGGGGTGAGGCGGTGGGGTGGAGTGTGAGAGGGAGGGAGATAGGGCACGCGCCAAGCACGCATGAGCTGCTTGCCGACCGCCACTGACAATGCAGCGCCTGTCAATCGCCACACATACAACCGCCTACGACTTGGCCCCCTCCTGCGTGCCACCCGTCTCAACCTCTCTCCCCTCATCCCTCATCCAGTCACATCCCATGAGTTACTGTCGAGTTTGGGCCGGCGACCCTCCCATACACTCACGTTAAAAAAACCCAGTCCCCAGTGCCCCTGGCCCCCCCGCCCCCGCCACCAGCCCCACCCCCACCCCCAGCACCTGCAGCCCCGCCAGCCGCCCCGCCGCCGCCAGCCGCCCCAGCGCCGCCGCCACGTCGGCCTCGGTGTAGCCGCACTCGTAGGCCAGCACCGCCCGCTCCGTGAAGTCCTGTGTTTGGGTCAGCGTCAGTGTGTGTCAGTGTGTGTTTGGTGCATGTATATGTGCAGTAGGAGGAGGAGGAGGAAGAGGAGGAGGGTCAAAGGATTGAGCCAGGTGCAGTGCGGGGTTTGCTGCAGTCGCCAAGCAGCTGTCAGCACACAGACTTGGGTTACAGCGACCACACGCAGCCGCTGACACACACGTGCCGTCTGTCCGATTGTTTTTAACACACGTGCACGCGTGTGTGGCGGAATTGCTCCTTGATTCCGTTTGTTTTGCCCCGCCCGCCCGGCACGTTAATGGCACGCAGCACGCACCGTGACCGCGATGGAGTAGCGCACGTTGGACAGCGCCGGGTTCTGACGCCGTCCACGTCCCCAGCGCCCAGTCACCGTTGCCCAGTCAGCGCAAGGGCCATGGCGGTGGGGTGGGGTGGGGTCAGCTCGTGCGGGCAGCGGCAGCAGCGGCTGGGTTCTGGCCGCAGTCGTGCAGTTGCCACGGGTGGGCCATACCCCCCCCCCCACACCCCTGAAACTCTCTCCCCTGCCAGCTGCCCACCTGCACTCGGTCGTAGCTACGTGCCAGCTCCAGAACCGCCTCATCGTACGACGACGGCGAAGTGGGGGGCCCCGAGGGCGAGGAGGCGGAGGGGGAGGAGGAGGAGGAGGAGGGCGAGGGGGAGGTGGGGCCCGCCGGGTCCCCTGGCCCCGCCGCCGACTCGCCGTCAGCACCGGATCCAGCTGCGGCCCGGCACTGGGCGTGTGTGTGTGTGTGTATATGTGTGAAGGAGGGAGGAAGGGAGGGGATGGCGCGGGCGGCGTGAGGTTGGAGGTCACGGCTGTGCGCGTGCGAGGACTGAGTGCGCGGTGGCTGTCTTGGTGGCTGTGCGCCCCAGAACCCCAGGGCCAGTGGGCGGCTGGACTCCACGCGCCCCCAGCCTGTCGAAGCACTCACCTGCACACGCGTGCTCAACGCGGTGGTGCGGTGAGGCAAGGGGCTGGCTATGAGGTCTTGCCCTACGCGTGTCAGTCGCCTGGCCAGCGCGCTCCGGCCACAAGACGTGGCGTTATGAATGCTGCAAGCCGTGGACCGGCATTGACACCGTCCGACAGTGTGAGCCACTAAGGTTGATGAGTGCATCAAGCCAACGGCGTGGCAGCACGTCGAAGAGGAAAGCGAGCGGGTGTTGCAAAGCGCGTTTTAGGGCTTGGTCCCTTAAGTTCCTGTTTCTCCCAAATTATACAGCAATGCAAGACACTTAGTTAGTTCGCGTCGTCCGTGCTGCCTTTTGAGCCCCGTAAGTGTGCATTTGACCGCGCCATTCTGAATCGTGCAAGTTGGTGTCTCTCGAGTGACATCCCAACTTCATTACATAGCACTCACCTGCAAACTACAATCACATTTCTACCTGAGACGGCCCTGAGTGCGCGACCAATTACAAAAATGCCGGGCCGAAGAGGTGGGCTCCTAGGCCTGCTGGCTGTGCTGCTCTTAGCGCGACATATAGCAGCAGTCAAAATTACAGTGCCACCCGGGCGAACGGAGTGTATGGGCGAGACCGTGGAAGCGGAGCATTTCTCGGTAAGGCCTGCTGGGCTCAGCAATTTCACACGTTCTCGTGGACTTCAACACATGGCTGGTGCACTTTTGTGTTGTCTCCCTGCGTTGGAGGGCGGCAAGGCTGGGTGATCTTCGCGAAGGTTGGGAGTCGGATGCCTCGCTGGCCCGCACCGCTGCGTCAATTGACGGTCCCAACTGCCCTGTATAGATTCCCGGCGGGCCCCGCATCGACGGCCGCGTGCTCGTCAGCGGTAACAGCCAGTACTACGTGCCCTTCGTCACCATCCGGGTGAGTCGGGCGCCGGGGCGCAGTCCAGCTGTCTGGGGCTGCCAGCATCGCAGCCCTGCGCAAACGTAGAGGTGGCAGTGCTTGGGGCTGGGAGTGCCGAGCGGGAGCCGGGGCGAGAAGGCAGGAGGGTGCAGGAACAGGCGCGGGGACCGCAATCGGGGGCAGTCGGGGTGTCAGGAGCTCAGGACGCGGAGGCTGGCGCCACAGCCGCACACGCAAAACGCCAAGACCTGGCCATGATTGCGACGCTGCCTTCAACCCGCGGCGCCAATCGCACACGCGCTCGCGCCGGACATGCGCCTTCTACGCCACTGGTACCCCGCCGCGCCGCCTCACACATGTGCCTCTCCTCCCCCCCTCCCCCCTGCACAGGTGCTGAGCCCCACGGGCGACCAGATCTGGCAGCAGCAGCACGTGTACCAGGAGACCCACTTCAACGTGGGGGCGCGGGGGCCGGGCTCCTACAAAGTCTGGTGAGAGAGGGCTGGCTGGTAGGGATGGGAATGGAGGGTTCGGGGGTGAAGTGGCGCCAGGGGGAGGATGCGCAACCCGGCGTTAGACTGGGCCGCGGGCGGTAGAAACCCCGGCCAAACGCACCAGAGACCCACGGCCGGAGCTTGTCCTATCACCTCGTGGCGGCCGCGGCAGCTGTGGTGTGCCCCTGCGGCGGCTTGACATGACCACCCTGCTCGCCGGCGACCACGGCGGCCACGGCAGGCGATGCCGCCACCGTGTGCGCCCGGTGCTTGTCTCAGCCTTAGGCCGACAGCCGCTAGCGCCTGTGGTGCGTTGGCCGTCTACCAGCCGGCCAAGCAGACCATGTCGAGCCTGCAGGAGGTCCGCCGCACGTCCGCATTTCGCTCCGGGTGCCAGCGTGAACGCGAGGGCACAACACGACGTGCGGCGGGCGTCCTGCTGAATCGACATGGTTTCTCTAGCTGGATGGTCGACGCCCAACTGGCCACAGGTGCTTGCAGCTGTTCGGCTGAGCCAAGCAGCGGGTGCACACGGTGGATGCAGCGGAATATCAGTCCGCAGCCGCCCGCGTGCGCAGTCGCCCCGCATCGGGCGGCGGGGCTGGCCATACGGGGTCTTCCGCACGACGAGAACGCTCGTTCGGTTGTGCTCCGTCGCTCACGGCTGCCCCCGCCCACCTCCCGCCTGCCGCCCCCCTGTCAACGTCATCTGGTCTTAACAATTCATGCACGGAACCCCCGCCACGCCCCGCCCCCCAGCTTCTACAACCCCTGGGAGAGCCGCACCGACGCCAATGTGGACCTGGTGTACTTCACGCTGGCGCACCTGCGGCGCAGCGCCAGCGGCGGCATCCAGATCCCCAAGGGGACGCAGGAGGACAGGTGCGCGCGGGGGGGCTGGTGGGCGGGGAGGGAGGGTTGAAGGACAGGGCTCGCAGGCGGCATGGCGTGTGACGCAGGCGGCATGGCGCGATCAGCGGTTTGGAGGTGGGAAGGTGGGATGGGATGGGGCTGGCGAGCAGTGGAGGCGCCTGGTGCTTTGTAGGGGGGACATGCGGCTTGCGCTGCTGACTAGGGGCGCATTACGCTTGTAATGGCATCTGCGCCGAAGTGCCAATGGGCGAGGCGCGCACCGGTCAGCGTACCACGTCAGGCTGTCAGACCCACCTACGCCCGCGCCTGTGCCTGCCGCCTGCCGCCTCCCCCCCCCCCGGCCCCCTGCAGAGCCAAGGAGGTGGCCAGCAGCGACCACATGGACGACGTGAAGCGCACCATCCTGGGCATGAGCGAGTTCATGCAGGTCATCTCCGGCAGCCAGAAGTACCTGCAGCGCAAGCTGGAGCGCCACCAGAAGACCATGGTGCGCCGGCGGAGGGCGGGGTTAATGTTTCCCAATTCCCAAATCAACGCGGCGAGGGGGGGAGCCGGGGCGGCGGCGGGTTTGGATGGTCTGGCGGGCCGGAGTGTGGGCGGGGTTGCGGCCTGGGAGGGTGGGCGGGGGGCTCCGTGCCCAGTGCTCCTCCTCAACCCCACCCGACACCTGCCGTGCGCCGCCCCGACCCCCAAACCACCCCTATCCTCACCTCACGTCACGTCACACCACCACCGCCTCTGCAGGAGAGCAATCGCGACCGCACCCTGTTCTACACCGGGCTGGAGGTGCGCCGACTGGAGGTGGTGGGGGGAGTGCTTGCGCGGGGTGCCGTGGCAGTAGTGATGGTGATAGTGATGGCGGTGGCGGTGGCATGACCAGCTGAAGAAGCGCCTTGACGTTCCGGCCTGCCCGCCCTGCCCCCCCCCCCCACACACACACCCCTGCTGCACCCCGCAGGTGGGCCTGCTGCTGCTGGTGGGCCTGGTGCAGGTGCTGGCGGTCACTGGCTTCTTCAAGCCGGGCAAGATGAGCAAGGTGTCGGTGTAGCGGTCGCTGCAAGGCGGTGCTGCTTGGGGCAACCGGGTGGAGAGCTGCGGGGGCCGTGGGCACCTAGAGAGGAGAGTTGTGGGGGAGGCCACGGACGCGGCTCAGGACAGGAGGTCTGGACGGTCGTACCGTGTGGTCGATGAAGAATTAAGTGTGAAAGCCAGCTGGTGACGAGGGAGAGGACGTGAGGGAGGCAGGGAGCCGCACGCAATGGTCCAGGCGAGGCCGGCGCGGCCCTAGGGCCGTCTGCGCACCGGACTCCTCATGAAGTCGTGAGTGAGCCGCGCGTCCACTGGCGCGAGGAGCTGCGTGCACAGGGGGTGATGTGTGGCTGGCGTGTGTAAGGAGGATATGGGTGCCCTGCCTCCTCCGTGTCCGTCCGCCTGCATGCCCAGTCCACACAATCACACATGGACACCGCCGGCTGAGTCAAGGAGAGGGGAGTCCCGCCGAGTCCGCCGCACATGGTTCTGGCCGACTGGTGGCCGCTGAGCAAACTCGACAAACTGTGCGATACATGCCAGTCCAGTTGCCTTATCAACTCGGTCGCAAGACACCCTGACCAGTCCATTTGGTCCCACCCTGCCGGGGGCGGCGCGTGCCAACCCTTTCTCGGTCGTGTGTGGGCACCTACAGCACGCATCCATCCACCGACGGCCGTACATACCGGTACCCCGTCAACCCACGTGCCGTCCCCCATCAATTCCAGAGCGGTCAAGTAACCTAATATCGTACGAGGTGCCCCGGGAGCAATGCGACCACGCCGCGCATCATACTGCATGTTGCTGCCAGCCCCAAATGCTTTTGGCTACTACAACAGTGCCCTGCTGCTAGCTAAGCAAGTACTCGACACAAAAAAATAAAGCTCATTCCATGGCGGTAGCTAATAGCAAGCCCCATCAAGATGCGCTGGTGCCTTGATCTGCACGGTTTATGGTCACGCTCAGTCCCAGGGTCATTGCTGACGCCCCACAACGCATGCGGTAGGTCCTCTACGTCAAAACTGCAGCAATTGATGCCGGTCCAAGTTACTACTACTGCTACTCGCAAGCCCGCTTACTGGCTTGTCCCTGGCACTCAACTGGCCTCAACCCACGATCTCCACATCGCTGTCACTGCTGATCTCCACCAGCCCCACGCGGTCGCCCGATTACCACCCTGCGCCTGCCGGCACCGGTGTAGTCCTGCTGCCCACCATAACGCTCATGCCTGCACCGTAAGGGCCGCCGCCGCAACCGCGGCCGCCGCCACCTCCCCTGCTTGCCCCGCTGCCAACTCCTCCTGCACCTGCTCCACCGCCGCGTCCTTGCCCTTCCCGCCTTCCCCCTCCGCCGCGCCCTGGTCCACCGCCGTGCTGATGGACACCACCACGCCCTCCTGCCCCACCTGCGGCGCCGCCTCCTGCTGCGCCTGCTGCTGCCCCGCCTCCGCCGCCACCCCCGCCGCCTCCCCCGCTGCTGCCGCCCCCGCCGCCGCCGGCTGCTCGTCCCGCTGCTGCGCGGGGTCGGGCGCGCTCCAGGGCCCCACGCTCTTGTAGCCCGGCCGCAGCTTGCCGCCGCCGCCCAGCAGGTCGGGCAGGCGCTCCGGCGGCACCACCTTTGACAGCTCGGGCAGGTAGTCGGAGCCCAGCATGATGATCTTCTTGCGCGTGCGCTCCTGCAGCAGCGGCTGTTGGGGGAGTGGTGGCGGGGGGTGGCAGGGGTAGGGGGCAGGAGGGGCAGGTTGGTCTGGCCGCTGGCGTCCAGGTGGGAAACGGGGTAGGTCAGGGGCTGTCAGCGTGTATCGCGTCCCCAGCAGGCGCACTGGGCCCAATGCCGCGCGCCCCGGCCGCACCTGCACCGCCGCCCAGATGCCGCGGAAGATGAGGGGGGTGTTGATGATGAACATCAGGCCTGCGCGGTTGCGGGGGCGGGCGCGAGGGGGGACAAAGCGGTGAGTGTTGGAAAGGACTGCTTGTGTGTGTCTGCCAGCCACTGCCAGCCGGTAGGTCTAAAGATGACGCGGCAGAGGCGCGGGCCTGGCGCTGCGCTACACATGCGCTGCTGCGCTCACCCAGGTGCTCGGGGTAGTAGTCCTGGTCGATTTTGGAGAAGGTGTTGAGCAGCCGCTGCGTGGCGGCGTTGAAGTGGCCCAGGCTGAGGCCGGCCAGGTCGATGATGACGGTGGTGGTGCAGATGGGGCGGCCCGCGGCCTCGGAGCAGGCGGGGCTGCGGGAGGCAGGGGAGGGGCGGGGAGCGGGAGCGGGCGGGACGGGGTCAGGGAGGCAGGCGGTGAGAAGCGTGGCAGGACAAAAGATGGTGACCCTCCGGAGGCCGCGACACTTCCGTGTCCCTGCCACAGGGGTTTCCACCGCCATGCAATGTGGTGGTGCTCCACACCCCCGCAACCACTCAGCCATCACCCGCCCGCTGGTGCCCCGTTCCCACGCTCCCACTCCGCAACCCGTCGTCCCCGCCAAAACACGCACTCACAGGTAGCAGCGCAGGTAGCGCTCCCAGGTCCAGCAGTGGTACCTGCGGCGGCGGCGGCGGCGGCGGCGGCCCAGCGCGTCAGACACAGTGCAGGTGGGTGGCATGGCACGTCGCGCCACGATACCGGACACCCGAAGACACATCACCCACACGCTCACCCCCTCTACGCACACACCCGGGTTCCGCCTTGGCTCGGGCTGCGGTTGCGGCCCCCTACCCTGGCGGCGACCCCGATCACCATCCAGCTTGGGCTGGCGAACCCCCCCCCCCACCCAGTATATCGTTACCCTGTATTGCCGCAAACTGCACCTGCCTGTCCCTTGTCTAGTTTCGCTTGGGTTAGATTGGGCTGGTGTTCACAACCCCCCCTCCCCTCCTGCCCTGGTGGCGACCCCGCATCCTCCCCTGCTGTTGCATTTGCCTGTCCCTTGTCTAGTTGGCTTCGTTTTGCTTGGCCGGGTATTCACCCCCCTCTTCCCCGCTCCCCCTCCTTGCCTGATCAGGCGCTCCACGGTGATGACCTCGAACAGCTTGGCCGCGTCCGTGCGCCCCAGCATCTCCACATACACCGGCCGCCCGAACTTGTCTGCGGGGGGCGGGGGCGCGTGTAAGTGTGCTCCAGGGCTCGCGTGCATAGGTGCGAGGGGGCGCGCACCCGTATGCGCATGCGAGCCAGTGAGGGCTGGCACCCCGCATGGTGGCTGCAGCCACCACAGGAGGTTGCCGCGCATGTGGCCGGCGTGCGCTCGGCGTGAGCAGTCCCAGCAGCCCCGCCGCAGTGCTGAGCCACTGGCGGCCCGCTGGACTCCCCGTACGGCCCCATGGGCCCGGGTCTGCGCCTGTGGTGACCCCTCGGTGTGCGCCCACACCCCGCGCTGCCTCCCGACAGCTGCGGCGGCGCCCGATGGCGGCCCCTGACTCGCACCCCGCGGCGCCGCACCTGTGTTGAAGGTGAAGTGCGGGTACGCCTGCGCCACACAGCGGGCCGGGCCGGGCAGCGGGGGTTGTCATCATACCAGCCGGAGGGCGGCAATCACGAAGCGAGTGGCTGTGGAGCAGCTGGTGGCGGTGGACCACGGCGGCACCCCGCAGGTGTGTGAGGGCCGACACCCAGGCGCTGGTGTGCCGATTCGATACACCGCGGCCCTTGCCCCCAGACACCACGGCACGCCTGAAACTTGAACGGTACCCCAGCCGCTCATACGCCCACTGCGACCCGCCGCAGTTTCCAGCCCCCGTCAAACACACCCGCACAACCGCACTCAGCAGGCTGCCCCTGAGCTTGTCGCCCTGCAATGCCCGCCGTCCGGGCACCTTCCCACCCCTCGCTGCCCCCCTTTCACACGCCTGGACACACGCCCACACGCCTTCGCCCGCCCCTCCCCAGCCCTGGCTCCTTGGCCCACTGCCAGCCCCATCCCCCACCCCCCACCAGCCCTCCCCCTCACCTCCAGCAGCGCCTCCATCTCCGGGAACTGGGCGCCCGCGGGGTCGGCCTGGTATAGCCCGTTGATGGCCTCCGCCTGCCGCCAGGCGCGCATGTCCCGGTACATGGCCAGGGCCTGGGCGGGGGCGTGCATGTGTGGTTGTGGTTGTTGAGAGAGCACAGGGATCACATGCATGCAGGACAGCGCCGCATGCGGTCTGTGTGTGGACGCGCCGAGGAGGGCTCAGACGGCAGATAGTGAGGGGCAACGGCAGGTGGCAGACGAGGCATCAAGAGGAGCGGTCGTGTGTCCACGTGTCCTGTATGCTTGTAAAGACATGCTGGTAGGTATCAGCGTGCAGCTGGCGACAGCCGCGTCCCAACGTCTCCTGAAATGCCCACCCCCTCACACGTTTCCCCACTTTCCTCCCACTCACTCCTCCCGCCAACCCCTCTTCACCCATCCACGTGCCCAGCCCCTTCCCTTAGCCCCCACCCACTTTGTCCACATTGAAGTCTCGCGCCATAAGGAATCGCAGCAATGTTATGTCATCATCGTGGTCCGGCACAAGCGCGTCCTCCGCTGTGAGCTGCTCGCGTAGTTTACCAAGCGCCACCTTCTGCTCATCGCTGGGAGTGAGGTACCAGTACGCGTCGGCGTCCGTGTACTTGTCCGCAGCAGTCGCGGTCGCTTCTGAAGTGGCCGCGCCCGCGCCCCAGCCCGCGCCCCAGCCCCACATCTTTGACTAGTCGTGATACGCGAAGGGGTTCCAACTAGCGAACGGGGCTCACAAAGCGCGTTTGTAAAACGAATCAAGAGTTTGACTCAAGCAGGCTTCGCTTCTGTAGTTCCTTGACCTGGACTAGCCTGCCAATCTTAAGCCTATGTGCTTAGCAAGCCTGGCCCTAATAGCGTCTAGGCTAGGAGACTTGCATCGGCGCTGCATGTCAAATTCTGACTCCCGTCCTCTCTGACACACAAGCGAACACGTTCCTCCTGTTAAGTTATTACCGTGAAACAGAGGGTTTGCCGTTGCCCTTTAGCAGGCAAGTAGTGCAAATTTGCCCGCGAAGCTTCTACCTGGCAAACGCGAGGGCGCGCCCCTGCATCAACCTAGGGGCACACGTGGGAGTCTGAGATCTGCTCATAGGCGCTCTCGCAGGAACAACAGGGAGCCCGCTGAAATGTCTGGCGTCGCACGTTCGCGCTTGCAAGAGGAGCGGAAAGCCTGGCGAAGGGACAAGCCGTTTGGCTTCCATGCTCGACCAGAAACCGCGGAGGACGGGTGAGCAGGAGGACGGCTGTCGAGAAAGTAGCCCGCCAAACAGGCGAGGCCTGGGCCCACCCAGGCCTCCCCCTGAGGAGGGTGGGGCGCCCTACTCACCTGCGCGGCTTGGGAGTCGAGGCCCTTGGCAGACGCTGAATGGGCGGGGCGTGTCCGGGGAGGTCCCACTGCGTGTTGTGGGACTCCACGCACCAGCCGGTGCACGCGGGGGGGGGGGGGCACGGAGCGTCGTGTGTCCAGCGTCCAGCACGCAGTGCGCGCTGGGATGTGGCACCAGTACCAATCTGTAGTGCCGCTTAACTGCCGACGGCAGTGCCACTTAGGCAGCCGTGCAGGCGGCCTCTGGGGTCCGCCGCCGCCGGTGGCTGTTACGGCCGACCCAGCAAGTCGTGACGCCCCTCCCTCTCCCTCCCCCCCTCTCCCTCGCTCCCTCCCTGCCCTCTCCCTCTCCCTCCAGGAGTGTGAACCTCATGAAGTGGAAGTGCCACATCCCCGGGAAACAGGCCACGGACTGGGAGGGCGGCTTCTACCCGCTGACCATGGAGTTCAGCGAGGACTACCCCACCAAGCCGCCCAAGGTGAGGGCTGCGGGGAGGAGGGGGCGCTGCGCACAGCAGGCAGCGGCGGGAGGGGGGCGGGAGGGGGCGCGGAGGACGCGGGCTGCACCGGCGTGAGAGAGCGGGGCGGGGCGGGTGATGGCCTGATGCTGGTGCTGCGCGGTGGCGCTGCTGCAGGGTGTTGTTGTTGCCAGCCCAATGTAACTCCGACCTAAAGCATAAGAGCGCGGGGGGGGGGGGGGGGCTGTCGGACCGCCAGCTGGTGGGCTTGGACAGGGACTGACTGGGGGCGGTGAGGAGGGCGTGTGTGCGGAGGGCCGAGCTCGGCAGGCTCCGCGTCACAGCTGCTGCACTCTGCGGCACAGCACGCTGCGCCGCCGCCCAGCCGCACGCCACCTGCCTGCGGCTTGACGTGGTTTCAAGTGACCCTAACGTGCACGCCATGTGTACCATAATCTGCGTGTGTGTTTCGCCACCGCAGTGCAAGTTCCCCGCGGGCTTCTTCCACCCCAACATCTACCCCTCCGGCACCGTTTGCCTCAGCATCCTCAATGAGGTGAGCGTGCTGACGGCAGGGCGGGGGGCGGGGCGTGTGCACGGTCGGGCGAGTGCGGGGTGAGGCTGTCGTGGTGGGCTCCAACCACGAGGCGCCAGTCCTTTGCCGCTGGTGCGGCTGTGGCTGCGGGGCCCCATGGCTCAGTGCAGCCCTCGCCTGCCGCCTCCAGGACCCGGCCTCACACCACCTAACCCGTCAACCGCATGTTAACACACCCAAACCGCCTCACACCACCCACCCGCACCCGGGCCCCCCTGCCGCCCCCGCCCGCCGCAGGACGAGGGCTGGCGGCCGTCCATCACCATCAAGCAGCTGCTGCTGGGCATCCAGGTGGGGGGGGGAACAGGGGGTAGCCGTCCATGAGACGGTATTTTGCAGATAGTGGGGGGGCGGAGGCGGGCGGCAGCGGCTGCGGGGCGGGTGGTGGCCGTGCCGGGATTCCATCACGAAAGGAACCTCTCACCCGCCTGCTGCTCTGCTTCTCACCAACCCATATTTGCAACCCCCCCCCATCAGGAGCTGCTGGACACGCCCAACCCCGGCAGCCCCGCGCAGTCGGACGCCTTTGTGCTGTTCACGCAGCAGAAGGCCGAGTACGTCAAGAAGGTGAAGCGCCAGGCCGCCAGCTACCCGCCGCCCTCGTGAGCGGGGCGGCAGGCAGGTGGTGGCAGGCGGCGGGATGGCAGGAGCAGAGGGGGGCTGGCTGCAGGAGCAGAGGGGGGCTGGCTGCAGGAGGAGGGCGGCTGCAGGAGGGGAGGCAGGGAGGCGTGGCGCGGGTGGGAGGGGTAGCTGCGGGGCGCAGGAGGGGCGGCGGGGCGCAGTCCGCTCAGTATGCGGCGCGACGTTGCTGCCCCGGGGACTGTGCAACTGCAGCGGCGTGTGAGTCCAGGACGGCGGTCGCATGGGCGCTGGTTAAATGGAGCAAAAGAAATGGTGGACAGGACGTTGTCAGGGGGGGGGGCTGGAAGAGAGCGCACTGATTGCGGGGATCCATGAACCGTACGCTACGTTTTGCACATGCTGGCATCATCACCTCGGGTGCCAATGTGATTGTTTATCCATGCTGAGCAGGGGTGCAGCACCGCTGATGCTGAGAGCCGGCGTGTACGTGTACGGATTGGCCGGGGATCGGGTGCAACATGCAGAGAGGCTGGTAGGCTCAGTGCCCGTATCATGTAGATGGCTTTTGGCCCCCGGCGTCTACACAGCGTAGATGACCCCTCCCGCGCCATCTACGCCCCGAAACATTTTCCTAGGGGCACGCCCCCTGGGTTGGAAATGGTTGATTTGGGAATTGGAGAAAATTACCCCCCAAACCCCCAAACCATCTACGCTCCCTGTCTAAAATACCGCCAAATCCGCCCAAAACGTCTACGCTCCGTAGATGCGCGGCCCCAAACCCAAAAACTTTTCTCCGCCTTCGGCGGATTTGGGGCAAATTTCTACAGCGTAGATGGAAGATACGGGCACGGGCAGCCTACCGTAGGCTGCAGCGGCCGTGGTTCGGGCCCAGGGTCCCCAAGCTGTAACACAACATGCGTGCACGGATTCAGCGTGCTGCACAGCGGGGGGCGGGCTCAAGCTAAGCCAAGCCTGTAAACTAAAGATCTCATATCTCACAGGATTAAAAGGGCCTGAGGGTGCGGATGCACTACAGCAGGCGGTCTGGGACGTCAAGAAAAGGATTGGCGTGCCCACCACCGTGTCACGCTGTCCACGCAATGTCCACAGCAGCTCATTGCTACGCCTGGGGCCCTGCACCCTACAGCCCAGCCTGGCCCAGCGGACCACAGTCCCACTCACTGAACACGCTCGCACCGTGTCCGCGTGTCGGCCCCGGCATTGATTATAACAGATAGTACAGCCCATCACCGCGCATTCAGCGGCCTGTAGCAAAAGTGAACAGCCGTGAGAGTCCCCGGGGCCCGCACGTCCCAGCACACCGCACCCCTGTCCAAGAGTCAACGCTCGAGACGCGCGCCGAGTCGGTCAGTCGGGAAATCAGTCAAATGCGGCTACGCGCCCAATTAGCAATGATGCTTCCGCCGAGCCCACGTGTTGCAGTGGCACCCGCCGTTTCGCCCCCTTCCTTCTTCGCGCTCGCCATGATACCCCTCACAAGCTCTCATTCGTTATGAGCCCGCACCCAATTTGGGGCCCTCCCTGATTTCCTTGCCTCAAATCGTTCACATCTATCGTGTCATCTGACGGCCCACGCCGCTTCCGAACCGCTTACTGCAACGCTGCTCCAGCACCCGCTGCCCCAGCACCCCCGCCGCCGCCGCCACTTGTGCCAACGCCCGGCGCCGCGCTGCCCGGCCTGCTGCTGGCGGACCTCCGCATCGACTGCCGCCGCTGCTGCTGCAGGTCCTCCAGTGGCACCCCGTCCACCAGCAGCAGCGCCCGCGGCACCGGCACGCCCATCACCGGCGGCCGGCCGCCGCGCCGCAGCACCTCGGTGGACGTCAGTGCCGCCGCCCGCCCGCTGGGCGCCGCGGCCGCCGCCGCCGGCACCACATTGCCCGTCCAGGTGCGGCCGCCGAAGCCGCCGCCGGCAGTAGCCGCGTCCGCAAAGGTGTACTCGCTCAGTGTGCGCGGCGACAGCTGGCGCTGCAGCTGCTGCAGCGTTTGCAACTGCAGCAGCTGTTGCTGCGGCTGTTGCAGTTGCTGCTGCTCGGCCGCGCGCAGCGAGCCGCTTGACCTCCTCCTCAGCCCGGGCGCCCCGGCGGCCCGATCCCCGGCTGCTGCTACAGCCGCCCCTGTGGCCAGCGGATCCCCTGCTACAGCCGCCCCCGCCTGCTGCTGCCGGTGCTGCTGCTCCTCCTCGTCGCCACGCTCCAGCGGCTCGCTGAGCGGCAGGCTGATCGAGCGGCGCGACATGGTCATGGACGCCGGCAGCGGCACCACAGCACTGCCGCCCGACGGCACCTCGTCCTCTTCCCGCAGCGCCCACAGCCCGTGCGCGCCAGCGCCCCCTGCGCCGCCCGGGCTCCCCGCCCCCACCCCCGCGCCCGCTTCCGCCTCGCAGCTGCGCGCCGCCCTCCGCCGCGCCTCCTCCGCCTCCTCCGCCGCCTGCTGCTCGCGGCGCCGCCGCCGCACCGCCTCGCAGCGGTGGCAGTCGCAGCCGGGTCCGCAGTCGGGCCCCACCACCGCGTACCGCAGCGGCAGGTCGTACACGGGCGTGCCCAGCACCATGGCCGGCGGGCCGTGACCGGCGCGGCCCCCGCCCCCGCCTTGCGTGCGCGGCCAGGCGGCGCCGGGAGGCGGGCGGCCGTCGGCTGCTGCTGCGGCGGCGGCCAGGTGCATGGGGCCGCCGGACACGAAGGCCAGCGGCAGCTCGCTCTGCGGCGCGCCAGGTGGGTAGGTGGGCACAGGCGCGGGCGGGCGGAAGGGACATGATTGGTGTGATGTGGGTTTGAAGGGCAGGGCGGGGGATGGGGCTGCCGTGATGCCGGGAAGCAGCGGGATAGCCACGGGCTATCCCGCTGCTCCCCGCAGCGGGACGCTAATCGCGCAGCAGCAAAGAGTGAGCCGGTACACATACACCGTTCACACACGAGCCGTGTGACACGCCACGCCACACGCCGCGGCCTCACCTCGCCCGCCCCCAGCGGCACCACGGTGGCGCCCGAGTCGTCGTAGGTGACGGGGAAGCCCATGCGCTGGAACTTGAACCTGTGGCGGCAGACGGGGGTGGTGGCGACTGGTGGGATGGTTGCGAGGTTGGAGGTGACGGGGTTACATCGCGGCACGGGTGGGGTCGTGTGGCACTGAGCCGCGAACACTAAGGACCGAGCTGTCCCTCCCCTCCAGAGGCAGCCCCCCGCGCCCCGCAACCCCCCGCCCCCGCAACCCGCAACCCCCCCCCTCCCCCCCACCTGAGGTAGGCCACCACGCCGACGTGCGCCGCCAGGTAGCCGCCGCACATGGCCGCCCGCACCGCCTCCCGCTGCAGCGCCACCAGCACGCCCAGCCCCAGCCACACGGGGGCCAGCGCGATGTTGGTGTGGTACACGCTGCGGGCGGGCGGGGCGGGGGGAGGGTGCAAAGATGGTACACACAGGGGTCCATGCGCCGCCTCGCCCTCACAAATTGCAGCAGCGGCGAAGTGGGCTCTTCGCCAGGCAGCCAGCCAGCCAGCCAGCCAGCCAGCCGGTGGCCCTGCCCAGAAGCCGCACCACCGCAGGTCCGCCCACCGGCACCCGCCCGCCTACAACGCACCGGACACACACACCCGCGCACAGCGCACCGGGCACACGCCCACACACACGCCACTTGCCCATGACCATGCCCACGCCCGGCCCCGCACCTGCAGCAGCGGCCGCCGATCTTGTCGCTCCCCAGGCGGTTGTAGCACCAGCACTGCGGCTCCGGCCACTGGCACGCCACGGACAGGCCTGGGGAGGGAAGGGGTGGAGGGGTTGTGAGGACGGCAGGCAGGCAGGCACGTAGCCGCCCACCAGCCCGGCTGCCGACACCCTGTGACCCTGTGGCCCCACCCCCCGGCCACGCGGCGGCCCCCTGGGCGCCGGCAGCACGCCCTGGCACGGCACGCGGTGCGCACCTAGCAGGATGTTGACGGAGCTGAGGATGGCTGCGGGGACAGGGCGAGTGATGGGACAGGCGAACGGCGGGAGTGTGTGTGATTGCGAACACAAGTCGGCGGTAAACCTGGTCAGTGGCAAGCATATCGCCCCTGGAGCAACAGGGCAGGGGAGGGGGGTGCGGGTCTGCACCACCACCGGACCCGTGTAACCCACGGCACGTCCATCTCCCCCCATACTCCCCTCCCTCCCTTCCCCTGTCCGCCCCGCCCCGTTGGAGTGGAGTTTATCTTCCCGCCACAACCAAGGCGCCGAGACCGCTTCTGAGTCTTACCTGTGAGCGAGGTCGCCAGGTACACGAACAATGACAGCGCATTGGTCCGCTGTGGGCGGGCCACGCCTGACTGCTGCCCGTCTCCTCCGCCGCTATTCCCAAGCTCCTGGGCTACGGCTGAAGCCGCGGCGAGGACCACAACAACGTGCCTCAGCCATTCCACCCACGGCGACGAGCGTCGCCTTCGCCACATCTTTTGGTGGCCCGGCGTTATCAGCTATAGTTTTAAGGCTTTCCGTGTTATTACGTCGTCCAGGCGAAGGGTTACAGCGGCCCCTGTTAGAGCCATTTCAGCATGTCAGAACTTCTCAGAAGTCCTTCAACACCAGGGTATTGCTCGAGTCGGCGAGTGTGTATAGTGCGATGTGCTATTCACGTCTCAGCCTGGTGGAGCTATCTTATGACTACGCGCCAATGAAGTCACGGTGGACCTAGACCAAATCCGGTGACTTCACCAACTGGCCAAGCGCGGGCCCGACTCGCAGACAACCCCCCTCAGCAACCCCCTCCAGCTCCTTTCCGCATCCGCCTGCCCCGCACGTGCACCTGACCTCCCACGTGTTCCAGCGGGAGTCCCGCCGCATGAACCGCGGCCTGAACCTGACTGCTGCCCCACCGCTGCCTGCAAAAAAACACAGTGCCCGCGAATCCTGCCCGCGAATCCTGCTGCACCCACATCCCAGTCCATCCCCTGCGGCCTCCTCCACAAACCCCTGCAACGCATCACTTGGTCTTCTTGGGCTCCGGCGCCGCGCCGCCAGCGGCGCCAGCAGCCCCAGCGGCGCCGCCTCCGCCTCCAACGCCTGCCGCCGCCTTCTTCTCCGCCGCCGCCCGCTGCCGCGCCTTGAACTTGAGCTCGCGCCGCTTGGCCTCCACCAACATGTTGGAGCAGTTGATGAGGTAGTTGATCTGGGAGGGGGGGTAAGGGGGTGAGAGGGAGGGGTTCGGGGGACGGAATGACGTGTCAGGAAAGCGGTCGGGCGCGGCCACTTCCGCCGTGTCTTTGAGCGGACGAGCCCTGGCCGCCCGACTCTCGATCCTTGCATGCCCCCCCCCCAAGCGGACACCCCACAGGCACGGGTCGCCCACGCCACTCGGCTGAGGAACACCCAGTCACACCCGTGTCCAGTGGCCAGCAGCCTCCCATCGTCACCTCTCCCCAACCCCACCGCCCCCTCAACCCCACCGCCCCCTCAACCCCACATGCCCCCCCCCCGCTAGCCCCCCCCTCTCCTCCCCCTCTCCTCTCCTCTCCACACACCCCCTTCAGCGCCAGCGCCACGCCACGCCAGTGACGCCCCGCTCACCAGCACTATAAACATGACCAGCAGCAGCGGCCCCGACACCACGGCGCTCATGAACACGCCCGTGCGGTCAAAGTAGTTCTGGCCCGCGAACGACTCCCAGTGCTCCGCGCCCAGCGCGTTCAGCCGCTCAGAGCCCCACACCGTGGCGGCTGCAGGAGGAGGGGATGGGGGGAAGAGGGAAAGGGGAGCAGGGGAATGAATGAGGAGGGTGTGTAGGGGTGACAAGGACAGGGGTTAGCGTGTGCCTGCGGCGCCGTCTGGCGTGTCCAGCGCACCCAGCACCCACCCACCACCAATCGGGCCGCGTCCGCGCCCCACCCCACGCTCGCCAAGCCCCCGTGGGTACCTGCTATGAGGAAGAGGGTGCCCTGGACCAGGCCGCTCTTGCGCGTGGTGAGTGCGGCCAGCAGCATGACCGCGTGGAACACCAAAACTCCGATGATCCATGGTTCCTACGAGCATAAGTGACATGCTGACATTAATGGATGCACCCGAGCAGCAGCAAGCTGGCTGCGCGCCAAGATCCATTCTTGCATTTCGCACCCGCCAGTCTACAGCGTGAATGAAACCCTGCACGACGTGCAGGAAGGGCTCCGCTTCCTGAAAGCTCTGCCATTGCCGCTTCAGGTCCCTGCGTCAGCGCAGTTACCGGCGCATAACGTCAACCGAAGCCCCAGATCGCGCTAAACTCGCACTGCTTATTGCATTTGCCTACTTGAATACTTCTTCAAGCGGTCCTGTAAGCTCCTCCATATTGTGCACGTGCTGAAGGTCAGAAGCTCAAAATCTTCTTCTCTCAAGTGGCGTATGCGTGCAGCTCTGCGTCCCGCCAAGTCGGCGACAGCTGTCGTAAGTATATGTTCGTCATAAATTTGCCTGGACCAGCGCCTTTGTCGCTGTCGGGATCGGTGCTGGCCAACTGCCCAAGCACCGCAACTCATTTGCCCGCACGTCGGCACGCTGCATGGCATCGAACTCGTCATCGTGGCTTGAGCCTCAGACCTCACGGGTTTCTGCGCTGGCTGCTGTGCCGGCGCGACGTGCAGGGCACCGCCCAACGGAACGCGCGGCCGCCCGTGCCCGCCCGACCTCTGCAGCGCCGCTCCGCCTCAAGCGCCCCGCCCCGTGCCGCACCCGCTGCCTCCTCCGCCATGTCGGCCCCGGCGCCCGCCGAGCAGCAGCCCTGGGAGCTGTGGTACTGGCCCGGTGCGCGAGCCGGGGGGGGGGGGGAGGGGGGCACACGGGGAGCAGCAGTTGATACACGCCCCCTGTATCATGTATCTGCCGTGGGGTCGCGCTCCCTGTCGCGATTGGCGCTGTTGGTGGCGCCCCGCCGGCCGGCGCTGTGCAGCGCCGTGCAGACTGCAGTGCGTCTTGCGGTCCCGGCTCACTCACTCCTGGCTCGCGCAGGCAGCCACACGTTGTGGGCTTGGAGTAAATTGGCCCCCGGCCCGCTCGGCCCTGCCCCCCCCACTAACATTCTTCGCGTGGATTTTGTGCAATGCTCTTTTGACACCAACAATCAGGCATGCCGCCTCACCGCGCCGCCCTCGCCTCCAACCCCGCCCCCTCCCCGCCCGCCTCCACACCAGGCATCAAGGGCCGGGGCGAGTACGTGCGCCTGGTGTTTGAGGAGGCGGGGGTGCCGTACAAGGACATGGGGCAGAGCGCAGGTGGGCAGGGCGTGTGCGTGTGTGTTTATGGGCGTGTGATAGCAGTGAGCCCGTGGCTCCACTACTACTGGCAGCACTGCCGTGCCCGCGGGCTGGCCGTCGGCTCCGCCCTCCAAGCGCCTCGTCACACCGCACCCTGCGCGCCCGCTCCCCCTCCTTGCAGCGCTGCTGTTTCCTCACGGCACAGTAGCCCCCCGCTCCCCTGCCCCGGGGATCCCGTGATGGAACCCCACCTACCTGCCTGCCTCGGGCCGCCTGCGCGTCTGCCCACGCCCCCCCCCGCTACACACGCACGCACACGCACCTACGCGCCCGCAGGCTTCGCGGGCATCATGGAGTTTGTGTGGAAGGGCGGCAACGCCGGCTTCCCTATCCGGGCGCCGCCGGCGGTGCGGCGCGGCGACTTCACGCTCAGCGGCACGCCCGTGGTCATGGTGCGTGTGCGTGGGGGTGGGGGGTAGTTTTTCCAATTCCCAAATCAACCATTGGGGGGAAGGCGGGGGCGAGTCAGAGTGCGAGTGTGTCTCGGTGGCGCTGGTGAATGTCGGCGGTGCGGGTGTGGAGATGTACATGTGCGCGTGGGCGGGGGGCGGGGATATTGCCAACGTGCCCCGGCGCTGTCCCGTCCACCCCCCGCAGGACTCCACTCTCAGCCCGCGCCTGCTGCCTACCCCTTCGCTTACCAACACCACCAACCCCAACCCCAATCCCACCTCCGCCTCCCCCCACCCTGCCTCAGGCCTACCTGGGCCGGCAGTTCGGGCTGATGCCGGCGGACCCGGAGGCGGCGGCGCACGTGGAGCAGCTGCTGGCGGTGGTGACGGACGGCGTGGGCGAGGGACGGCTGGCCTTCCACCCCAAGGTGATAGGGGGGGCGTGCTGTCGTGTGGTCGACGAGGGTCATTGGCACTGCGTTCATTGGCACTGCGGCACGCCGCACCCCGGCCCACCCTCTGCTGGTCTAGCTCGAGCTGGTACTACAGCGCCCCCTACCCTCCTAACTTGGCCTGGCATTCCCCCCTTCCCCCCTTCCTCCCACCCCGTGCCCCCGCCCCGCCCCCCAGGACCACTACGCCAGCCACAAGACGCAGGTGGCTGAGTCGGTGCCGTACATCAAGCAGTACGGCGAACAGCGCCTGCCCAAGGTGGGGTCGGGGGTTCGGGGTGGGTGTTGGGGTGGGGGACAGTCGCGGGCGTGGGGCGGGGCTGGGTTGAGCCCCGGTGGGTGCGCCCCGCTCCACCTCTTACACCCCACCCCCCGTCAAACCACCACTCACCCACGCAACGCTCCGCCTCCGATCCTTTATCCCCCCCCACTAACCGCCCCCATGCCGTCGGCGCCTGCCTCTTAACCCGCTCTGACGCCCCCACCTTTCTCTTTTGCCACCCAGGCTCGTGCGTGATATACTTTGTGCTGTTCATACCCTTTCCTACCTGCCGATGCGCCTCGGCCCTTTCACTGTGCCCCGCCCTTTCGAACCTCGCCTTTCCCCTTAACCACATGTCGCTCTTCTGGCCCGGCGCTTGCTGCCTGGCGCCGGGGTCATCTTCCTGGTCGCCAGGTAAGTCGTGTGTTTTGCATTTGCGTGTTTGCGTGTCTGTTTCTGCTGTGCGCGAGCCGAGCCTGGGTGGCATTTCGTCGACGGCGCGCCGACCTCGCCCGTCTACGCTCTTCGACCCGAAACGCAAGAGTATACCGTTACCCTGTATTGTCGCAAACTGCACCTGCCTGTCCCTTGTCTAGTTTCGCTTGGGTTTAGATTGGACTGGTGTTTACAACCCCCGCCCCCTCCCCCCACGCCCCCCAGTACCTGGCCTACTGGGAGGAGGTGCTGTCCAAGAACCCCACCCGCTCGGGCTTCCTGGTGGGGGCGGACATCAGCGTGGCCGACCTGGCCGTGTACCAGGTGTGTGTGTGTGTGGGGGGGGTAGTTTTCTCCAATTCCCAAATCAAGCATTGCCAACCCAACGGGGGGAGCGGGGGGGATGAACACCAGCCCAATGGGGTATTGGGGAAGGAGGGGGAGAGAAGGAGTTGCGAGCAGGATTCGGGAGGGCGCATGCGGACCCATCGCTCCGCTGTCCTCGCGGGGCCCCATCCATGCCGCCTCCCCATGCTTCCGCCTCCTCCTCTGACTCCGCCTCCTCCTCCCCCATGCCTCAGTTCATGGCGGCGGCGCAGCAGCACTACAGGCAGTGGTATGACGCCGTGGAGGCGCCGGCGGCCAAGGCGCACCAGGTGTGTGGGCGTGGGCGTGTGTGTGCGTGTGTGTGTGTGTGTGTGTGTGTGTGTGTGTGTGTGTGTGTGTGTGTGTGTGTGTGTGTGTGTGTGTGTGTCGTACCCCGTCTTTCCTGTTGGCAATGGGTTTGTTTGGGCATTGGAATGAGCTACCTCCACTCACGGCCCCCCCATCCCCCGACCCATCCTCCACCCACACACGCCGTGCACAGGCGCGCATCGCCGCCCGCCCCCGCCTGGCCGCCTACCTGGCCTCAGACCGCTGCCTGCCCTGGGACGGTGACAGCATGATGTGATGGGATGGGAGGGATAGGAGGGATGGGAGGGCCGGAGGGTGGCGACTGTGGCGCCGGCAGCTGTGGCAGCCCTTCGTCTGACTTGTCTAAAGTAGCGGACCGCTGTCTGCTGGGTCCTGTCTGGTTACCCCAGTGCGCTCTCGCGGCACTGGGACTTGTAGCTGGGAATCGGGGGTTGGTCGCTTGCTTGTTGCGGTGGGTGAAGCTGTTGAGGCTGATGCGGTTGAGGCGTTGAGATTGCGAATTTGGATGAGCTTCTAGCTTGAGAGCTTTGGGGGTCGGTTGTTTCGGTTGGGTGAAGCTGTCCAATGCGCTTGAGTCGTTGAGACGTTGAGACGTTTCTGAATCATTTGCTCAAGGCTGTGGGCCGGTTGGGAAATCGGACTCGAGCAGCAACCTTTGGGTCAAGCTGTTGATAATTTGAAGGCTGAGTAGATTAGTCGGTTGGTCGGATGAAATGAGCAGGCGTCAACCTCTCTTTGTTACAACGCCATGCGTGTCGCTCGACTCTACATGCCCTCTCCATACAGCGGCTCTCCAGCGCCAGGGCCGCCCCATCCACACCGCCGGCGTCCCGTCAGGTGGCAGCCCGATGAGGGGGGCGCGCGGCTGTGTCCGCTGCATGCACTGCGTCTGCCTCTCATTGTGTATGCGCCCCAACACAACACACACACCGCCGTACACGCACAGAGCCCCCAGCTGCACGTGAACTCCCCTCCCCTCATCCCGGCCCACCCCCCCAAGCAAGCAGCCGCCGGCCGGCCTGTCGTTCCCGCTAGCTGCATGCTGCTCGGCCTACCCCTACCACTCCCCCTTCCCCTCCGCCGTGCCGGCATCCGCCCATCCCGCAGCCCCGTGCGATGGGTCCTTGACGCGGTACTGCATAGCACGCACATGCACACACATCGGATCCTTTTTTGAAAACACATGCACACAAACACACACCACCCACATGGTGGGCACACAGTCTTGATTGTTGGTTTTTCCGGTTGTATCTTGACACACACACACACACACCACCCGGCAATGCGCAGATCTGTTGTTATTCAGCGAGGGGCGGCAGCGGGCGGGACGCGTCCCGTGCCGCCGCCGTTCGCGCCGCCGCCGCCACTGTTCACGCCGCCGTACTGCCGGAGCCCACCAGTGACGGCGGGCCGCTGGCCGCAAAGGCGTTGGCGCCGCCCTCCCGCGGGAAGGGCGGCGGCGGCGGCGGCCGGGAGGGTCGCAGCAGCCCTCCACTGCTGCCGGCCGGCTGCAGCGTCGGCGCACCCCCGCCCGCCGTGCCGCTGCCGCCTGTGGCGCCGGCGGCGGCCGCGGCTGGGGCGGAAGCGCCGGTGGCGGTGGCGGAGGCGGGGCCGCTGGTGGCGGTGGCGAGGAAGGAGGAGGCGGCGGAGTGCAGGGAGGCCAGACTGAACTGCGGCAGCAGCGTGTAGGAGGGAGCGGCGGCGGCGGCGGCGGCGGCCGGCGGAGCGGCCGCACCGCCGCTTGCGCCGCCGCCGCTGGCGGCGCGGGTGCTGCTGGGCAGGGAGTCTGCCGGCAGCAGCGGCTGCGCCTGGTTGCCCTCACGCGGCCGCGTGGGCGGCGGCGGCAGCGCGGCGTGGGAGCCGCCGTCGGCGTCGCCGCCGCCGGCGGCGGCGGTGCTGCTGCGGGTGTAGGGTGCCTGACTCTGCAGCTGCTGCGGTTGCGGCAGTTGGGACGACAGCGAGCTCGCACTGGTCATCATCAGTTCCACCGAGCCGCCGCCGCCGCCGCCGCCGCCGTTGGCACCGCCGCCAGGGCCGCCGCCGTTGGTGCCGCCGCTACCACCCGTGGGGCCGCCCGTCCGGCCGCTGGCTGAGTAATAGGCGGTGGAGGGCGCGGCGGAGGGCACCGCCAGGACGGTGGGCGAGGCGTAGGGCTGGGGCCGGCCCGCCTGCGGGGCGGAGGGATGGGCATGGGGTGGGGGTGGGTGCGGTGCAACAGCTCCCCTGGTGGTGGCGGTTGGTGGTGATGGTTTGTGGTGGGGCCACAGGAGGCCCCCCACGAGGCTGGGGCATGCAGGAAGGGCATTTGTACAGGGCAATCGGGGAGAGCGAGGCGAGGGCAATGCGGCACACAGTGCCTACCCCTGAGCATCCAGGAACCGTATACACGCTGTACACACGGCCCACCTACCTGGCTGCCGCCGCCGAGTGCTGCCCCCCTGCCGCCGCCGCCAACCAGGTAGCCGCCTCACACTTTATTGTCATTTTCCCGTGAGCTCTCTAACACATAGTCCACACACACACGCCCACTCTGCCGGCTCACCTGGCTGCCGCCGCCGAGTGCTCCCCCCCTGCTGGAGCCCAGGTAGTAGCCGCCACTGCCGCCGCCGCCCGGGGCTGCGCCTCCCGCCGCCGCCGCCGCCGGCAGCGATGCGCTGTAGGAGGCGGCGGAGGCGCTGCGGGCGCTGCCGACGGTGGGCGCGGCCGCGGCCGCCGCCGGGCCGCCCGGGGCGGGGGCCAGGCCCAGACCGGCGTGCAGCGGCGCGGCGGCGGCGGCGGAGCCGGGGGAGTGGGGGTAGAAGGAGGAGGAGGCTGAGGAGGAGTGGGGGTAGAAGGAGGCGGAGGCTGAGGAGGAGTGGGGGTAGAAGGAGGCGGAGGCTGAGGAGGAGTGGTAGGAGTCCATCCGCGCCTCCCGCATCACCTGCAGGAGTAGCGGCAGCAGGCAGCAGTAGAAGGGGCAGAGGTGGACCAGGGCGTGTCGTGGGCGTCCGTCCAGCAGACCCACAACCATATGGAGGCTGTCGATGAATTGACGCCTGGAAAATACGCATGCACGTGCCCCGGAGCTGCCTGCCTGCTGCAAAAAGCTCCACACCACATGCCAAGGCGCGCCCACACGCTGCCACACACCTACACTCCCGGCACCCACCCACCCACCTGGCGCACGTGCCGCCGCGCCCAGCGCTTGCGCAGCGCGGCAATGCCTGCGGCGGGGGCAGCGGCCAGTCGGCGGCGGTGGCAGTCAGTGGGCGGCGGCAGGGGGCAGGCAGCGGCAGGTCATCCTCCGGGACTGCAGCGGACTGCCACGGACTGCCACCGCTGCCAACTGCCGGACACGGTGTGCGACTGCCACCGCAGCGTGCTGCCGGACATGCACCAGCCTCGCAGACACCCACACACTCCCCCCACCCCACACACACTAACACACGCCAGCCCCCACCCACCTGCCACCAGCAGCAGCAGGCACGGCAGGCCCACGCCCAGCCCCAGCCCCAGGGCCAGGTCGCGCCGCTTCTGCGCCGCCGCCGGGTCCGGACCGCCACCGCCCGCCTGTGTGCTGCTGCTGTCCTGTGGGTCCACCCCCGCTACACCGGCGGGCCCGGCAGTAGCAGACGCCGGGGCCGCGATGGCGCCGCCGCCGGGAGCAGCTGCGGCAATGGCGGCCGCCGGCAGAGGCGCCCCCTGCCCGACCACTGACAGGTTGCCGCCGCTGCTGCCGTTGCCGCCGGCTCCTGCTGCTACAGCCCCGGACGGGGGCACGGGTGCTACTGCCGCGCTACTGCTGCTGCCGCTGCTGCTGCTGCCGTTGCCGGCCTGCACCAGGGAGGGGTCCAGCGGCAGGCACGGCCGTAGCTCCGAGGGCGACAGCGCCACAGCGGCGGCGGAGCAGAAGGTGGTGAGCAGGTCACTGCTACTGCCGTAGCCGCCGCCGCTGCCGCCGCCGGCAGTGGGCGGCGGCTGGCGCTGCTGCAGGGCCGCCAGCGCGGCGGCGGCGACGTCCGGCGGCGGCGTGAAGCAGTCGTAGTAGGTCCTGCGTGTGTGGGGTGGGTGCAAGTGTGTGTAGGGGCGTGGCCGGGTTGGTGATGAGGCGGGGGCGGCTCTTCCCCGACCCCCACACGTGTGCATCGCGGCGGGCGTCCAACCCTGACCCCGAACACCGCCCCCATGCCGTCGGCGCCTACCTCTTAACCCGTTCTGACGCCCCCACCTTTCTCTTTTGCCACCCAGGCTCGTGCGTGATATACTTTGTGCTGTTCATACCCTTTACCTTCCGCCGATGCGCCTCGGCCCTTTCACTGTGCCCCGCCCTTTCGAACCTCGCCTTTCCCCTTAACCACATGTCGCTCTTCTGGCCCGGCGCTTGCTGCCTGGCGCCGGGGTCATCTTCCTGGTCGCCAGGTAAGTCGTGTGTTTTGCATTTGCGTGTTTGCGTGTCTGTTTCTGCTGTGCGCGAGCCGAGCCTGGGTGGCATTTCGTCGACGGCGCGCCGACCTCGCCCCGTCTACGCTCCGAACGACGCTCTACCCCGAAACGCAAGAGTATACCGTTACCCTGTATTGTCGCAAACTGCACCTGCCTGTCCCGTGTCTAGTTTCGCTTGGGTTTAGATTGGGCTGGTGATTGGGCTGGTGTTTACAACCCCCCCACTACGAACCGCCCCCGCCACTTTGTAACTAACTAATCGCCCTCCTACCTGACCCCGCGCACCCCCAACGCCGTCCCCAACTCTGCGCCCCTCCCCCCGCCGCACAGCCCCGCCGCCGCTTCCCCCCCCCCCCCGGCGCCTCACGTGTTGTCGTAGGTGAAGGGCAGCGAGCATGGCGGCCCCTGGCCCAGCTGCTGCAGCGCGCCGCCGCCGCCGCTTCCACTGCCACTGCTGGCGTTGCCGCCGCCCGCCAGCGCCACATCCCCCGCCCTGCCCGCCCCGGCCGCCGACAGCAGCAGCGCCGTCACGCGCGGCCGCGGCGCGCACGGCTCCATGCGGCCCTGGGGGTTGAGGCACGAGCCCGGGCCCGGACCCACACAGTCGTACGCGGGCTGAGGCAGCGGCGCCGCCGCCGTTACGTTGGCGGCGCCGCCGCCGGCGGCGGGCGACCGGTTGGCGGCGGCTGCGGCGGCCGCCGCCGCCGCCGCCCGCCGCGCCGCCTCCAGCTGGTCGGGCGGGAAGAAGGGCAGCTGGCAGGGCTGGCCGGTGATGGTGGTGCGCGGGCGGCCGCCCTGCGCGCGCGGCATGCACTGCTCCCAGCCGCCGCCGCCGCCGCCGCCGCCGGTGCTGCTGCGGCAGAAGCCGGGGTCGATGCCGCCGCCCACGCAGTCCCACTGCAGCTCGCCTGCGCGGCCGTGTTGTGCGTGCGGTGGTGTGTGTGGTTGGTTTGGTGGTTGGTTGGTTAGCGCGGACTGACAGTACCTTGGTATTGCTTGTCCCATTTTTGCCCCAGATCGCGCTCCTGGGCTGCCTAGGCGCCCCATAAAACATTGACGTAAACAATAAACATGATTATTGCAGGGTTCAAAGCGGCTCATTGGATTCTGGAGGCCGGGTGTTGGGGGGCGGGGAGAAACTGAGGGGCGATCCCAAATTCGCCCACCGTCCGCGCGGCGTCTCGGCTATCCCTAATGACGATTTGCGGATGTAGCTAATGTGCAGAACGCCGAGGTCCGCTTTGCAGCCCGTATCTCAGGGGGGGATGCGCTCGGAGGGCTCCCGTGCTCGTTTGTCCCGGAGCGCTCGAATTGCATCCCCCGTGAGATAAGAGGGCTGCAGCGCTGACCTCGGCGTTCTGCACATTAGCCCGGCACGGCCCGTCCATGGTTGCCCATTACTTGAGCTTGCTGAGCTATCTGCAGGATAAAGCCGTTTACGTGTAGAGACCTGTGACGCCAGCGCAATCTCCAGCTGCCGCCGGGCTGGGCCGGGCTCGCTCAAGTCACTCTTGATCTCGCCCACCAACAGTTCTGGCCGGGCGCCTGCGCGCTGAGCTGGAGATGGACCTGATGCGGCTCGGCCCGCGCAACGTGGGCACGCTGCTGTTGGTGGGCGAGATCAAGAGTGACTTGAGCGAGGTCGGCCCAGCCCGGCGGCAGCTGGAGATCGAATCGGGGTGTCGGGGGGGGGGGGGCGCTGTTGTGGACGAAGACGGAGACTGAAATGCCCGCCGGCCCGGCGGTGGGCCATGAGCGATGAAATACAGCCCTGCGGAGAGCCCCCCGCCCCCTTCAGAACCCCTCATCCGCGGCCGCGTTGAGTCATGTGTTGCGGCGTCACGGGAGCTGAACAGACGCTGACGTGGAGCCGGAGTTGTGTAGCTCCCGTGACGTCGCGACACCTCAACGCGCACGTGGATTAGGGGTTCTGAAGGGGGCTCTCTCCGGGGCTCTCAGCCGGGCTGTACTTCATTAGTGTCGCAATCACGGCCCGGTCATGACCTAGCACTTCAGTCTCTGCGAGGTCCTGACGAGGTCCTGACGAGGTCCTGACGAGGTCCTGACGAGTGAGTGGGCGCACAGGGCTACGTTTTGGGCGACCCGTCAGATCTCGGGCCCTTGCAGGTCTCCCAGTGCTGAGGGTATAATCCACAACGGTCACGTTAACGGGTGGTATCAAATCAGGGTGGTATCAAATCAGGGTGGTATCAAATCAGGGTGGTATCAAATCAGGGTGGTATCAAATCAGGGTGGTATCAAATAAAGTAACGGGTGGTATCAAATCAGGGTGGTATCAAATCAGGGTGGTATCAAATCAGGGTGGTATCAAATAAAGTAACGGGTGGTATCAAATCAGGGTGGTATCAAATCAGGGTGGTATCAAATCAGGGTGGTATCAAATCAGGGTGGTATCAAATCAGGGTGGTATCAAATCAGGGTGGTATCAAATCAGGGTGGTATCAAATCAGGGTGGTATCAAATCAGGCAAGCACTGAATCTGTATGGGGCGGTCACACGTGCAAGTGGGCTGCATTGGGGTAGGCTGCTGGAGCTCTCATTGCTTATGCCGCCGTTCGATTGCCACACTCCCAGTGGGCTCATGGTCTCGCCGATGGGGTTGGCCGGCAATTAGGTACAGGTCAGAGCTGATTGGTGTTGTGCGCTGACCCGCCACACCATCCACCACCCGCGCTCCCCCCCTTCATCTCGTCGCAGTCAAGCGTGAATAGCCCCCGCCAACCACCCCCACCCTTCGCCGCCTTCCCAACCCTCCTTGCAGCCCCCCACCTCCCCCCACCCAGCCCCCAGGCCGCACCCACCCACCCCTGAAGAAGAAGGGCAGGGCGCAGGGCGCGCCGCTGACGGTGTGGCGCGGCGCCAGCGAGCTGCCGGGCGGCGGCTGCGGGAAGCGGCTGCGGAACAGCGGGCTGCACTCGGCCCAGCGCCCGTCCGACACCTGTCAGGGTGCGGGCGGGCGGTAGGTGCAGGCGGCAGGTACAGGCGCGCGGGGTGAGTGTGTATGTGTGAGGTGCGTGCGTGAGTACCGCAGTGTGGACCCGATGCTGCCGGTGCCGCCCCCCCACCACCACACGAGTACATTACAACACACATGGCCCCGCCGCCTTCCGCCCTCGCCGCCCCAGCCCCCTCTCCCTCCCGCCCCCCCCCTCACCTTGCAGGCCTCCACGCCGCCCACCCACACGCAGTCGGTGCGGTTGCGGCCGCGGAAGAAGAACGGGAAGGCGCACGCCGCCGCCCCCTGCGGGTCCAGGTCCCCGGCCTGGCCGCCGGTGCTCGCATCGGTGGCGGCGTTGCCGCTGCTGTCGCCGCCGCTGCTGTCACCGCTGCTGTCGTCACCGCTGTCGCCGCCGCTGTCACCGCTGTCGCCGCTGCCGGCATCCGCCGCCGCCACCAGCGTAACTCGCTCCACGGGCGCGCACTCCAGCAGCGCGCCGCTCTCCACCTGCAAGTTGTGAGGGCGTGTTTGACCCATGTTTTGTATGCGCGTGCGGGTGGGTGCGTGTGCGTGTCGTGTGCCGGAGCTGCCTTCGTGCGGTGCACCCATGCGGTACGTGCCGCCCTGCCCATCACATGCCCCACCCCACTTTAACACACGCCCACGCCCACGCCACAACCGCCGCACCTCGCAGCTATACCGGCCCGCCAGCGCAGTCGCGTCGACGTCCGCGCCCGCCACCGCCGCCGCCACCGCCGCCGGCAGGCCTGCCGCCGCTGCCAGCGCCTGCGCCGCAGCCGCCTCCTGCGGCGCAGCCGCCACGTCGTAGGCAGCAGTAGCATTGCTTCCCGCCCCACCGACGCCCGACGCCGCTGCTACTGCCGCCGCTGCTGCTACTGCCTGTGCGCCGTAGTCCAGGCACTCGGACAGCGCTCCGGGTCCGGGCGCCACACAGCGCTGGCGGTCCAGCGTGTAGCGGATGGGCGACCTGGCGGCGGCGGAGGCGTTACAGTGGTGTTAACCATGGTGGTGAAACAGGGAGCTATGAGCAACACGTGGCCGCGCCCGGAACCTAACCCAACTCAACCCAATTTGACCCGAACCGAGAAAGAGAACACAACACAACGCAACACAACTCAGGCGCACCTGGGCTGCAGGGTGGGCGGCGGCGAGTACACGGGCAGACACTCCGCCAGCACCAGGTCCGGCGGCTGGTCGCCGGCACTGCCGCTGTCATCGGTGCTGTTGCCGGCACCGCTGCCGCTGCTGCTACTGCCGCTGCCGCTACTGCCACCGCTGCTCGTGTCCTGCTGGCCCGGGCCGGCGCCGTCCAGCCGGACCATGCACACCTCCCGGCCGCTGCTACTGCCGCCGGCACTACTGGAAAAGCTGCCGCCACCGCCGCTACTGCCGCGGCTACTGCCGCTGCTACTGCTGCTGCTGCTGCTGCTGCTGCTACTGCTGTTGGCCTGCACCACGCAGTCGCTGCGCAGCTGGGCGCCCAGGCGGAAGGGCACGGCGCAGGTCTGGCCGGTGGTGGCGGTGCGCGGCGGCGGCGGGCAGATGACCCACACGCCATTGCCACTGCTGGTGCTACTGCTACTGCCGCCGCCGCCGCCGCCCGGGGCGCTGGAGGCATCGTCAAAGTCCACCCGGCACGCGTCGATGCCCTGTGGTGTGTGGTGTGTGTGGGGCGTGTGCAGCTCAGTGGCAGTGGGTGCTCCGGGACTCTGGATGGGGTGTTTGCGTGTCGCGGCGCCGCCGCCGCCGTGGCGCGCCGCCAATACCCACTTTGCGCCGCCGCTGGCGCACTGGGGGTGCGCACAATCCATCACTTCTGCTCGTACCGTGACCCCCGGCCTACAGCCCCCCCACCACACACCACGCCCACACCCACACGCCCCCACACCCATTACCCCCACACCCACCAGCGTATTGACGCAGCGGCTGAAGTTGCGCACCGGCAGCCCCGCCGCCGCCCGCGCCGCCGCCGCCGCCTCGTCGCGGCAGCTGGTCGACTCCACCGGCCGCGACACCACCGGAGCGCACTCGAGCAGCTTCACGCCGTCGCCGCCGCCACCGCCACTACTGCTACTGCTACTGCTACTGCTGCTGTAATCGTCATTGCTGTCTGCAGCAGTTGCATCAGAGCTGCTGTTGCCGCTGCTACTGCCGCTCCCGCCGCCCGGCCCCACCACCGCCACGGGCGCGCCCACCAGGGCTGCCGAGGCGTC
This sequence comes from Chlamydomonas incerta, assembly GCA_016834605.1. NCBI lineage: Eukaryota > Viridiplantae > Chlorophyta > Chlorophyceae > Chlamydomonadales > Chlamydomonadaceae > Chlamydomonas > Chlamydomonas incerta. The sequence continues at coordinate 177,262 of JAEHOC010000083.1, forward strand.
GCCCGGCACCGCGTCCGTCTGCCCGTCGTCCGTGTCCGCGTTGGGGTCGGTATCGGCAGCAGCACCGCTGCCGCCGTTACTGCCGCCACCGCTGCTGCTACTGCCGCCGCTGGGCTGTAGCACCGACACTTGGGTGGGGCACAGCTCGGGGCCGGCGGGGCCGTCCAGGCGCAGGCAGTCGTACTGGCGGCTGGGCGGGTCGCCGGGGCGGGTGGGCGCCAGGAAGGGCAGCACGCAGAGCTGCACGTGCGTGGCGTGTGTGTGTGTGTGTGTGTGTTAGAGAGCACAAGGGAAAACGACAAGCAAGCAAGAGACTGTGTGTGTGTGTGTGTGTGTGTGTGTGTGTGTGTGTGTGTGTGAAGGGGTGGGGGCGGGGCGGGGGCGGCGGTGATGGTGATTGGTGTAGCACATGAAGTGCGGAAAGGCGCAGGCCCTAAACACCCCTCCCCCCCTCCCCCCCGTAACACCCACGCCCCGCCGCCGCACCTGTCCGCCCAGCGTGAGCCGCGGCAGCGCGCCGCCCGCCGGCCCCAGCATTGCGCCGTCCGCCACCGCCCAGCCCGACAGCTCCACCAGCTGAACAGCGCCCGCCGCGCCGCCGCTGTCGCTGTCGCCGCTGTCACCACCGCTGTCACCACCGCCGCTGATGTCCTGCTGCTGGTCCGCAGAGGTGGTGTTGCTGCCGCTGCCGCTGCTGGTGCTGGAATAGTCCGCAGAGCTGCTGTCGTCATCGCCGCCGCTGCTGCCGGCAGTTGGGCTGCTGCTGCCGCTGCTGCCGCTGTTGTCGATTGCGGCGTCGGGGCCCAGCGGCAGCGACGACTCGGGGCCAGTGGCGGGGAAGGCGCAGGCCGACCACTGCCCGCCCTGTGTGTGTGTGTGTGTGTGCGTGTGTGTGTGTGCGTGTGTGCATACGTGTGTGTGGAGGGCGGCGGCGGGGAGGCACCCTCCCGTGCGTGTGTCTTCAACACCGCTCCCGCACTCCCCAAAACCCCCAGCCCCCCTTCACCCCTACCCCCCCACCCACCCACCCCCCCACACACCTCCCCCCACCCCACCTGCACCGGGCAGCTGACCAGTCCGTCCAGCGCCACGCAGCCGTACAGGTTGCGGCCGCCGTACGGCACCGGGAACACACACGGGGCGCCCGACACCGTGCCGGCAGACAGGTAGCCGCCGCCTGCAGGGAGGGGGAGGGGGGCCGGGGGGAGGGCGCGGGGGGGAGCATGGGGGAACGGCGCCGTGCAGTCACGTACTCACGCGATGACGCGCTTCGTCCTGCCGACACTTGCATTAGGAATGCTCACTCAGCAGGACCATAGGGGGCGCGCACGCACCACCCACCGACATGCACACCCTTGCCACCAACCCCCACCCCCCCGCCACTCCCCACACAAATACGGGCACAAACACATCCTACCCCCCCCCCCCAGTCTTCAGTGCATCCTGTACCGCTTTCCCACATCTTTGCAACCCCCAAAATACACACACGCACTCCACTGCCACCTACCCGGCACCACCTGCCCCGCCGGCAGCAGCACCGCCTGGCGCTGGTAGTGGTCGTACAGCGCAGCCACCTGAGGCCGGGGGAGGGGCGGGTGGGGTGGGGTGGGTGGTGGGTGGGGTGGGCAGTGGGATGGGGGTGCGAGGGTGCGGGGTGGTGGCGCGTGGTGGGGTTGCATGAAGGCGGGGGGTGGGGGAGGCCGCGGGGTGGGTGGGCAGAGGGGGCGGAGGTGGGGTCGGGGCGTGGAGCATGAGCCAGTGAACCGGTGGGCGCAAGCACTGCTGTGGCATGGGCGCTCACCCTCCACCCCCCGACCCCACCCCCGGTCATCGGTACGAACGCCTCCACGCCTGCTGTCTACGCCACTACACTTCTATGTACCATCTTTGCAACCCCCCCATACACACACGCACCCCACGCGCCCACCTGCCAGCCCGCCAGCGCGCCGTCCCACAGGCTCAGCGCCGCCACCCAGCCGCTAAAGTGCCGGGCGGGGTCGCCGTCAGCGCGGCCGCACAGCGTGATGGGCCCGGTCAGGCGCGCGGGGCCGCCGCCCGTCACCTGCGCGCGTGCCGGGGGGCCGCATGTGCGCGTGTGGGTGTGCGCGTGTTAGTGTGTGTGATCAGTAGGGTGCCGGGGTGAAGCGTTGGGGCACTTTGGGGGTGAGCGGCATGCATGGCCAGGGCAGGAGGCAGGGGTGGAAACGATGGGGCCTGCTGCTGCGGCACGGCTGCGGCATCACACGCCCCCCATCTCTCCCGCCGCCGCCACTCACGTCCACGAGCTGGTCGTTGGGGTTGGTGGTGATGCGCCGCGCCGTGGCGCCGCCCGCACCCGCAGCCCCTTGACCGCCGCTGACCGCCCCTTGACCGCCCACCCCTCCGCCTCCTGGCATCTGCTGCGCGCCGGCCCCAGCTGTGGCGGCTGTAGCAGGGGTGGCGGCGGCAGTAGCGGCGGCGGCGGGGTCGGGCCGCAGCTCGCCGCGCAGGATGCCGTCCACGTACAGGCTGTAGCCGGGGGAGGACCTGGCGGGAGGCGGCGGGCGGCGGCGGCAGTAGCGAGACACATGCATCAAATGCTTAGCAGCCGGGCTATTTAACAAGCGGCCGGGGGTTGGCGGCTCCCCAGCCCCCTGCCCCCACCCTCCCTGACCTTTCCGCCTCCCCAAGTGCCCTCCCCCTACCTGTCTACGCCGCTGACACATTCTATGTACCATCTTTGCAACCCCATACTACTCCCCCCCCCCGCCCCCCTCCCCGTTTTGAGCTTGGGCTGGTATTCTCCGCCCCTTGCGCCCCCCCCTGAAACCCCCCTACTCGCCCCCCCGGCCCCACCAGGCGGTGGTGAGGGTGACCATGTGCCAGCCGCCGTCCGCAATGTCCACACCGTCGTCCCGAGGGGCTGGGGGGTGGTGTGAATGGGTGGGTGGGCGGGGGGAGGTGGTGGTAGGGGGTTAGGGGGGTGGCACGTGCCCAGGGGAGCGGTTGGGCGGGGCGGGGGAGCAAGAACGGGAGCAGGAAGCATGCATGTGTGCGTGTGTGCGCGCGAGTGTGTGTTGGATTCGATTTTGTAGATAGTGGGCCTTGCTGTTTCGCCGCCGCAGGGGACAGGGAGTGGGCGTGCGGGTTGCAAGGAAAGTTGGCAGAGCGGTACTGAACACCAGCCCACGCTAATAAACCAGACTAACGAGACGGGCGCCAGGCAAATGCAGCGACAGTGCAATGGGGTGGAGTGGGCGGACATGCGGCGGATGCACACGCCCCAGTCGGTCTAGTAAGCCTGGCGGGCGGGCGGGCGGGTGGGGCTGCGCCGCCGCCTAAGTGCCGTAGGCCGCCTCGGCCGCCGCCTGGGCCAGTCGGTAAGAGGCGAGGAAACCCAGCCGTGTGCGAGGGTGCGGAATTCGGGTGCGGGGCCGCACGCTTTGGCCTTGATACCACGAGTGTCAGGCGTATCGTGGTCACGAGGCCAAAGCGTGTGTCCCCGCACCCGAACTCCACACTCGAACGCGCGCGGCTGGAGCACCTCGGCGTCCTGCCGACTGGCCCAGGCGGCGGCCGAAGCGGCCTGTGGTACCCAGGCGGTTTAATGCCACCCACCCGCCCGCCCGACTGACTGATTGGACTGGGGCATGTCGTGGGGCTGCCTGCCCCTCCCACGCACGGCACACACACGCACACACACGAACAGACACACAATCACACAGAGAGTCATACACCCTCTCTCACACGCACCACGCCCACACACGCACTAACCCACCCACCCCACCCAAACACACACGCTCCCCCCCCCCCCACCTGCCTCACCGCTGCTGCGCGGCTGGTCGTTGCCCACGGCGCCGTCGCTGTCCAGCCACACCTCGCTGCGCCGCCCGCCGTACACGTCGCCGCCGTCGCGCGCGATGGCGCGCACCGACACGCCGTACAGCGGCGAGCCGGCCTCCGGGATGTAGAGGTGGATCTGACATGGGGTGGGGTGGGGGTGGGGGTTGGCAAGGGTTTGAGAGCGGGGTTGAGGGCGGGGTTAAGCGGGTTTAAGGGGTGTTCATCCTCTTTGATGCATCGGGTTTCGTCTTATCGTGGGCTGGGGTGTACAAGGGCCCCAACCCACCCGACATGCATCTCTCCCACACACGCTCCCACACACGCACACACTCCCACACACGCACACGACCCACCTGGTTGGGGCCGAAGCTCTGGAAGGGGCCCGCCGCCATGTGGCTGAACACGTACTGGAAGATGCTGCTACTGCTACTGCCGCTACTGCTACTGCCGCTACTGCCGTTGCTACTGCCTGCATCTGACGGGCTGAGGTCCTGGCGGCTTGTCCGCAGCCACAGGTTCACCGCCAGCGGCCCCCGCGCCGCGTACGGCACCGCCTCCAGGCGCACGCTGCTGCGGCGGGCCTGGTCGCACCGGACCACGGAGCCGAAGCGCGCGTCTGGTTCCCAGCTGGCGTTGACCAGCCGACCGCCGTACCGCCCCGTCGGCCACGACCGCAAATTGCTGTTGGGGTTGCTGACGCTGCCGGTGCTGCTGCTACTGCCGCTGCTGCCGACGCCGCCGGTGCCGCCGGTGAGCGGGAAGTGGGCTGCGGGCGCGGCCCAGTCGGACGGCCAGGCGGGCGGCAGTAGCATGCCGGCGGCGGGCGGCGCGCACACGCCCAGCAGCGAGGCGGCGGAGGACAGGGCGTCGCTGATGGCGGAGGCGGAGGCGGGCGAGGTGGCGGCGAGCGGCGAGCCGGCCAGGGGGCCGGACGTCAGGGGGCCGGCGGAGGCGTTGGCGGTGGGGGTGGCGGTGTAGACCGGGGCGCACACCTGTGTGCACACGTGTCGGCGAGAGAGGGGGGGGGAATCTAAACCAAGCTAAAAAAGGGGGGGATGAGAGGAATCGGCTGTTGAGGAGAAACGGGGACCATAACGGTGGGGACACAAGGAGGCGGGCGGCCATCTGCCAGCCCTTCAGCGCCCAGCGTGCGTCCTGCTTCCGCTCCAGGCCTCCCCCCTACCTCGCTTGCCCTTCATATTACCCCCAGCACCCCTGCAGTCCCAGCCCCCATCCCCCGGCCCCAGCAGACCACGCACCCACCAGGCCCGGCGCGCAGAACGCCAGCCCCGCCTCCCGCCGCAGGTCCAGGCTGCACGGCCGCCCCACGCCGCGCCCGTACGCCGCCTCGGCCGCCGCCGCCGCCGCCTGCGCCGCCGCCATGGCGCCCGCCAGCGCCTCCGCCGCGTCCCGCACCTCGCCCAGGAAGGCGGCGCTGGACGCATTGCTACTGCCGATGCTGCTGCTGTTGCTGCTGCTACTGCCGTTCAGGGTGATGGGGCCATTGCTGCCGCCCAAGACGGGGCCGGGCTCCAGCGCCGTCGCGAAGCCGCCGCCGGGGGCTGCGGGCTGCAGGCGGGCTGCCTCGCCCGCCCAGCGGCTGTCGCTGGTGTCTGCCTCCAGCCAGGACGGCGGCGTGAGGAGGGTGGAACCGTACCAGGGGTGGCGGCGCAGCGGCAGGGAGGGCGGCGGCACGCCCGCCGGGTTCACCACCTGGGGGCCGGGGATGGGGACGGTGGGGTGTGCGGGGGGTGGGGAGGGTGGGGAGGGTGGGGTGTGTGTGCGTGCGTGCGTGTGTGCGTGCGTGTGTGCGTGGGGTGGGGCGGGGTGGGCGATGCGCCCGATGATGATGACACGCCAGCAGCAGCACCAGATGGGGGCGGCCGCGGTGGCGGCAGCGGCGGCGGCAGCAGCGCCGCGGAGGGCCAGTGCATGCCGAGGGCGGAGGCTCCGATGGCGAGGCGAGCCAGCAAGTCTCGGTAAGCGCCCTGGCTTTCTCCAGCCAGGTTGCTTAAGTACCGTGACTTGCTGACTGGCCCCGGCGTTGGAGCCGCCACCCTCGGCAGTGGCCCTCGGCTAGCTCTCGCTCTCTGGCCAGGGCGCGGCAGTACCGTGTCTTGCGGCATGCATGAGACTCACATGACACGGCCATCGTGGGCTGACGGGGCGAGACGGCCAGCGGTGCCAGTAGCGACTCGGGGGCGGCAGGCGGCGAAAGGCCGGCGCCGGGCACTGAGGAACCGCGCATTGGTCGGACCCGGTGCAGGACTGTGCGAGGGTGCGACCAGTGCGCGGTTCCTCACTAGTGCCCGGCGCCGGCCTTTCGCCGCCAGCCGTCCAGAGTCGCTACTGGCACCGCCGCTGGCCGTCTCGACCCGTCAGCCCGGACGGCTCTGTGACATGAGTCCTGTGCCGTAAAAACGTGGCGTAAGCACACGCACACCTTGCTTGAGTAGTGATGCGAAAGTTGCGCACCGGGGCAGTGGGGACGGCATTTGATGGACCGTGTGTGAGTGCGCATGCCGGCCAAGTCGACCGACTTCGGGGCCCTGCTGGAGGCTCTGGTGGTTGTCGTCGTGATACGCGTGCCAGTCTATTGGCTCTCTGCACTTGCTCGCTGGATGCGAGGTCGGGGTTGTGTCGGTTTCACACACCGGGCGCTTTCAACGCCGCCTGACGCTCGAACACGCCGCCCTCTATGTACCGGCCCTCGGCCGCAAACGACGCCGCAAAGCCGTCTGTTAAGTCTTGACTCCCCGCCCAAGATACGGTACGATAGGTATTTAGAGACGAACGAGCTTGAATGGCAACCATCAGCAGGCACACGCGGAGGCGGCGGGGCCCCGCAGCGGCAACGCAGCGGACGGCCGGCAGCAGTAGGGCTGCCGCCGCCGCGCAGCGCCCCAGTGATCGGGGCAGGAAGGTTTGGGCTGGGGTGGGGGTGGGTGGCGGATGCGGATGGGTGGGCAATGCGCATGATGATGACACGACAGCAGCAGCACCAGATGGATGGGGGCGGCCGCGGTGGCGACAGCGGCGGCGGCAGCAACGCCGCCGAGGGCCAGTGCTGAGGGCGGTGGCTCCAATGGCGGGGCCAGTCAGCAGGCCACGGTACCCAAGCAACCTGGCTGGAGAAAGCCATGGCGCTTACGGTGGCCTGCTGACTGGCCCCGCCATTGGAGCCACCGCCCTCGGCACTGGCCCCCGGCGGCGTTGCTGCCGCCGCCACTGCCGCCGCCGCTGTCACCCCCATCTATCCGGTGCTGGTGTTCACAACCCCCTCCCCTACTCGACCCCTTCCCGGGCGCCACCCCCCACCCCCCACCCGAGTTTGCTTGGTGTGGCGTGGGCTGGTGTGTGTGTTCACAACTGCCGCGATGGTCTTCGCCGGTTTCATCGTGGCCGTCCCGGGTCGTGCATGCCATGCCGCATGCCTTGCCCTTGCAGTGAGTAGGCATGCACGACCCAAGATGGCTACGACGAGGCAGGCAAGTCGATCGCGTCACTTGCGAACACCCGTCCCCACCCCCCGCCCCCGCCGCCCTGTTTGCGCTGTGCGCGAGCCGAGCCTGGGTGACATTTCTGGTCGACGGCGCGCCGGCCTCGCCCCGACTACGCCCTCCGCCCGGTGCGGGCAGCGGTGGCGACAGCAACGCCGCCGAGGGCCAGTGCATGCCGAGGGCGGCGGCTCCGATGGCGGGCCCAGCCAGCAAGGCACGGCAAGCGCCCTGGCTTTCTCGGTGGCTTGCTGGCTGGGCCCGCCATCGGAGCCGCCACCCTCGGCATGCACAGACCCTCGGCTAGCTATCTCCAGCCAGGGCGCTCAAGTACCGTGTCTTGCGGCGCGCGATGACACAGTTGCCCTTTATTGCTGCCATTGCCCTCGTCTGTCCCTTGCACTTAGGGTGGTGTAGCTTGGGCTGATATCCACACACACGCAAACACACGCCCCTCACCCCCGCCCTCACCCCCCGCCCCCCTCACCATGTTGTACAGCAGCTCCACCTGCCCGGCGCTGAGCGCGGCGTCATACACCGCCAGGCCCGCCAGCTGGCCGCCGTACGCGCGGCTGGCCGCGCCGCCGTACCTCCCGCACAGCAGCAGCGGGCCGCGCAGGGCCAGCGGGTCGCCGCCGTCCACCTCCACGTCGGCGGCGGGGTCTGTGGGGGTGTGGGGCGTGTGGGGCGTGGGTGTGGGGGGAGGATGTGTGTGTGGGGGGGAGTGGGGAGTGGGGGTTGCAAGGATGTTGGGGGGTTCCATGCATGATTAATTAAGACGAGAAGATGATGACAGGTGCTTGCAGGGGGTGGGGGTAGTTCATTCCAGAAAACAGAAGTGAGGGGGGGGCATGTGTGTTTTAGGGGGTAGGGGGCGTGTGTTTGGATGTTGTTGTGCGGACGTGCCGCCCCCGCCCACACAAACCCCACACACCCCACACACCCAAACCCCACCCACCCGGCAGCTGCGCCGCCAACACGCCGTCCACGTACAGCCGCCAGCCGCGGCCGCGGCTGGCGAAGGCGGCGGCGGCGCTGCTACTGCCGCTGCTACTGCCGCCGCTGCTGCCGCCCGTGGGCTGGCTGCTGGCGGTGACCATGTGCCACTCGCCGTCCGTCAGGTTGACCGGGCTGGGGTGACAGGGGTGTGTGGGGAGTGGGGGACTGGCGGGTTGCAAGGATGGTTGGAAAAGCGGTACAGGTGCGAGTGTGTGTAAACACCAAAACAAACCTAAAACAAACGAAGATGACGGAAGCCAGGCAAATATGCAGCAGCGGCAGTGCAATGCAATCCCAAACTCGTCTGGCTGGGGGATGGGGCAGGCGGACATGAGGCGGCTGCACACGCCCCAGTCGGTCGGGTGGGTAAAGCTGCGCCGCCTAGGTGCCGGCTGTTGCTTCGGCCGCGGCCAGTCGATTTGACATGTCAGGAGCCCAGCCGAGGGCGCTCGAGTGCGGAGTTCGGGTGCAGAGGCACACGCTATGGCCTCGTGACCACGACACGCGGGTAGCCGTAGCATCAACACCACCTACCCGCACCTCGCATGCCCGCCCCCCGCCTACGACCGCGGCAGCAACCCCGGCTCTGACGACGCTCGTGTCATCCCTCGGACACGCGGCCGCTGGAGTAGCGGCCGCGTGTCCGAGGGATGACACGAGCGTCGTCACGGCCGGGGTTGCTGCCGCGGTCGTAGGCGGGGGGCGGGCTGGGGTTTTATAGCTCGCGCGCGGGGCTACACGCCACGCACACAAAACCACGCGCCGCTCCGAGCCGCTGGATGGGAGGAGTCGTGCAGCCCCTCGACAACAGCGCACGCACGCACGCACGCACGCACGCACGCACGCACGCACGCACGCACGCCCCCAGTTGGTTTAGCTTGGGCTGGTATTCAGCACCCAGCCACCCCTCACCCCACCCCACCTGGTCGTCTCGCTTCTGGTTTCTGGAATGAACTACCCACCCCCCACCCCCCGCACCTGTACACGGGCGCCGGCCGGCCGTTGTCCGCCACTGCGCCGTCGCTGTCCAGGAACACCTCCCCGGGGCCGTCGTTGCCGTCCTTGACGATGCCGCGCGCGATGCCGTACAGTCGGGAGGAGCGGGAGGGCAGGTACAGCGCGATCTGTGGGTAGGGGGGAGGGTGGGCGGGGGCGGGCGGGGGGGAAGGGTGTAAGGGATGTGTGTGTGTGTGTGTGTGTGTGTGTGTGTGTGTGTGTGTGTGTGTGTGTGTGTGTGTGTGTGAGGGGTGTGTGTGAGCCAGGGGGTGCCGGTGCAAGGAGATTTGGCCACGCGGGGCGAGGCGGCAACCCGTGAAGGTGAGCGAGGCGCACGTGCACACGCATGGCCAGCCCCAGCTCCCGCCCACCCAACCCCTCACTCCTGCAAAAGCCTCGACCCCACCGATCCCCCGCCCCCCCCCTTTCCATGCACTCGCACCTGGTTGCGCGCAAAGGCCGAGTACCTCGCCGCCCGGTCGCTCAGCGGCTGCACGTTGGCGTGACTCAGCATGTACTCATACGGGTGGGCGCTGCCGCTGCTGCTGCTGTCGCCGCCCAGAGCGGCGCCGCTGCCGCTGCTGCTGCTGCTGCTGCTGCTGCTGCTGCTGCTGCTGCTGCTGCTGCTATTGCCGCCTCCGAACATGCCCGCTACAGCCGCCGCCAACGCCGCCAGGGCGCTGCTGCTGCTGTTGCTGCTGCTGTTGGTGCTGGTGCTGGTGCTGGCATTGGCCGCCGCCGCCGCCGCCGGCTGCTGCGGCGTGTCCTGCGGCCGCTTGCGCATCCAGAAGTTGATGGTGAAAGCGCCGCTGCGGCCGTACGGCAGCCCCGGGAACGACACCAGGCTGCTGCTGGCTGCGTGCGTGCGTGTGTTGGGAGGGGGGGCGGGAGTTGGGGGTTGGGGGTTGGGGGTCGGGGGTTGGGGGTTGATGTTGGGCGGGTTGAAGGGCGGCGAGGCGCGGGGGTCCCAGCTCCAAAGCATGTGGGCGCCCCCCCCCATACGCCCACGCACACACGCCCACGCCCACGCACACGCGGTCGCCCACGCACCCATGTCGCAGGTGAGGGCGCCGGGGAACAGCTCGTCATCGGGCTCGGCGGCGGGGTCGGTCCAGAAGGGGGAGCCCTGTAAACGGGGGGGGCGGAGGGGGCGGTTGGAGGGCGGGTGGCAGAGGGAGTTCAGGGCGGAGGTGACCGGCCGGGCGCGGCGGCGGGCGGATTGTGACCTCTGCCGCTCTGCCCTGCTGCCCGCCCGCCACCCGTGCAGACGTGCTACCGGCCCGTCCTGCCGTCGCGCTGCCACCACAAGGCCCCCCGCCACCGCGGCGCTGCCGACGCCGGGTTGGGCTGGGCTGGGGTTTGCATGGCACTTCCTTCATGCATGGCACTTCCTTCATGGAAACAGCGAGTGGAAAAAGCTGGTGACCGCGGCCCACAACCTGCCCCATACTGTTATCTGTCCCCGGGACGCGGCGGTCGCCCAGAAGCGTCGGCGCCTACTGGCGCCCCTGGCGCGGGCGGCGGCCCAGCAGCTGTGAGGGCACCAGTGGGCGCCGACGCATTCGGGCGACCGCCATGTCCTGGGAAGCTGTCTGTCTCAGTCGTTCAGTATGGGGGAGGTGGTGTGCCGCCTCCACCCGCTTTTTCCACAAAAGCTTTTTCCACAATCGCTTTTTTCACTCGCTACACGACGGCGTCCAGAGAGCTCACCCAGCTGTGGGGGCGCCAGTGGGCGCCCGCCATGTCCTAGGGAGCTGTCTGGGTCAGTCATTTCAGGTAACGGGTTGGGGGAGGACATGAGGCGGCACACAACCTGCCCCATCACTGTGCTGCCCCATATCGTTGTCTGGAATGACTGACACCAATAGCTCCGTAGGACATGGCGGGCGCCCGCATGCCTTGGCGCCCACTGGCGGCCCTGGCGCGGGCGGCACCCCAGCTGTGCCCCTCCCGCCCCCTCCCCCCGCACCTGCAGCACGCCGCCGGGGTAGGCGGCGCCGCCCCAGGGGTAGGGCGGCCAGGGGTCCAGGCTGCCGCCGGTGAGGGGGTAGAACACCACCGGGGCCGCCAGGTCGGGCGGCAGCGGGTTGCCGCCCAGAGGGTCGGCCACACAGGCGCCTGGGAGGGTGGGCGGGGGGTGGTGAGGGGTGGTGAGGGGTGGGTGGGTGGAGGTGGTGAGGGGTGGGGGTGGGTGCGGTGGGGGTGGGTGGGGTGGGGGGAGTGGGGGTTAACTCTGAACCAATCCGACAAGGAAACATCAGCGCTGCAAGGACAATTTGCAGCCGCGTATGCGAGCTACTGTACGTCAACGTTGGTTGTCGGGAGATCTTGGGGGGAACGCCAGGGCGGTCAGAGAAGTGTAGCATGGTGTACCCTTTTTCCCGCGTACCCTTTTTCTACCTTGCGTGGAGGAATAAATAAATAAATTTATACGCCTTTCCGTAAGTCAGGGCGTGGATTAAGGGAGCCGACGAGGTGAGAGGCAAGCCTCATTACTCGTCTGCTACCGGTGTAGCATGTACTTTAAACAGCCCGCATGGATGGCTACCACCACCACCCCGCCCCCCGCCTGCCGCCTCGGCCGCCGCCTGGGCCAGCCGGTGCGATGCCGGGAAACCCAGCCGCGCGCGAGGTGCGGAGCTCGGGTGCGGGGACACACGCTTTCGCGTTGCGGCCACGATACGCCGATACTCGTGGTGTCGCGGCTGAGTTTCCCGGCTACACACCGGCTGGCCCAGGCGGCGGCCGAGGCGGCGGCCGGACCCTCACCCCTCCCCCCCCCCCCCGCACACACAAACTCGCCATATAACCCCACCCGCAAACCTTCCTGGTCCCATTGGTCCCCCAACAAACCACCCCAAACCCCAACCCGGCCCTATGACCACGACCCACCCACCCACCCACCCGGCGCGGCGGCGGACTGCGGCGAGGGGATGCAGCTGTAGGCCGGGGCGCAGTCCACGTGCGCCCGCCGCCAGTCGCAGGCGGCGCCGTCGGTGCCGTTCCCGCGCCGCTGCAGCGGCTGCTGCTGCTGCTGCGTGCCCCCGGAAGAGGGCTGGGGGGCCGCCGCAGTGCCCGCATCTGCCGTGGTGGTGGTGGCGGCGTCAGCGGTGTCGGTGTCGGTGTCGGCGGGGCCCTGGGCGGCGGTGACCAGCGGCGCAGGCGCCGCGGCGGTGTCGGCGGCAGTGGCGTTGGCGGCGCCGGCGTCGGGCGCGGCGGCCGCGGCATCAGCGATGTCGCTGCTACTGCCGCTGGCGTCGCTGCTGTTGCTACTGCCACCAACGCTGTCGTCGGGGCCAGAGGCGGCGGTGACGTCTGGGCCGCCGCCGCCGGCAGCGGGCGGCTGTGCCACGTCAGTGGCGGGCGGGAAGACCAGCGGCGGCGCCGACGGCGGCTGGGCGCCGCTGGCCGGCGCGCCGAGGCCGGAGTCCGATGCGGCGGATGCGGTGGTGGTGTTGTCTTGCGGCTGCTGCGGCTGCTCCTGCGGCGGCGGCTGCTGCTGGGTGGTCCGCACCGGCGTCACGAACACGGGCGTGAGGGAGGAGTCGGTGGGCAGCGCCAGGTCAGACGGCACGCCCGGGCCGCCGCCGCCGCCGCCAGTCATGGCGCCGCCGCCGCTGCCGGTGGCTCCGGTGGAGCCGGTGTCCGCCGCGGGGCTTGCGCCATCCGCTGTAGCAGTAGCTAGTGGTGTTGGTGTTGGTGCTGCTGGTGGTGATGCTACTGCTAGGTCGGCCGGCGGGGCGCTGCTGTCCGCCGGCGGCGGAGGCGCCGGTGCGGGAGGTGTGGCCGTGACGTCCGGTGCGATAGCGGCGGTGCCGTTGTCGACGGCCGAGGGCGACAGCGCAGGCTGTAGGATGTATGGGCGGCGGGGGATAGTGTAGTACCAGAACCCAAGCGGACGGGTGGCAGGGATGGTAAGCGATGTGTAGAAGGATGCATGCAGAGATGCCCTCACCCCCTCACCCCGCACCACACACGTGCCCGACACCCAGCCCCTGCCCCCCTCCCGCTGGCGCCACACACCTGCAGCGCCACCGTCATCTCGCCGCCGCTACTGCTGCTGTTGCCGCCGCCTGTGCCGTCCATGCCGTCAAGGCTGCTGCTGCCGCCCGCCGCCACGGGCGCCGTGGCCTGCGCCGCCGCCAGCCGCACGCCCACCAGACCGCCGCCGCCGCCGCCAGCTCCACCCCACACGCCGCCGCCGCCGCCGCCGCCAGCCAGCAGCATTGCCACCGCCGCCACTGCCACTGCGGCCGCTGTGGCTAGCAGCCGCCTCAGGGCGGGACGCGGACCCAGCCCGCTGCCGCGCCGGCCACCGCCGCCGCCATAGCCACCCAGCAGCAGTCCTCGCCGCCGCGCCGGCCGCCGCTCCCCTTCCCGCTCCCCCTCCCGCTCTAGCTGCTGCTGCTGTTGCCGAGGGCGGGCGAGCGCCTCGGCTTGAGCGACCGCGCGGCCGCGGTGATGCGACCCGCCGCCGCCGCCGCCGCCGCCGCCGCCTCCCCGGTCCTGCTGGTGGTGTTCCCCCGCAGCGCCGCCGCGACCGCTACTGCCCCCGCTACTGCGGCTGGACGTGGCCGCGCCCACACCACCAGTGCCGGCCGCGACCCCGCAGCTTAGCCCTGCCGCTACTCCCATGTTCCTCCCGAGTCCGGTATCTGCAGCACAGCCCGTCTGCTCGTGTCTGCTCGCAGACGCAGCCCTTGCCGGCTTTCCGCCGGCACTGCGCCGCCGCTGCGCCGGCAAATCCTCCCCGCCCCGTGCGACCAGACCTGCACAGCGCAAAGCAACCGAGCAGCAGCGGCAGCCGGCGCGGGCGGCACTGAGCGGTGCGAGCGGAGGGCGAGGCACGCCGCCTTGCTGCGCCCAACCACCCGCCTCACCTCGGCTGCTACGTTACCGAGCCTGCGGTCAAGGCCGTGTGTCTGCGTGCGTGTCACAAGGGTTGCCAGGCTGCAGGCTGCAGGTCAACCAAAAGACCCGCCGCCTGCGGCTTTTGACAGGTCCTCACAGTAATGGAGTAAATGGCGCCCAGACTGCGCTGCGTTGAGGTATTAGATGTGGCCCGGGGCAACAATGCGTAGAGCCCCAAGGCTCAATGCGATGGCGGCGGTCCTCGCCAGATGTGCTGCGGTGTCCCGCGGGTCCCACCGAACCTCCCGCTGCCATTGCCCGCCGAGCGTTGCAGGCAAAAAGCAGACCCGCTCCCTCGCCCGATCTCTCCCACCTCGCTCTGCGCTGCTGGCTTAGGGCTCGTGCAGGGGGGCTGCAGATGCAGGGCTGCTCGCTCACGGGCAGGTCCCGGCCAGGCCCAGCCGACGCTGCCAGCAGTATTCACAACTTCGTGCGCGACCATGTCGAGTTCCTGCAGCTGCATAATGTGGCGGTACCTGCGCAGCCGGCACACAACGCGCTGGCGCTGGCGCTGCAGCGGCTTGTTAAGTGCCGGCTGCGCAGGTACCGCCACATTATACTGCTGCAGCAACTCGACGTGGTCGCGCACAAAGTTGTGAATACTGCTGGCAGCGTCGGCTGGGCCTGGCCGGGAACGCCGCTTCTCTCCCACCCTTGGCCTCGGCGCTGCTGGCTTAGGGCTCCTGCGCGGCGGCTGGCTCTGTGGGTCGCCCTTTCAACGAGGGCCGGAACGCAAGGCGGCACCGGCGGTAGCACCGACGCCTGTGAACCAGCGGCCGGGGCGGGCCGCGGAGGCACACGAGGCCCGGCCCGGCCGCTGGCTCACAGGCGCCGGTGCTGCCGCCGGTGCCGCAGCTTGCGTTCCGGCCCTCGTTTGACGGGGCTGAAGGCTCCTGCACGCGGCGCCCGCAGTCCTGGCCCGCCCCCCGCCCCGTCCTCGCGCCGTCCTCGAGCCGCCTCCCGCCTCCCGCCTCCCTTCACCGGATGCAGGGGCGCTGCACGTGCAGGGCTGCTCGTTGACGCCCTAGTGGCGCCGGTTGAAGCACCGGTTGGGGGCCGTGCTCTCCTGCTTCGACTCGATGATCAGTGCAGGCCGGGTGATTGGCAAAGGCGGCTGGCCGCGGGGGTCTCGGTCGGGTTGGGGATCTTGTGGGTGTAGCGGCTGCCCCGCCCCGCAGCAGCCGTGCGGCACAGTAGCCTCACGCCGGGTGGTTGCTCGGCACCGCCGCACGCCGGGTGGTTGCTCGGCACCGACTGCGGTGCCGTCCAAGAGTTGCAACACTAGCAGCCCAGGCTTCGCTGTCCCACGCTGCGTGGGATAGCGAAGCCTGGATCTGGATGGAGATTCTGGACTGCTAGTCTGCGTGGGATGCTAATCGCGCGCGCCTAGACTCAGCATGCCCTCCGAACGCGCCGGAACGCGCCACTAACAATGCTTCCGGGATTCCTGTGACGTGGCTGGGGAATCAGGAGTAACAGAAAAGCAGCGCCGAGGCAGGCAGGCGCTGCTCCCTTGTAGCCGGGAGCGCGCCCATGCGCGTCCCCATGGCGCAGCCTCAGCACGATCCAACCGTGACCCCACCCGGTCGGATGGTCGGGCTACACCCTACCCTGCCCTGCGCGGCGGCGTCCGCACTCCGCAGTCCTGGCCCGGCCCGCTCACCTGGCGGCCCGCTGTCGCGCTCCTCCGCCTCCTCCTCCGCCTCCTCCTCTTCATCCTCCTCCGCCTCCTCCTCGCCCTCCTCCTCCTCGCCCTCCTCCGCCCTCCTCCGCTTCAGTGAAGTGCGGACGTGGACGTGGACGTGGCACAGGGCGCTGTTACAGACGGCCGCGGCCGACCCACCCACTCCTGGCCACTCCTCGCCCCCGCCCCGCGCCCGCAACCCTCCAGACAGGGCCGACCACCCGTGCTCGCTCGCGCGCGTGCTGCAGCCCCTCCGTCCGTCCCACCCGACGCTCTCATACCGCTAGTCACGCCCCGTTGCTCACAGCGCTCTCCCCGGCCTGCCTGCTACTGCCTGCTAATTCCTGCTACTGCCCACACCGGCACCCGCACCCGCCCGTCGTGCCATCACTGCTTGCACCGCCTGCCCCGCACACCGCCCTGCACACCGCCCTTCACACCGCCTGTCCCAAACGCCTGCCCCAGGCGCCTGCCCGCGGCAATCGCACGCACAACGCCTGCCAGTGCCCTAACAAGGCCGCACGCACTCGCACACCCATCCTACGCTGCCACACGCACGGCCTTCGCGCTTGCCTACCCTTGCGCTCTCTCTCTGCCACACACGTGTGGATACACCGCTCCACACCAGCGGCACATCCCTCAACACCCCACCACACCCCACACCACATCGCCGGCGCCACCGCCCCATCCTCCAGCCACCCACTGTCCGCTCGTCCTGCGGCTCACTTGCTGGCCTCCGCCGCCGCCTCGGGCGCCGCCTCGGGCGCCGCCGCCGCCGCCTCCGGCTCCGCCGCCAGCCGCGCCTCCCGCGCCGCCAGCTTGGCCTTGAGCGCGGGCACCAGCTCCACCACCGCCACCTCCTCCTCGCTGTGGGCGTCCATGTCCTGTGGCGCGTGTGTTGCGTGTGTTTCGTGTGTTTCGTGTGTTTCGTGTGTTTCGTGTGTTGCGTGTGTTTCGTGTGTTTCGTGTGTTTCGTGTGTTGCGTGTGTTTCGTGTGCATACCGTGTGATTGCACTGTGCCACAGGGTGAGTAACCTGAGAGTGGAGCGGCACAGGTGACTGCGCCCCCGGACCGCCCACAGCACCCCTCCCTCCCCTGCACGTCCCCCCTGCACCTCCCCCCCCCTGCACTCTCACCCCCCCCCTGCACACCCCGCACCTTGATCTTGACCACGCCGCGCGCCACCTCGTCCTCCCCGAACAGCACCATGAACGGCACCTGCTGCTCGTGGCAGTAGCCCAGGTTGTCCGCCATCTGCGTGATGGCGTGTGCGCGTGTGTGCGTGGGTGTGGGTGTGGGTGACAGCGTGTCAGCATGTCAGCGCGTGCGTTACGGAGCACAAGGAGTTCACACACATGCAAGGGGGGCATCCAGGCTCCCTCACCGTGCTCCCTCACCCCGACTGCCGCTGCCCCAACCCCCCAGCGTGCGTTGCGGAGCACAAGGGAGCATGCGTATGGAAGGCTTTGCATTGCCCCGCCCTGACTGCCGCTGCCCCACAGCCTCCCAACGCCACCCGTACTCCCTCCACACACACCACGAACGCCTGCCGCGCCCCACCCCCTTGGTCGTCTCGCTTCTGGTTTCTGGAATGAACTACCCCACCCCGCCTGCCCGCCCCTGTCCGCACCTTGGGGTTGGGCTTGTAGCCGAACTCGGCCTTGATGCCCGCCGCCCACAGCTCCGCGGCCAGCGCCATGCGCCGCTGCTGCAGCCCGCTTCCAATGCTGCCCACCAGCACCTCCGTCTCGATGGCGCGGAGCGGCTTGCCGGCGGCGGCGGCGCGCTCGCGCATCTGGGGGATGGGGGCGGCAGGGGGGGGGGTTGCAAAGATGGTACACAGAAGGGTAGTGGCGTAGACAGCAGGCGTGGAGGCGTTCGTACCGATGACCGACGGGGGGGGGCAGGGGGCGCGGGGCAGGGGATAGGGTCAGTGGCACGGCGGGGAGGCGTCGCAGGGATGTTTAGGAAAGCGGCCCCGGGCCCCCACGCACCCATGGCCCTTGCAGTCGCTGCCGTGTGCACGAATCCGTTCACCCCATCCCTCCCCCCCAACCCCCCCCCCCGCACCCCCCCCCCGCACCTGCGCCTCCATGATTGCGAACACGCGCTCGATGCCGATGGACACGCCCACCGCCGGCACGTCCTTGCCGCTGAACATGCCCACCAGCCGGTCGTACCGCCCGCCCGCCGCGATGCTGCCCACGTTGGCGCCCTGCAAGTGCGGGTGCGTGCGTGTCGAGGTGCGTGTGCATGTGCGTGTCGAGGTGTGTGTGCGCACGCGCGCGCGTGCTGGCCCCTTCCCTCCGTGCGCTAACCCAACGCCCGTGTCCTCATTCACACCTCCAACCCCCCCGGTTTAGATTGGGCTGGTGTTTACAAACCCCCCCAACCCCCCCTCCACTCCCCCCCGTTGTACCATGCATGGAACCCCACCTGCAGCACCGCCTCGTAGATGACGCCCGTGTAGTAGTCCAGGCCGCGGGCCAGCGACAGGTCCAGAGTCACCGGGCCCAGCCGGCCCATGGCCTGGGGGTGGGCGGGTGGGGCGTGGAGGTCAGTGCGTTGGTGGTGGTGGCGGCGGTGGTGGTGCAGGACAGAGGCGGCATTGGAGCACACGCGAATCCTATCAACCTGGAGTGAGGGGCCCCGCTAACCCCCGGGGCCCCTCTCCTGCCCTCTCCTCCCCCCCACCCTGGCCCCCCCCACACACACGCACCTGCAGCATCTCGAAGAACACCTTGAGGTCGTCCAGCGCCGCCTTGCCCTGGGGGGTGGGGGTGAGGGGTGGGGGTGAGGGGTGGGGGTGAGGGGTGGTGGTGAGGTGGAGGTGGTGAGGTGGAGGTGGTGAGGGGCGGTGGTGGAGTGGTGGGAGTGGTGAGGAGTGAGTGGTGACGCGGAGGTGGTGAGAGGTGAGCGCGGAGGGGTGGTGGTCAAAGCCGGGCGGTGCGGTTGCTTGGTTCAGGATTGGGCGTCGACGCCCCCTCCCTCCCAGCACCGTGCCCCCCCCAGCACCGTGCCCCGGCTGGACGAAGCCGCCCCTGGAACTCCTGCTCCCCCCCCCCCCCCGCCCCCCCCCCCGCCCCTCCCCTCCGCCCCCTCCCCTCACCTGCGGGTGCTGCGCCAGCGGGTGGCTCGGCTCCGACAGCTGCGCCAGCAGCGCCATGGGCTCGCCCCTGCGAGGTGTGGGCGTGGCAGGGCATGTGCGTGACCGTGCGTGAGCTTGGGGGGGTTCCATACATGCCTGACGATACACATGACGAGGCGGCGTGTCACGTGAGTTAATAGTGCAACGGCACGCCGTCCCCCTTCCCCCCCATACACACCCGCCCGCTCACCTCAGCACCACGAACTGCCCGATGGCGTCCGCCACCTCCTCCGGCAGCCCCTTGTCTCCCACCATCTCCGCCCGCACCGCCTCCCACGGCTCCTTGTCCAGCTTGTCGATGGCGGAGCAGATGGGCCGGAACTTCTGGGCCGGCACGCCTGGGGGGGGGGGAGAGAGACGGCGGTGGTGGTGGTGGTGGTGGTGAGGACAGGCCACAGGTGGGGAGGCCATGGAGGAGGCAGCGGCCGGTGGGGGCACAGGCGGCGAGCAGGTTGCCCTTCCCGCGCGGCGCTGGCGGCCCAGAGCAGCTCTCTCTCTCGTCAGGCTTGGTTCAGCTTGGGCGGATGTCCAGAACAACCTCCTGCCCTCCGCCGCACTGCCGCCGCTATGCCCCCCTGGCCCCCTGGCCCCCTCTCACCCGCCCCCTGCCTCGCCCCCTCACCCGCGATGGCCAGCATGGCGTCCAGCAGCCCGCGGTGGTTGAGCTTCACCTCGAAGGCGCCCAGCCGCAGCTGGTCCAGGATCTCCACCAGCACCGCCACCACCTCGGCGTCGGGCACCATGGGGCTGTACGGCGGGGCGGGGGCGGGGGGGGTTGGGGTTGGGGGGTTGGGGGTTACATTCATCAGTGGTTCAGGAAGTGAGGGGCGGCGGGGTCGGGCGCGTTCATGCTAGAGAGCACTTGGGAACACGCACGGGCCAGTTCGGGCCAGGTCGCCCCGCTGGGGCCGCGGTGCAGTCACTCGGCCCGCCGCACCTCGCCCAGCGCGCCAGCTGCCCCGCCTTTGGCACCGCTCCCCCGCCCGCCCAGCACGCCAGCTGCCCCGCCCAAGCGCCCCTACCGCCCCTACCGCTACCCCCTAGCCACCTGTAGCTGCCGGCGATGTCGAAGTCGCACTGGAAGAACTCGCGGAAGCGGCCGCGAGCCATCTGGGGTTGGTCGCGGCGGTACACCTGCAGGGCAGGGTGTGGCGGTGCGGGGTGTGGTGCGCCATGCATGACCAATCAAGATGAGATTATGTTAACAAGTTGGGGTGGGATGGTGGGTGGGGTCTTGTAGACGGTAAAGATGGTGCAGACAAGTGCATCAGGGTAGACACGTGCTTTTCCACTCCGGGTGTTTCCACACACACACCCTCCTCCGCCCCCCCACCTCCACCCCCCGCCGCCCGCCCCCGCCACTGCCCCCCCCTCACCTTGCCGATGTGGTACCTCTTGATGTTGGTGATGCCCTGCACCGCCACGAAGCGCGCAAAGGGCACCGTGAGGTCGTAGCGAAGAGACAGGATCTCGCCGCCTGCAGTAGGGGGGGGAAGGGAGCGCGGGGACAGGCGGAGTGGGGAGGGGTTAACCGTGTATGCGAACTGTGTGCAATATAAATGTGGAGTGCCGCACACAAACAAGACATTGTAGAGTGTGGAAGACGGCGGGGAGACGGCTAGGGACAGGGGCTGCAGGCGCGCGCGCTCCCGCTGCCCTCGCACTCCTCACCGCCTCCACGCAACCCGCTCACCAGCCCCACCCGCCTCCCCCGTACCGCTTGTCCAAACATCCTTGCAACCCCCCTCCCCTCCTCCACCCCGCCGGCACGCACCCTGGTCCGCCAGGTCGTAGATGAGCTTGGAGTCCTCGCCGTACTTGCCCATCAGCGTCTCGCGCAGCTCAAACACCTGGGGGGGGGGGGAGCGTAGCGAGGGCAGGGGCGGGAGAGGCAGGCAGGGGTGGTTGTGAACACCAAGCTCAACCGCCGGGCACCGTGCTTGCGGGGGGCAAAGGCACCGCGTCCATGCGGGGCCAAACGAGCCCCTGTCCTTGGCCCCCGACCACCTCACACAGTCCCACCTCCCACCTCCCCCTTTTCTACCCCCGCCCCCTCCGCACCGGCGTGTCTATGGACACGGCGCCGTGGCGCTTGAACACGCCCACGATGGCCGCGAAGGCGCGCTCCCGGATGGCCATCTGCTCGGGCAGGAAGTCGCGCGCGCCCTTGGGCACCTTGGGCTTGCGCCGCGCCTGGTTGGCCTCCACCACGCCCCGCAGCTCCTCCAGGAACTTGGCCAGGGCGCCGCCGGCCGGCTGCAGCGCCTGGCAGGCGCCGCACCAGGCGGCGGGCAGCGAGGAGGGTGCGGCGGCGGCGGCGGCGGGCGGGGTGAGCGGCGGCACCACCAGCACGCCGTCCTTGGCGCCTGTGCGGGTCGTGGTTGTGGGGTGTGGCGTTGTGATATGCGGATGCCCTCGCTAATGACCACCCGCCCCCAAGCCGCATTTCCCCTGCCAACCCAGTTGCCCTAAGCCTCACCCAAGGGCCTGGCCACCGCATCTCGCCGCCCCGCCCGCCCAGGCGGCCCCCCGCACCCCTCCCCCTTGTCGAGTTAGCTTGGTTTAGCTTGGGGTGGTATTCACTCCCCCCCCCCTTCCGCCCCCCGCCGCACCCGCCATGCCCGCCGCCGCGCGCTCCACGTAGGCCCGCAGCAGCGCCGTGCCCTTGCCCAGCACCACCCCCGCGCCGGCGCCCTTGCGGTCCTTCTTGGCCTTGCCCTCGCCGCCCTTGCCGCCCGCGCCCCCCTTGGCGTCGGCAGGCGCGGCAGGCGCAGCGGCAGGCGCGGCCTCAGCGGCCTCCGCCGCCGGCGCGGCGGGAGGGCCCTGGCAGAGGAATGAGGGGGGGTGCGATGGCGCGAGGATGCGGGGGTGTTGGGGTGTCGTGGTAGCACCCCAGCCCGCCCTGCGCTGGCACATTACTAGCAGCTGCAACGCCCCTGCTTCCACAGCCCCACAGCCGCACCGCCTCATAGCCCCATAGGCCCACGCCGGCCCCAAAGCCTCCCCCTCCGCGCAGGCCCCCACCCACCTCCAGCGCGCGCAGGGACACCACCGCCGCGGTCGCCTCCAGCGCCACCGCCTCGAGCGCCGCCTGCAGTGCACCGTTAGCGGCCAGCGCCGCCTGGACCGCTGCGCAACATTCATAATTAGGTGGGAGACGATGGGCGGGAGGGGTGGTGGTGTGGTTGGTGGCGTGGGGGTGGCACGAAGCCGGATCACGACGGCCGTCATGGTTATCACACGTGCGCCGGGTTGCACCAGCCATGTGGCCTCGCCCTGCCCCGCCCAACCCTGCAGCTCCCCACCCCCCGAATCCCCACCGCTCCTGCGACCGCCACCATCACAGTCGGCATCCCCCCACGCCCGCACCCCTTCCACGCCCCCCACACACACTCACAGGGCGCCGCGTTCAGGTCCTCAAGCATGGCCGCCCCCACCACAACCACCGCCCGCTGCGCCGCCGCCAGCCGCCCCTCCGCCGCCGCCACCGCCTCCGCCACCGCCGCCGCCGTGGCCGCCGGCCCGCTGCCGGCCGCCGGCGGCTCCTGCCCGGGCGGCGCCGCCACGGCGCGGGCGCGGGCCAGCGCGTCCCGCGCGGCGGCCAGCAGCGCGCGCGACAGCTCCACCAGCGAGGTGGGCAGCAGCGGCGAGGGCGGCGACAGGACCGTGGTGCCCTGCGTGTGAGTATGTGGATGCGTGCGTGCGTGCGTGGGTGCGTGGGAGCGTGAGGGCGGTAGGGATGAGGGGACGATACGATGCAATGTCCCGCCGTCCCGTGCCTCGCCACGCCTTGCCAGCCCCCGTCACGCCTTCACGCTCTCGCCGGGCCCTCCTTTCCTTGGAGCGACCTGCCCCTGCCCCTGCCACCTGCCCCTGCCACCTGCCACCTCGCCCCGCTCCGCCAGCCCCCACCCACCCACCCAGCCAAACCGCCAACCCACCTTGGGCGCCAGCGCGCCGCTCTGCACCTCACTGCGCACCGCCGTGTAGGCGCCCGCCAGAGCCTCGCTCAGCGCGCCCAGCCGCTGCAGCAGTGAGGACAGGAGGGGCGGGTGCGTGAGTGCCAAGTGGTGGTGTCCAATGCGCGTTCTTGCCTGCCCCCCGCCCCGCACCGCCACCCCGCACCGCCGCTCGGCACCGCCGCCCCGCACCACCGCCCCTTCCCTGTACGCCGCCCCCACCGCAACCACCCCAACGCCGGCGCCGCCCCATCCCCTCCTCCACGCCGCCACCCGCCTCCCCCCCTTCCCAGCCCACACCTGCGGCGCCGCGGTGAAGGCCGCCAGAGCGCCCGGGTCGCCGCTGCGGTCCTTGAACGTGTCGGCGCGCTTGCTGCCCTCCAGCAGCCCCTGCAGCTCGTCCGCCACCCCGATGGCGCCCTTGTAGCCCGCCGCCTCCACCACCTCCGCCTCAAACGCCTTGGTGGACGCGCCCAGCGCCTCCACAGACAGCGCCGCCGCCGCCGTGGCCGTGCTCAGCAGCCGCTTGCCACCCGCCACCGCCAGCGCGCCCACGCCCGCTGCCGCCGAGGCGCCGCTGGACAGCACCGCGCGCTCGGCGGCGCTCAGGCTGGGCGGCGCCACGCCCGCCGCCGCCAGCGCCTCCGCCAGCGGCCCGCCGGGCGCCGCCACCGACGCCGGGTGCTCGGCGCTGGTGTGCGGGCTGGCGGCGGCGGCGGAGGTCTGCAGCGCGGCGCCGGCGCCGTGGCAGGCGTCCGCCAGGCGGGACAGCACGGCCACGTCGGTGGGCGCGGCGGGCAGCGCGGGCAGCAGCCCCGGCTTGTTGAGCAGCTGCGTGAGGAAGTCCGCCACCTGCAGCCGCACGCCGCTGCGGCCGTTCATGACCGTCATCAGCCGCGTGGCCAGCACGGCGCGCGTCTGCGCCGCGTCCAGCAGCGCGCCGGCGTCAGGGGCGGGCGGCGCGAAGGCCTCGGCCTGGAAGGCCTTGGGCGCGGGCGACTCCTTTTTGATGCGCTCCGCGCCCGCGGCGTCCAGCGCCACCACCAGGCCCCCCTGCGCGATCTTCACCACATCATCCAGGCTGGGCTGCGCGCCTATGCCGCCCACGGTGAACGGCTTTTGGGACATCTTGGCGGGCGAGCTGGTGCTGGCGAGGTGGCGGAGCCCGATCACGCTCGGGACGTGTTGATTATGTTTTGTGAAAAGCAAGGCGTAGCCCAAGCGACAGGCGGCGCCCCTCGCGTCAACGTTCTGAGCAGGCTCCAATGGCAACGACGCCGTCGGCAGGCCCGACGCACACGATACAACTCTCAATTGAGGTAGGATCAAGGCTTGGCGGAGTCTGTGCGCGACGGCCTGAATTGCGTGCATGAGGGGAATTGAGCGGGACTTCTCCGAAAGAAGGAAGACTTCATCATAAAGCGCGTGACTTCATCAATCACCCCAAGTTACAAACATGACGCAACCAAGAGCAATACTCGAAACAAGGTCACGGCAGGCCAAGACGCAACGTCCTGCTAGGTTTACTCGACGACTTGCAACACTCCTCGTCCTCGTTGTCACTGTCGCGCTCTCGGTGCCTGTCGGGCCGTCCAGCGCGCCCCTAGGGCAACAGCTCGTTACGGCTGCCATGAGGTTGGCATTTAAATCCGCTGTCCCGGTACAAGGGGGCCCGCATGCCTCGCGGCCCTCCGCTTCAGCGTTCCCAGGGCCACGGCTTGTCGCGGCAACGCCTGTGCAGCCGACAGCAGCGCCATCATGCTCTAGCTCTGGAGACAGTTGCAGCCTGGGTGGGGGGGCCAGCTCCTTCGCGGGTGGAAGTCTGACACCATCCGGACAAGCCAAGCGGCGCGCGACCCCGCCCGCAGCCGCGCCAGAGTCGGCGGTTAAGACGACTGGGACCGTAGATAAGCACTGGTGGAACCAGGACAAGGACTTGTGGATCGAGGCGCACACCGAGGAGGATTTCCAGCGAGAGGTGCGCGAAACTCTGCCATCGCGCGCGGGCACCGCGCCTGCGGGCCCTCAATATCATAATCCCCTGCCTAAGAGCAGCCAGCGAGGCCCCGCGCGCTTGCAATACGACCGCGGATTCGGCACGCCGTATTGCTTACGTACTGGGCTGTCTAGCGCCCCTGGTTTCGTGACGCTCACAGCTTGTCGTTGTCCCTTGTCCCCACTGCCCTGCCCCTCCCCCCGCTCCGTGCGGCTTGCTGCGGGTGCAGATCAGCACCGGCAGCAAGCTGGTGGCGGTGGACTTCTTCGCGACCTGGTGGGTGCTGTAGCGTGGCCGTGGGCGGGGCGTAACGGTTGCGGGAGGGTGTTGCATGGCACTGTGTGGCCAGGGATTGAGTGGTCCAGCGGTGACCCACATGGGCACAGGGTCGGACACAGCGCAGAAGTATAGTAATGTGGTATACCAAGGATGTGCTGTGAGATACTGCCGGAGTCTGCGCATCGGGGCCGCCTGCCGCCGCATCAAGCGGCCAGCACCCTTGCGGGACTGCGGTCCCCGCTCTGCCACGGCACTGGTGGGTCGCACATCCCCCCCCCAACATTGAACGCCCGCCGCCGGCCGCAGGTGCCACGGCTGCGAGAAGTCGTACCCGGAGATCTGCCGCGTGGTCAAGGACCCGGAGCTGCAGAAGAAGTACAAGTTCGTCAAGGTGGGGGCGGGGCGGGACGGCGCGTGTATGGTGGGCGTGGAGGCGGGCGCACCTCTGGGGCCCCGGGCCGCGCCTTCGGGCCCGGGTGCCCGCGCGTTGCTGCGCGCGCGGCGTGTGGCGCGGTGCGTGTGCCGCTGTCGGCCCCTTGCCACGCGTCTCTTGGTATCCCTCTCCCGCTCCCACACCGAGTCCTTGCCCCCTTGCCGTCCGCACACCGCGCCGCCTGCCTGCTCCCCTGCCTCCCCTCCGCAGGTGTGTGTGGACGAGCTCAAGTCTGTGGCCAAGAGCGAGGGCATCACCGGCCTGCCGCGCATGGCCGTGTACCAGCCCGGGTACGGCCAGCTGGCGCTGCTGGACGTGCCCTTCTCCAAGGTGGGCGGAGAGGGGAGGGCGGCTGGGGGGTTGAGGGGGGTTGCAGACTTGCAGGCACCTGCCCAAGCAGTTACCTGCCCAAGCTAATCCAACCCAACTAGACAAGGGACATGCAAGTACACGTGCAGCAGTACCGGGCAAAATAATATTCGGAGGGGAGGAGGTGCTGGGGTCTTGCGCATTGGTTGTGTGGTTCGGCGGCACCGACCGAAGCACCAGCACCGCGCACACCGCGCTGTTGTCCCGCCCGGCCCCACCCTCGCCCCCGGGCCCCACGTGCAGGTCAAGTTCCTCAAGACCAACCTCAACGTCATCAGCGGCAACCCCGGCATGTCCTTCGGCGTGGACCCCAACGGGTGCGTGCCCGACTGACCGACTGTCTGACTGGCTGCGTGGCTGCGTGTGACACGGCGCCACTGCTTCCGGTCCTGGCCGACTGGCACTGCCGCGCACGGCGTAAGGCGGTAGCGGCGACGGCAGTGTCCGTGGGGGCCGAAGGGAATGACAGCCGTCGCAAGGGAGGGTTGGCGTTTGGAAAGATGGGCTCGGCGACGTGGGAGTAACTCCGCCCACGCCCACGCGCGCACAGGTTCGTGGTGCCCAAGGGCAAGCTGCCCTCAGTGGACGAGGCGGCCGTGGCGGCGGAGAAGAAGAAGAAGGAGATCGAGGCGCTCAACAGCGGCACCGGCGGCCTGTTCGAGCGCCTGCTCAAGGTGGCGGGCGGCGGCAAGGAGAAGGAGCAAAAGGCGGCGGCGGCGGCGGCCGCCGCCAAGGCGGCGGAGCCGCACAGCAGCAGCAGCAGCACCAGCGCCAACGGCGCGCACGCCAGCACCATGACCAGCGCCGGCGCCGGCCAGAGCAGCAGCAGCAGCGCGCCGGTCAAGGCGCCGGCGGAGCTGGTGCCGCCGGCGGGCTACTGCAAGGCGCCGCCGGGGGTGGACGCGGCGGCGTACCAGGCGGCGCGCAAGGCCTTCCTGGCGGCGCACTCGGGCGAGTACGGCTACGGCGGCGTCATCGACGAGATGTACCCCAAGGAGGTGAGGGGGGCGCGGGGGGCGTGGGTGGGGCCGGGAGGCGGGGGGGGGGGGCTGGCGGGGGCTGCTGTGAACCAATCCCGAGAGGAAACAGAAGCGCGGGGTGGCGGGGATGGCGGGGACGGGGGCGGGGGCGGCGGCGGAGGTTTGCGCCCGCACCAGTTGCTGCAGCCTGCCGCCAGGACGCGGCGGCAGTGCGGCATGCGGGCCATGCGAGCGCGGCGTTGCGCGGGTGCGTGTGTAGGGCGCAGGCGTGCCCAGTGCAGCTGGGTCGGTCACACCTCAGGACACACCAGGCTCGGGTGACACCGGCCAACCACCTTCAGCACCTCCGCTCACACAGACCCCCTCTCCCCGCCCCCCTCCCCCCTCCTGCCGGGGCCGCAGGTGGGCTGCCGCATGCAGCCCAACGAGCACTACATGGACTACACCGGCAGCAGCGTGTACTGCCAGAGCCAGCTGGAGGCGGTGTTCGCGGAGCTGCGGCAGTGCATGTTCGGCAACCCGCACTCCGCCAACCCCTCCTCCTCCTTCACCAGCGAGCGGGTGGAGGAGGTGCGCGACATGGTGCTGCGCTTCTTCAACGCCAGCGCCGCGGAGTACCAGGTGCGGGGCAGGCGGGGGGGCCCTTCAGGGGGGCAAGAAATCAAGAATGGCCGGAGAAGCGGTGCAGGGCGGCCGGATGGATCGTAGGCTGGGTGGGTGGGTGCGATACGCAGCGGGTAAGCAAGTAGGAGGCCCGGCGGTGCCAGGTGGTGTCGGGAAGGACAGGGCAGCGGGGCCGCAGACATCCTCATTGGCACGCATCTATCCCCGCGCCTCGCCTCACCTCACCTTACCCTCGCCTCACCTCGCCCTTCATCCTCACCTCGCCCCACCTCGCCCTTCACCCCCACCCGCCGCCGCACAGGTGGTGTTCACCAAGTCCGCCACCGACGGCCTGAAGCTGGTGGGCGAGACCTTCCCCTGGTCCGAAGGCAGCATGTTCCGCTACCTGCGAGAGAACCACAACAGCGTGCTGGGCATTCGCGAGTACGCGCTGCAGGGCGGCGGCGCGTTCCAGGTGCGGGGTTGTAGGGGGGTTTGCGGGATGGGGTGGGGTAGATTCGCTCACTTGGTGGCGCCTGGGACAGCGTTGCAGCGCGGCGCCGGGTGGGCTGCGGCGGGGTGGCTTGGCCGCCACTACGACCACAGACGCGGACTCGCATATGCAGGTCGCTCCCTGCCGCCCCTCCCCGCGCCTTGCTGCCTACCCTGCCACACGCCGTCTCTTACCACCCCTGCACCGCCCCCTCTTCCCTCTGCCCCGCACCCCGCCCCCCAGGCCGTGAACGAGACGTTTGTGGACCGCTGGGCGCTGCGCGGCGACCCCGCCTGCGACCACGTGCCGCCCGCGACGCGCCTGCCCGCGCCGCTCACGTACAGCCTGTTCACCTTCCCCGCGGAGGACAACTTCGCGGGTGGGTGAGGAGTGAGGACCGCCCGCGGCGCTGCAGCGCTGCGACAGACCGGCTGGGCTGCAGCGCTGTGTGGGACCGGCTGGGCTACCCCCTGAAACACGCGCACCTCACGCGGCCCGCACCCGGCCACACATCCTGCGCGCCGCTCCCTCACACCCTGCCCTCCCCTCTGCCCTCCCCCTCCCCGCTGTCCCCCCCCAGGCGTCAAGTACCCGCTGGAGTGGGTGCGCGCGGTGCAGCAGCGCTCCACCGACAGCCACCGCTGGCTGGTGATGGTGGACGCGGCGGCGTACGTGCCCACGCAGCCGCTGGACCTCAGCGCCACGCCCGTGGACTTTGTGGACCTGTCCTTCTACAAGTGAGGCTGAGGCGGCTGGGGGGCGGCTGGGGGGTGGGGGCAGCATTAGGGGTTGGGGTGGCAGGGGGCGGCAGAGGGCGGCAGGAGGGGGCGGCGGGGGGCGGCAGCGGGGGGATTGGGGTTGGGGGTTGGAGGAGGTGGCCAAGGGGCAGGCCGCTGGGGGCATGGTTGGAGTTTGGCGGCAGCATGATGTGCTGGCTTGAGCAAGTGCTGGCACTGCGGCGTGTGCGTGGGTAGCGGGTGGCCGGCTTAGCTCCACGGCTTTGAGTCCGCTCCATTCGCTGTGTGCTGAGGTGGCCACCCCACCACCCCGGCTGCGGCTGCGGCGTGCGCAGGATGTTCGGCTTCCCCACGGGCGTGGGCGCGCTGATCGTCAAGACCAGCGTGGTGCCGCTCATGCGCAAGGTGGGTGGCGGTGGCGGTGGCGGGCGGGTCGGGCGGGGGCTTGGCTGCGGAGGTGGCGGCGGAGGAAGTGCGCCCTCGGCCAGGACATCGACTGAGGAGTGGCTGGGAGGGGGCCGCCATTGCGCTGACCCAGCCACCCCGTTCCCCACCCCGCCCCAACCTCCCGCCCTCCTCTCCCTCCCCTCTCTCCCCTCCCTCCCCTCCCTCCTCTCCCCTAACCCCCCTGTTTCCAAACACCACCACCACCACCACCACCACCACCCCAAAACAGGTGTTCTGGGGCGGCGGCACCGTGGCGCTGGCCACCAGCGAGGACAACTTCCACGTGCTCAAGTGCAAGCCCAGCGACCGCCTGGAGGACGGCACCGTGGCCTTCCTGGACGTCATCGCGGTCAAGCACGGCATCGCCATGATGAACAGCCTGGGCGGCATCCGCCGGGTGCAGGTGGGGGCGAGCGCGGGTGCGGGCGCGGGTCGGCGGAAGGGGGAACGGGGGCGGGTGGTGGTCGGGTGGGCGGGCGGGTGTAGGGATGTGCGGGTGCGGCGGATGTGCGCAGTGGGCCAATAGCTGACGTGTGGTGGTGGGGTTGGTTGCGAGGGATCGGGGTTGGCACGGAGCTCCCACGCTCCCACCCTGACCCGCTGCCCGGCTGACATCACACTACCTCCTCCCCCGCCTCCTGCTCCTGCTGCTAATGTGTCGCCGTCTGCAATCCTCCTGCTGTGCCCCTGCCCCCGCCCCCGCCCCCGCCGCCACAGGCGCACGTGGCCTGCCTGACCGAGTGGCTGTACGGCCAGCTGTCCACCATGCGCCACTCCAACGGCTCGCCCATGCTGGCCATCTTCGGCAAGCACCAGCTGCCCAACCACCGCGCCGTGCAGGGCGGCATCCTCAACTTCGAGCTGCTGCGGCCCGACGGCTCCATCTTCTCCTACAAGACCTTTGAGCGCGAGGCCGCCACCGCCGGCTTCCACGTGAGCGGGCGGGGCGGGAGAGGGGGAAGGGCGGAGCGGGCGGACGGGGGGGGGTTGTAAACACCAGCCCAATCTAAACCCAAGCGAAACTAGACAAGGGACAGGCAGGTGCAGTTTGCGACAATACAGGGTAAAGGTATACTCTTGCGTTTCGGGTCGAAGAGCGTAGACGGGCGAGGTCGGCGCGCCGTCGACGAAATGCCACCCAGGCTCGGCTCGCGCACAGCAGAAACAGACACGCAAACACGCAAATGCAAAACACACGACTTACCTGGCGACCAGGAAGGGGGGGTGCAACAGAGCGCAGCCCAGTGCGGGCCCAGTGCGGGCCCGGTGCGGGCCCGGTGCGGGCCCGGTGCAATTAAGTGGACACGGAAGGCCGCCCGAGGGGGTTGGCGGTACCTGCAGTTGGGTCGTCGGACCCGCCTGCCCCCCCCCCCCCGCGTACCCAACCCCCAACCCCTCGCCCCGTCCCTGCACACACACTGACACTCTGACACACGGCCGCGCAGGTGCGCACCGGCGCGGAGTGCAACCCGGGCGCCTGCTACAACTACCTGGGCGTGAAGGAGGCGGAGGTGGAGAGCCTGGCGGGCAAGAAGGAGGGCTGCGAGGACGACGTGGAGTTCATCCGCGTGCAGCGCCCCGTCACCGCCAGCCAGGAGGTGGGGCGACTTGGCGCCGGGCTGGGGCGGGCGGCGTTGGGGCGCAAGCGGGGCCAGGGGGGGGGGCGGGGGCAGGGTGACAGGGGGCACAGGGTGGGGGCCGAGCGCGGGAGGAGTGTGCCGCACACGAGCGAGGAGGAGGTGTTGTGGAGGAAGGGGTGGACGCCGCGTGTGCAGGGGCGCTGGGCGGCAGCTGCAGTGGTAGGTTCTTCCTCCGCGCTAGAGCCTCCGTGGTACCCGATCAGACTCGCCATCCCTGCCAACCCCCTCCCTCCCCACACCGGAACCCCCTTATCTACGGCTTCTTGACCTTGCACCCTCTCCCCCTTCAGCTTCTCAATCTTGCAACCCTCCCCCCTCCCAACCCTCCTTGCACCGCCCCGCCGACCGCCAGGACTGCGTGAGCAGCTCCGACCTGCTGCGCTCCATCGCCAACTCCAACCTCAGCCTGAACCACCCCGCCGCCGTGGCGCTCAAGTGGATGGAGGTGCCGCTGGGCAGCGTGCGCGTGTCGCTGGGCTGGTGGTCCACCTTCGACGACGTGTACGCGCTGGCCGACTGGGTCGAGCGCACCTACCGCGACCGCACTGAGTAGGAGTGTGTGCATGTGCGGTCCGGCGGAGGCAGCGCGGTGCGGCGGAGGCGGCAGCAGCTGCTGGAGTGGACGTGTGGTGCGGCGGAGGCGGCAGCAGCAGCAGCAGCTGGAGCTGGAGCGGCGGCAGCTGGAGCGCCACGGCGTGCCGGCGCAAGGAGTGCGGAGAGTGGCATTGGCATTGCGGAGCAGGAGAGCGGCGTGGAAGGAGCGGGGTACAGGCACGCCCACGTGACACCCGTGTACTGTGAGAGGCCAGAGAGCGAACGAGATGCATTTGAACGAACGAGGCAGGGGGCGAACGGGTACACCAGACCAGAACAGAGTAGAGTACTGGCCGCTTGGACGAACACAGACCGACTGCTGGTGTACGGGTGCGCGTGCGGCGCCGGCGGGGGACGCGGCCTGCAAGGTAGCGCAGATGTCAGGCGCGTGGACGCACACGCGCAGCACAGGGCGCACCTGACGCACGGTACAGCCGCAGGCATAGGAGCACGCACGTGAAAATAGGACGCAGCGAATTGCTGCCATTTTGTACGGTACTGCGGTGGGGTACACCGGTAGTAGAGCATCCAGTGAGCAGGGCCGATGCACCGCCGCGTCGAGTCGATCGCGCTTGGGGTGGTGTCGCGGTCTGCATGCGCATGGTGCAGCACGTGCATGGTGTGTTTTGGTGATGTCAGGTGCCTGAGGCGCGGCATAGGCACACACGTGACCTGACGTCGTAGCAGTTCGCAAGCTGCATGCTTGGTGGTGCCCTGGCGGCGGTCCTGGCCGCCGCCTGCAGCTGGAGAGATTGGTGGCGCTCGCGTAGGTGCAGTGCGGTGCGGTGGCAACCCGTGGTGCGTGATGGAGGCTGCCGGCTCCGGCTGCCTGGCTGCGTCGCGTTTGCAAATTGCGATCCCCGCAGTTTGCACTCACAGACAGCGCGGCCGGCAGAAGACTTGATTCATCGTGATGGCTGGGTGGGCATTTCACACTGCGAGCGATAAACTGGGTGTAACAAAGCCAAACGGCCCAGTGCCGTGTCCTGTCCAGCCTAGGTTGTCCTGTCCGGCCTAGGTTGTGTCCGGCCTGTCCAGCCTAGCCGTCCTGTCCAGCCTAGGCTGTCCTGTCCAGCCTAGGCTGTCCTGTCCGGCCTAGGTTGTCCTGTCCGGCCTAGGTGGACGGCGGTGGTGTTAATAGGTTTAGGTTTCAGGTGTGCGGGCTTACGAGTAGGCGTGTGGGTTTGCCCCAAGGCGCAGGCCTTGGCGACGATGCATGCCGTCTGGACGAGGTAGCATGCCTGCTGCGTCTGAGTCTTGCTAACCGGCCTTCTATGCGTGCTAGCGACTACAACGACACATGGTCACGCATATTCGCGTACGCGTTTCGAAAGCACATCGCATGCAAGACACGAGCGGGGTATGTCAGGCGCCAGCTCGGCGCCAGGGCGCTGCAAAGCGTTTCGATTTTGTACAGGGCGGACCGCGTGGCGTGCTGTGGCTCAAGCCGTTGGCGCGCAGGTGGCACCCGGGTGGACACGGCGCGTGGATTGCGTGCGCAGCCAGCGGCAGCGGCGGGCGGGTCGGGGCAGCTGCTGTCACGCCAGGATGGGTGACCGGACACGGCGTGGGACCGTGCCGGTAAAGGCGTGAAACCCGGGGTTTGGATCCAACTCGGGTGTCGAACGAGGTGTCAGTGCGCGCCTGGGCGCGCGGCATTTATTTGCGTGGCTTTGAATAGAAGTGTTGTTTAAAGGACTTGTGAGCGCCATTCGGGGCAGCGTTCGTAGAAGGCCGCGTGGCCAGACAGACTCGTGGCCAGTAGCTGCACGGCGCCCGCCAGGCAATTGGGCCGAGGCGCGGTTCTTTCGCCCCGCACGTTCAAGCAAAGCCACTTTTGCTTGAACTATCCAGAACGTCATGCTGGTTAGTGACAACACTTCTATTCAAAGCCACGCAAATAAATGCCGCGCGCCCAGGCGCGCACTGACACCTCGTTCGACACCCGAGTTGGATCCAAACCCCGGGTTTCACGCCTTTACCGGCACGGTCCCACGCCGTGTCCGGTCACCCATCCTGGCGTGACAGCTGTCACGCCCTAACGCGTGCTGACGTTGACATAACGGGTCCTGACAAGACTCCCCCCCCCAGCCACGGCGCGGAAAACAAGCCGAGGTCTGGCTAAACAGGCCCGTAAACACACTCGCGCATAGTGCGCTGCCATAACAAGTTTCATGGCGGTCGGGTCCGCGTGGGCGGCCGGTCGCGCGGGTTCTTCTTTGTAGTGCTTTCTGCGGCTTCTGTGTGCGCAGGTTGCGGATGGCCCTGGTGGTCGCTCGTGGCCCGGCACAAGTGGTGATGGCAGTTCCGGTGTGCTTCTCGGCGTCTTTCCTCGTGGCGCTTGGCCCGCCGTCGTCTCTGCCTGCGGCCTTACGGTTCTGCAGTCTCTAGCCCCGGCCGTTTCGTCAGCATGCTGGTCCTTAGCGGACCGGAAGGCGCGTCGGCTATCGGCAGTAGGGTGTCCCGGGTGTCGTTTTGAGGGCTCGGGCCGTTGCCCGGGGGCCCGGGTTGCTGTCGGGTTTGTCCGCCTCCGAGCGCGGGCGGGGTTAGCTGTGAGGTCGGCTTGGGTCGTTGGGGGGGCGGGTGGAGGGCGGGGTGCCCGTCGAGTGGCGTGGTGGTGTGCTGGTGGGTGGGTGGCTGCCTCAGTGTGATGTGGGGCGCTGCCCCGTGTTGGGCCTTCGGGCCCGGACCAGACTGTGCCATTGGCACTTGCAGTTGGGGCGCTGCCCCGTTGACGGGCCTTCGTGGCTGGTTTCCAATGTTGCGGTGCCTTGCATTTGGTTCGGCGCGCTCGTGCCTGGACGCTTGCACCCTGGCTGTTAACGCTTGGCCCGGTGTTGGGTGCTGCGGGCGGGGCTCCTGGCCCCGGTTGGACTGGTTGCCGGTGTTGCCTGCTTGTTCGGGGCGCTTCCCTGTGCTGCGTTATCAGACAGCGGTTTGGGGCGCTGCCCCGTGTTGAGCCTTCGGGCTAGGCCCAGACCGTGCCCCAGGCACACAGACCTGCAGTTTGGGGCGCTGCCCCGTGTTGAGCCTTCGGGCTGGGACCAGATCGTGCCACAGGCACACCAGTTTGCTTGCTGTTTGGGGCGCTGCCCTGTGTTGCGCCTTCGGGCTTGGTGGAAGACTTTGCGGTGCCTTATGAGCCGCGTGCTTTGTGATGCTGCTGTTTGGTGTGGCTTTGGCGGGCTGCGGCTTAGCTTCGACGCGCCTACGCAGCTGTGAGTTGGGTTGGCAGCCAAGCGGGGGTTGCGGTTTGCTGCGTTCCTCGGAATGGTGGCTTCCCTCGTAGCCGTGATGGTGTTTACACTGTCCCCTTCTTGTAACCTCGCATTCATAACAAACCGCGTAATGAACAACTCACACATAAATGCCTCGATGCGTCATGCGGCCGGCAGTCCGATACATGCAGAGAGCGGCACAGCCAAGTACGGCAAGGGGAGTCGGGTCGAGCACGAACAGGGGAAGTGAGGTGCCGACGAGTTCGCGAAGTACCATGGAGGAGTGCCGGCAGGCATGCACATGACCGAATGCGAATGCTCAGTGGACAGAAAGTGCCGACACGGACTGCTATCGAAATCACAACGTGCGCGGCGCGCAACGCAAGTCTCTGACCCTACCGGACTGATGCACACAAGAAGGCTCAACGAACGCGCCAGCGCGCCAACTCACTAGATAATCAAACAAGGCGAGCTGCCCTCCTACATGGCCACACGGGTAGTCCACGAGCGAGTCAACTCTTTGCCGGGAGCAAGTCACCGCCGCGGGCTCCAACACCCTGCGTGTTACGAGGGCTACCGCGCGCACGGGAGACGTGCGACACACAGGTTCACGCGAGTCAAGTATGGCTCGCCAGCCTCGGGTCATGCTGGCGCATGCGGTGCAAGGGGCTCTGACCCGCCCAGGGGATGCACAAATAATACACACACGTGCGGTGCGCGTGACGCGACCTCACAGCACGGGCTCGCCGGCGGAGCCGCCGGTCACGAACCCCCACCTCCTCACAGTCTTTGCTAGGTACACTAGCCACAAACAGGTCGCACACGATGCAACAATAAGCTCGCCATCTGCGTGGCGCTTGCGCAGCCAGGCGAGGCGGGCCTTGCTGGCAGATGCAACATAATCACGGGGCATGCGGGCTATGACGGCCTCAGTCACAAACGCGCGCGCTTCATCAAGGCACGCATCCACAACCGCAGGCTCAGCCTCACACCACAACACATTCATCTTCACTCCGTCACTGGTGGCGCGCCGCAGGCACTCTGCTGACGCCGCCGTAGCTCCGTTGGTAGGCTTACCGCGCCGCAGGTTGCAACCGTGCGCCCGCAGCCAGGCCGCGGTCGCGTCGGGCAGGTTCCAGGGCGCGTAGACCGCCGGCACGTGGGCGATGTTCACCACCTGCGCCAGCGCATCAAGCTCCGCAGCGGTGGAAGCAGGGCAACTGACGCGGCCGGGCCACGCGCTGACGAGTGCCGGCAGCGCAGGAACCGCGCTGCTGACCATGGCCGAGCGAGGCTGGGAGACCAGCCGCGGACGCAGCTGGGCATGCGTGACTGTCTCGCTGCTGCCGTCGGGATACTCAATGAGGAACTGGTGCACGCGACGCCGCTGCCCCGCGTAGCTGACCACGCCTGAGTTAGCAGGGCTGCGCGCACGACGTCCTTTGGCCGCCCGCATGGCGAGCGCGCCTTGCAGCTTCTGGAACTTGGCGGGCACGGCCGAGGGCGCGCGCCGTTGCGCCAGCTCCTGGCCCAAGCTCTCCGCGGTGACACCCTTGCCGCTGCAGGTGGGGCACACCCAGGCGCCCTCAGGCACGCTGTCCAGCGGCGGGCTGAGGCAGAAGGTGTGCCAGCCAGCACCACAGGCGTCGCACAACAGCATCCACTCCTCGTTGTCAGGCATCTTGCAGACTTCGCAGGAGAAGGTGATGGACGGGCGTGCGAGGCGAGGGTCGGTGTCGGTGTCGGCAATGGGCAGGTGGCAGGGTGCCGTGTGGGTGATGTGCGTGGTGATCTGGGTGCCGCAGCGGCCCTCAAGCACCACCACGCCGGACGGACGCACTTCGTACACACGCAGGATGTCAGGACGCGCTTGCGCCTCCAGCGCGGTACGTTCGCTGGTGTTGCGGTAGTAGACGTAGTCGCCCACCTCCAGCTTGCGAATCTTGGGGTCGTAGCCGCCGCCGCGCGTCCGGGCATAGCGCAGCTTGTCACGATGCTGCGCCACTGCCAGGTTGCCGCCAGCGATGGCCATGTGCCGCCGCAGGGCGGCGGCGCGCAGCAGCACGGAGCGTGCCGCCGCCTCAGGGTCGTCCAGATCCAGCTCTTGCTCGAAGCGGGGCTTCACAGCAGGAGGAACGACGGGGTCGTTGGCGAAGACGAGGCTGTAGGGGCTGAGCTTGGTGGAGTACTGCACGGAGCAGTTGTAGCCCAGCTGGATGGAGGGGAGGTGCTGATCCCAGTCGGTGACGGCGGCGGCGCCGAGGGCCACCTTGGTCAGCGCCCTCTTGCAGGTCTGCACAGCTCGCTCGGTGAGACCGTTTGCTTGGGGGTGGTCGGCGGAGGTCTGGCGATGATCGATGAGGGCGTCCAGCAGGACGGTGGCGAACTCACCCTTCCACTCACCGCCTTGGTCCGTACAAACCTCGGCGCAGGAGCCGTAGACGCCCAGCACATGCTGCTTGAAGGCGAGGGCGGTGACGTGGGCGTGCTTGGACGGGATGGGCACCAGGAGGACGAACTTGCTGAAGTGCTCCACGCAGACCATCACGTAGCGGTTGCCATGCTGGGTCTTGTTGAAGGGACCGCAGAGGTCGACGCCCCAGCGGTAGAACAGGCCTCCGATGGGTAGTGGGTGCAGTTCAGGTTGGCGGCCGCCGTAGGTAGCCTTGACGCGGTCGCAGGCCTCACAGTGCTTGACCGCACTGCGCACATCGTCGGTGATGCCGCGCCACCAGTACGTGTGCAGCAGGAGCGCGCAGGTTCTGCGCACGCCGAAGTGGCCTGACTGCTCGTGCGTGCGACGCACCAGCTCGCCGCGCTCGGCGGGACGCGGCACCTGGCGCAGGCGCCCGTCCAGGCCCGTGAGGTGCAGCTGATCTCCTTGCCAGCGGTACCGGGCGGCGCGCTTGCGGAGCCGCCGCTGCTCGGCCTGCGGGAGGCTGGCGTTGACGGTGCCGGTGCGCAGGTAGTCCAGCAGCGCGTCGTCTGCCCAGGCATCCGCGGGCGAGGGGGCCTCGGTGGCCGACTCGGGCTCCAGAGCGGCGGAGGCGAGCGCTGCGATGATGGTGTCGTTGGCTGACAGTGGAGTTAGGGTAAGGGGTGCGGCGAGGCCGCGGCGATATGGGGATGACGTGATGAGGACAGCAGCACTGGAGGGGTTGCCCGCGTTGACGCTGTCCGCAAGCACACGGCCGATGGCAATGATGCTGGCGAGGTGGGTGACGTTGCAGGCTGACGCGAGCAGAGCCTTGCGCTGCAGCTCCGTGCGCCCTGCTGCCGATGTGACCGGCCCGTCGAAGCCCAGCAGCCGCTCACACTCATCGGCCGTCGGTGGGGTGTAGCGCCCAGTGCTGGTGTCGAAGATGGGACAGGCGCCGGAGACAGCCTCGGAGCTGACGTCGGCGCGCACGGTCGAGGCCATCAGTGCCTTGACGGGCCTGCCCTCGATGTCGCAGGGGTAGAAGGGTGGACGCAGCTGCTTGGCGGTGACGGGCACGGTGCGCCCCTCACCCAGGTGCTGCTGCGCGTCGCAGGCCGCGGGGCGCGTGGCGGCCTCAGCCACGTCGCGCAGGTCCGCGGGGTCCGCTAGCGTTGTCCAGGTACGGTAAAGTTGGTGGAAGCCGGAGCCGAACCGTGCCGCGTCAGACACGAGTGGGCTGCCCCAGGCCTCGCGCGCCGCGGCGTCAGCGGCGCGCTGCTCCGGCGGCGGGGTGTTGATGGCGCTGAAGGTGACGTTGCAGATCAGCATGACGCGCTGCTCGCCCAGCAGCTGACGGGCGCGGGCCGCCAGGCTGAGCACAGGACCCGTTATGTCAACGTCAGCACGCGTTAGGGCGTGACACTGCGCATGCCGGCTGCCACTGGCGCGCAGCTAGTCAAGCCCAGTTACATCAGGCAGCTCGACGGCGGCTATGAGCTGGACCTGCGCAAATGGGGCGTCACCAAGAAGGTCCTCGCGCCCATCTTTCAGCGGGCGGGCAAGCCCCTGGTGACCACGTGGCCGGCTGGCGTCAATGGCACCATGGAGGAGGCGCTGGCGGCTGCAGTCCGCTGGTGCTATGACAGCTGGGAGCAGCTCGGCGAGGCGCTAGTCGCCCAGCGGGGTCACGTGCCCAAGTCCGTGACCAAGCCCGCACACCGCCAGACAACACTCTTGTAGAGCTTCATTCGCTGTGGTCAGCACGAGTCTGGGGCGGTTTCGGGTCTGACTAGTCTGATATGGAAGGGGATGTGGCGAGCATCACAGCTTGGAAGCACGCATGGAACAATGAAAGCCCCCCAAGCTTATGCTGGATGGCTTAGGGCAGGGGTGTTCACAACGCAGAGCTCAATCCTCCAATCTGTCAGTTCTTGTCGAACGGCCAACTTGTAGACCCGCCGGGCGCTCACCCTGCCCCCCCCCCCCCCCGCGTGCACTAGATTGCATTGGTTACAGGAGGGACCTGCTGACGCAGCTCACGAGCCAGCAAGCACGTACTAGTGCGTTAGTGATACATGCCTCTCTGCCTTGCTGATGTTTTCTCGCATGCATGCCTCCCAATCTCCCATCTCAGAACGCTCGCACAGGCCAAATTTATTCACAGCGGCTACTGCTGACAGAATCGAGTCCTTGAGCTCATTCATTCCCAGCGCCAGTGCCAGTCCGTCGCCCTCCTCAGTGGCTTCCTTCCCTCTCATTGCCGTGCCTTCCATGATCCCTGTTAGCATAGTGCTTGCTAGTGAATGCGAATGCAAGATGCCCACGCATCTGTCACATGACTCAAATTCTTGGATCCCGGCAGACCCCCACAAGACGTTCACATTGGATCGAGGACCCGTGCGTCCAGCTGGTCCGGCACAAAACAGCCCACACTCCCAAAAAAACTTTCTGACGCCAGAACGCCTCATGCGCCCCCTTGCCTGGCCAGAAGCTTAGTATGCATATTGACACCTACCGCTTCCGAAGTGTACAGCCCGCCATAACTCATTACACACTATATATTATACAGCAAGACACGCCAGGTTCGTCACTGCTGCGGCCGGCGCACGGTCTGGTCCTGCCAGCTGGCGTTTCAGTTACACAAAGCAGGCCACACTCCTACATGCCATGGTATCAAACAAGTGATAAATCTGTCGATGCAGTTTATGAACTATACTAACATCTGCTAACACTCTCTTCATTCAAAGAAAACATTCCCACATTTCCAATACTCCCTTGGGTGATAATGAAAGATATATGTTGCGCCAGTGGCTGCAGCGCAACCGCATCAGCCTGCCTGCCTTCTAGAGGAGGCAGTCGGTGTGAAAAGGTGCAGGGCCATGGACCAAGCACGTGAGTGACACCTAAAAACATACAGTGTGTTCATGACAATGTCCTAGCGTGCAGTGGAGTGTGGCAGACCTAGCCTGCCTGTTGCACAAGTTACACCGCCATATGAGCACATGTGATGAGAAGGCCAGCAGGCGGCGTCCACGCACGACAAGCCCTGTACGAGGATCCACAGCAGCATCGACATGCGGGGCAGGCAAGCATGGTTTGTGAGTAGACGGAACGGGCCAAGTACGAACTTGTCATCGTACGACCTAATGTGCGCAAGCCAGGGTGGCTTGCACCCAGTCACAGTGTGCGCAGGCTGAGTTGCCAATGTCGCCAGCGAGCACGGCATGGGCATGCACGGGGCGGATGGTGTTTCAATCCATCGAGGGCAGGGGCAGGGACAGGTAGGGTCATCCTGGCCGAGCGTGGGCCGCGGCCAGCATGGTGCGCGATGCTGGCTATGGCGCAAACAAGCCGGCACATGACGGCCATATAATAGCCCGATGGTGCCCACCTTCACTTTGGAGTCTGGTCCGTGAGCATCTTCATCGCCACCATGCCGGCGATCGGCAGGAGTCCACCGAACGCCCCGCTGAGCGCCATGGACCTTGCAAGCCAGGGGAGCCAGCGCGGGTATGTTTGGTGAGCTGGGGCGAGTAAGTGCCCTTAGTTGTGGTGCACGACGGACAGAGCGCCTGGACCCTTAGCACATC
Organism: Chlamydomonas incerta; assembly: GCA_016834605.1. Classification (NCBI taxonomy): domain Eukaryota; kingdom Viridiplantae; phylum Chlorophyta; class Chlorophyceae; order Chlamydomonadales; family Chlamydomonadaceae; genus Chlamydomonas; species Chlamydomonas incerta. The sequence goes on from JAEHOC010000083.1 coordinate 218,077, forward strand.
CCGGCTCGGGTCCCGTCCCGCCACCCGGTCGCCCTTTGCCCCTGCTGCCCAGCTAATCCGCATCACGAGTCGCTCCTTAGCGCGTACCAGTCGCTCTTGGACTGCGAGGCCAGCTTATCCACGGCCTCCTTCAGCAGGCGGGTGTCCTCCTTCAGCTGGCGGATGTCATCCTTGGTCGCCATCGCCTCCTTCAGCAGGCGGGTGTCCTCCTTCAGCTGGCGGATGTCATCCTTGGTCGCCATAGTGGCGTTGATGTCGTTTATGCCCTTGTACACCGGGTCCAGCTGCTCCCAAGTCGGGAAGTTGCTCGCAATTGTGTAAGCTGCTTTTGAACTCAGGCTGGCATCCTCGAGCTCCTTCTGAGCACCGAGGGCGCTCTTCGCGGCATCCCCCCTGCCCCCTGTAAACTTGGCAGTCACGGTTCGCGACCGTAGGCGCTGCGCTGGACGCGCGGAGGCAGGGCGCACGAAGGCCACGCGTTGTTGTATCAGCATGTTCATCGTGTGGTTTAGGACTTGCTAGAAGGGAAAATAGCAACCGGGCTCCCGAAGTCCGCCGTCCAAAAGGTCAGCTGGACTCTGGCCCATGCAAAGCCAATCGGCCCCATAGCTCGGCGCAAGCTCCAACCTGGCCGGCGTCGCACAACAACAAGATATGGAGTGCTCCTATTTCTGCGTGCCCAATGGCGCCGCTGAGGGGCATGCCGAGCATTTTCGCTTTCTCACTCTCAGAAAGTTTGCCCGGAGGAAACAGGCGCCGCGATATCATGACGCTCGACGAGGTACCAAAGGTCTTTTAAGCGCTTGAGGGCTTGTGCGGAGTCCCCGACCAAACACTTCAAAACGTGGCCCGATGCAAACGTGGCAAGGTGCGGAAGCCAATCAACTCGTGCTGGTCGATCTGGCCGCCACACAGGTCAACAAACAGGTGGGTGGAAGGCTGGGAGCAGGGGGGGATCGGGCGCTGGATATGGGTGCTGTCGGGGTGCCGAATGGGTGGGTATTTGGATGGGAGTGATCAGAGGCACTTGGGGTATCAGTGCCCATGCGGAGAAGGGACTGGGGATCGCAGGGCCTATTTGTGCTGTGACATAAACACATCCGCCGTGCGACTGCAAGGCAGCCCTCTCTGCCTCCCAGCCATCCTGCTCCTCGCGCTCTTCACACACCCCACACACTCCCACCGTCGCCCCTGACCCACCTTCCGGACCGCGCTCGCTGGTGGCGCTGCTGCAGGCCAGGGTGACCCTGGGACTGCAGTTTAGTTCCGTGGGGACGCAGCTGTGCCTGCAGGCGGCGGTGCGGCGCGCCAATCTGCCATCCGCCGCCCCAGGCGCACGTGGCCTGCCTGCCCGAGTGGCTGTACGGCCAGCTGTCCACCATGCGCCACTCCAACGGCTCGCCCATGCTGGCCATCTTCGGCAAGTACCAGCTGCCCAACCACCGCGCCGTGCAGGGCGGCATCCTCAACTTTGAGCTGCTGCGGCCCGACGGCTCCATCTTCTCCTACAAGACCTTTGAGTGCGAGGCCGCCACCGCCGGCTTCCACGTGAGCGGCGCAGAGGGGGGCGAGGGCGGGCGATGCAACAGAGCGAGCGCAGCCGAGTGCAGGGCCAGTGCGGGGTCGCGGTGCGGGCCCGGTGCGGGCCCGGTGCAATTAAGTGGACACGGAAGGCCACCCGAGGGGGTTCGAGGTACCTGCAGTTGGGTCGTCGGACCCGCCTGCTCCCCCCGCGTACCCGACCCCCAACCCCTATCTACGCCACTGCACTTCTATGTACTATCTTTGCAACCCCAACCCCTCGCCCCGCGCCTGCACACACACACTGACACACGCACTCTGACACGGCCCCGGCCCCGCAGGTGCGCACCGGCGCGGAGTGCAACCCGGGCGCCTGCTACAACTACCTGGGCGTGAAGGAGGCGGAGGTGGAGAGCCTGGCGGGCAAGAAGGAGGGCTGCGAGGATGACGTGGAGTTCATCCGCGTGCAGCGCCCCGTCACCGCCAGCCAGGAGGTGGGGCGACTGGGCGCCGGGCTGGGGCGCCGGCAGCGTTGGGGCGCAAGCGGGGCCAGGGGGGGCAGTGGGGCTGCAGATCATCACGCACCAACTGTATGCGATGCGGCACAACGGCCCCCCGGCGGATCCCTCCAGCGGATCCCTCCCACCCCCAGTCCGCGACTTGACCTCGCAACCCGGCCCCCTCCCGCCCAACCCCCTCCAACCCTCCTTGCACCGCCCCGCCGCCGCCAGGACTGCGTGAGCAGCTCCGACCTGCTGCGCTCCATCGCCAACTCCAACCTCAGCCTGAACCACCCCGCCGCCGTGGCGCTCAAGTGGATGGAGGTGCCGCTGGGCAGCGTGCGCGTGTCGCTGGGCTGGTGGTCCACCTTCGACGACGTGTACGCGCTGGCCGACTGGGTCGAGCGCACCTACCGCGACCGCACCGAGTAGGTCGGATGTGCATGTGCGGCGCCGGCAGAGGCAGCGCGGTGCGGCGGAGGCGGCAGCAGCAGCAGCAGCTGGAGCGGCGGCAGCAGCTGGAGCGGCACGGCGTGCCGGCGCAAGGAGTGTGGAGAGTGGCATTGGCATTGCGGAGCAGGAGAGCGGCGTGGGAGGAGCGGGGTACAGGCACGCCACCGTGACACGCGTGTACTGTGAGAGGCCAGAGAGCGAACGAGATGCATTTGAACGAACGAGGCAGGGGGCGAACGGGTACACCAGACCAGAACAGAGTAGAGTACTGGCCGCTTGGACGAACACAGACCGACTGCTGGTGTACGGGTGCGCGTGCGGCGCCGGCGGGGGACGCGGCGTGCAATGCAGCGCAGATGTCAGGCGCGTGGACGCATGCGCGCAGCACAGGGCGCACCTGATGCACGGTACAGCCGCAGGCATAGGAGCACGCACGTGAAACAGGACGCAGCGAATTGCTGCCATTTTGTACGGTACTGCGGTGGGGTATCCCGGTAGCAGAGCATCCAGTGAGCAGGGCCGATGCACCGCCGCGTCGAGTCGATCGCGCTTGGGGTGGTGCCGCGGCCTGCATGCGCATGGTGCAGCACGTGCATGGTGCAGCACGTGCATGGTGCAGCACAGGGTGTGTTTTGGTGATGTCAGGTGCCTGACGCGCGGCACACGGCACACGCGTGACCTGGACCCGTGGCAGTTAGCAAGCTGCATGCTTGGGGGTGCCCTGGCGGCAGTCCTGGCCACCGCCTGCTGCTGGAGAGATTGGTGGCGCTCGCGTTGGTGCAGTGCAAGTGTGGCTCATACCCGTAATGCGTGATGGAGTGGGAGAGTCCACAGGGCGCTGCCCTCCGGCTGCCTGGCGGCGTCGCGTTTGCTGTTTGCGATCCCCGCACTTTGCACTCACAAACGGCGCGGCCGGCAGAGAAGGCTTGATTCATCGTGATGGCTGGGTGGGCATTTCATCATTGCGAGCGACAAACTGGGTGTAACAAAGCCGTGTCCTGTCCGCAGTTTTTGCATCTATAGCCATACTTTCCGTCACACACAAGCACCGGAAACGTACTGTCTTGAGGACACGTTCGATGACGCACAGTTCGAGGACGCAGTTTGAAATCCCCAGCCTTCCTGCTATCAGGCACTCGCATACGCTACGGTTGGCGACGCATTCAGAGACACGGCCATCGCTTGTCCTGTCCACCCCTAGCGCCTTTGTTCTGTCCCGTGTCCCTGTCCCATGCCACATGCTGAATGGGTACTTCTTGCCAGTGCTGCTGGCCCCTGGCAGTAAACATGACGTGAACCCCGCCCGCCGGGCACACTTTAACTCGTACCCGCAGGAGCGACTCGCTGGACTACACCTCCGTCAGTGGCTGTGGCGTGTCGGGCTACACGTCGTCCTCGTCCGGCAACATTGTTGGGTCGGGCACTGACTCCGCTGGCAACTCTTACACAACCACAAGGTACGTCACGGGGCGTGTCATGGGGGCGGGTGCGCCGCCCGCCCGCCCGGGCCCGCACGACCACGCGCACGATCGCGAGCCAGCATCAATGAGTCAAGCGCTCTCATCATCAATCAGCACTCCTGCGTGACTGCAGCGATCATGCCCCCACCACCGCAGCGATCATGCCCCCACCACGCTCAACACGAGCCATGTCCTGCGACGGCAAAACACGACACGCTGCCGCGCATGTGACACACCCGATGGACGCTGAAGCTGTTGCAAATAGCAATGGCTCACCGCCATTCCTACCTTGCACCTTAGCTCTCAGACCATAACTCGGCCCGCCGTGCACAGCACGCTCGACAGGCCAGGCCCTGTGCCGTGTGTGCTTCCATGCGGCCTGCAGCACCAGTCGGCAGACCCACCAGCAGCACTGCTGGCACCACGGGGCGGCCCCATTGCCGCGCCTTCGCCTCCGCTGCCACCCAAGCCTCCGCATGCAGAGTGCTGGCATGTCGGCCCCCACACCCAAACCTCAGCCCAAACCTCCTAGCGTCCAGCCCGCCACTTCAGCACCCGCTCCGACAAGTCCACCCTCGCGGCTGCGCCGCCACTCCATTGCCCCAGCTCCGACAAGCCCACAGTCCACAGCACACAGCCGCAGGTCAAGGCCCAGCTGCTCGCCGCCGGCTGCTCCTGCATTCCACCGCCCCAGGTCCAGTTGCTTGCCTGCGCCCCCCCTCCCTTAGATGCTAGGTCCGGTTAGTTGCCGACAACCCGGCGCCTCCCACGCCTCTCCACCACGCGGCTGCGCCTCGCTTCTCCGGCTCTCGCCAGACGCCTCTCCTCCGGCTCACACCTTTGATTTGATGGCGCCGCCTGGCTATTACACCTTGGCCTTGATGGCGCCGCTCTCCACCAGGAACGGCACCTCCGCCGCCAGCCACGGCGCCAGGCCCAGGCACAGCGCGTGCGCCACGCCGAAGTGGGGGCTGCGCAGCGGGGAGGAGGTGGTGGGTGCAGGATCAAGGAGCAGGAGCGGGGGCGGGAGCGGGAGGGGAGCCGCAGGCTCATTTGTACAACGAACGGGGCACGGCGCCAGGGCCGGGTCACGCGCAGGCGTGTCGAACCCAGCCTGCTGCCCCTCCTCCCATCTACCGCCACGTTCAGCTGAACCGTTCTACAGCTGCTTCACACCACTCAGATCAACCATGGCTGTTGCGTGCAGCCGCCCGCCCGCACCTGTTCTTGGACCACAACGGTTTGAAGTGGATGGTGAGGCAGATTTTCCCCCCGCGATACATCTTCACGGTCTTGCCGTCCAGCTCCGGGATTTCGATCTCCGGCGCAGTGTCCGGGTATGTGGCCGGGATGTCGAACTGGAAATCGAACTCATATTTGATGAGCTCGTGCACGTACCAGCATTTCCCCGACCAATGCGTGCCGTCCGCGTTGGGCTGAATTGTGAACCAGTCTGTGTCCGATTCCTTGTTCATTTTGATGTATGTAATCAACGCGTGCAGCTCCTGCACGAGGACAATATGGCAGCGAAGCGCACGATGTCGCCGCAAGCCACGCCAATTGAAAGGTAGCGCCTCAGGTATGAGCTATACCTGCTTTAGACGAGCTTGCCATTTCTCCTTGTCTCTAGGCCCGGCCTTTTCCGTCAGGAATGGAATTTTCTTGACCGTGTCCTTCGTTTTTGAGTCCCAAGCGTCAGCCATTGTGAAAGAAAGTATGCAAACTAGAATGTGAAATTGACAGAGGCCACGTAGGTACGTAGCTGATGGCTGTGTTCTGTGATTGGATTCAGGCGCACCAGGGCGCACCCATCGCCGCGAAGGATGGATGGTCACTTGCACGCGCACAGACTGCTCCGCTTGCCTTCTTTAAGTATTCGCTACCACGCCTCTCCACACGTCTGCGCCCCTTGGTCCTGCTGGGCGGCGGTGCCCAAAGCCCCCAAACATACCACCATGCTGGCGCCTTGGGCGGGTTGGGTGTCAGTGTGTCGCGACTGTCACCCAGCTGCAACGGCTGGTACTCCTCACCCGGTTCTCAGTGTATGGCGCCTGTTGCTTCCTTCCTTGCATACATGGTTGTGCCCTCGCCGCCACACAATTGGGACATGTGCCAGTCATCGAGATTTGTGCGTGCGTGCGTGCGTGCGTGCGTGCGTGCGTGCGTGCGTGCGTGCGTGCGTGCGAGCGTGCGTGCGTGTGTGCGTGTGTGCGTGCGTGCGTTCGTGCGTGCGTGAGGTGAGGTGAGGTGGGGTGGGCGATGCGTGTCTTGAAGAGTACGGTATGTTCCCTTGCCCTAACCAACCTCCGGACGAAACAAGTACCTGAGGTGACTGGCGCTCGCTCACTGAAGCGCCCGGAATGGGCGGCATTTGGGGCAGCCAGCGCGCATCATCGGTACAGTACCCGCGTCGCTCAGCCACAACTCCTGCCTCTGTTGTCGCGCATGGGTTTGCTGGGTATGGGATATCATCTGCCAATTGTTATCCCTCGTCCTGGTCCTACCACACGCACCACCACGCTGCAGACCGGGTCTTGAGGCCTCACTCAGTCCGGGGCACACGGCAGCTGCTAACCGACCACCGCGCGCGTTCATGCGTTTAGGCCGTGCTCATTGACTCAGCAACAATGCAAACCGGCTACCACAGGGGAACCGCCGCCGGCGCACGACCAAGCGCAGGCACACACACGCACCAACCCGCAGCAAACCGGGTCAGCACACTAGAAAGGCCGCGCACAGAGGGCCCGAAACAACTCCTCTTCCGCACGCATCGCGACCTCTACCTGCTGCGGCACCAGGCCCCGTGAAGGCCACCGTCCACCACCCAGTCCCGCGCCCAGGCGCAGACCTCACCCTCAGAATCAGAGCGCGCCCAGTGCCACGACTGCACACCGCGCATCGATCACCTGCAGCCCACAGCGCCGGCTGCAGGACTGCCTCAAAACGTAACACCGGCGCCAGACGCCTCATCACCGGCAGCCAGCAAAGCCGCGATGTCCGCTGCGGACATTGATGGCCCCGTAGTCGTGCTCGCCGCCGACCATACTAGAGGCCGAACTCACCCCAGCCGCCCGTCCGGCCCAGGTGGGTGGTCCGGCCTAGGTGGGTGGTGTCCTGTCCGGCCTAGGTGGTGTCCGGCCTTCGAACGGGGGTCAAATGCGCCACACCGGTCATGGCGCCGCATGCCCCCATGCTGCGGAACACCGTGCAGTGCCGGACGGGACACGGGCGCTGGGCCGGACAGGACACAGTCTAGGCCGGACACCACCTTGGCCGGACAGGACACGGGCGCTGGGCCGGACAGGACACCACCTGGGCCGGACACCACCTAGGCCGGACACCACCTGGGCCGGACACCACCTAGGCCGGACAGGACACCACCTAGGCCGGACAGGACACCACCTAGGCCGGACAGGACACCACCTAGGCCGGACAGGACACAGTCTGGGCCGGACACCACCTAGGCCGGACAGGACGCCACCGCCGGGCCCGCCGCCATCACGACAGGCGGGCCTCCGGCATCCAAAGAACTGCTCGCCCGCCCAGCAGCGCCCGCCCCTCCAGCCGCCAAAAGCAACCAGCAGCAGAGAATGGCGGTGCAAGCAGCGGCGGCGGTCGGAGAGCAGGTAAGGGCGGCGCCGCGGCGGCGCCGGAGGCACAGTTGCCGCTGAGGGCAGCGGCACCGGCAGCTCCGGCGCTTCTCCCACCGCTCACCTTGTTCGAGCCTTGCCGGATTTGGCTGGACGAGACGAATGCCCCTCCAGCGGCAGCGGCGACGGCACGGATGCGGCGGCCGCTGGGCAGGGGGTCGCCCGCGGCCACCGGGACCACCGTGAGGCGCCTGGCCCGCTGCGCTTGCCAGCTCCACCTCCATTTCGCGCGGCCAACGCCACGCCAGCGCGTGGAGTCCTTGACCGCGCCACCGCATGTACTCGGACCGCCGTCACCTGCGGGCTGGGGTCGCCCGAAGGTGTGCGCCCGCCAAGTCCGGGGCACACACAGTTAACATGGCCGGTCTTGGCAGCGCAGCGCGACAGCGGCATGACCGCATGGCATGGGTGACCCACAGCCCCGTGCACAACCGCCCGTGCCTAGATCGTCTAGAATACCTTGAGCAGCTCGACACGCCTGGCAATGAAGCGCGTGCCGGCGATGGCGTTGCGTTTTGGGCTGCACACGGTGGGCGAGCGGGGGCCGCGGGGCGTCGATCACGTCACTTTTTTAGTAAGCCGTGACATGCCAGTTTAAAGCCCCGCATGGATGGAATTTGTCGCTCCTTATGTGCCCTTGGTGCCTGAGGCCCCGGCTAACAGGTGCGAAGCGAAACCGTTGCGCTGGACCTAACGTATACAATTATCGTTAATATAACTTGAATCATGTTGGTTGTGATTGTTTAGGGCAAGTACAACATTTATGGCGACAGGCGGCGATTCGATTGCTCAGGACGCAAGGATGCTCCGTTGCTTCATTTGCACATGATTTTTACACTCCACGCCGCTCAATGAGCTAAAATGAACACGGCTAGCATGCATATTCTTCGCGGTCACAGAAAACTAGGGCGCTCGCGTTGCGATGCAATGCACAGCTTCTGATATGGAAGCAGCGTTGACCTGACGTTACCTTTCAAGGACGCCAAATCGCGGTTCCAATGAGGACTTGGCATGCGGGAACCGCCGCGCTTCTCGCTGCGTTTTTCGTAGGTGTTCATGCCTCACATTATCGTGGTGGCGATATTGCGTACACCTCGACCGGCTCGCAAACCACGTTCACCGTCACGCAGTCATGGAGGTGTGTTCCGAGCCGGCGCAGCTGCTTGGCGCGCCGCAGGAGCAGGCTGACATGCGTCAGAAGGATGAGCAGGGTTTCGATGAGTCAACGAAAAGGCGGTGTCTCAGGCTCTCGCATGTATGCGTTAGTCCCATGCCACGTGTTGAATTGGTTCTTCTTCCAGTGCTGCTGGCCCCTGGCACTGAACATGGCTTGAACCGCGCCCGCCGGGCACACTTAACTCGTACCCCGGTGTCCGTACACGCACAGGAGTGACTCGCTGGACTATACCAGCGTCAGCGGCTGTGGCGTGTCGGGCTACACGTCGTCCTCGTCCGGCAGCATTGTTGGGTCGGGCACCGACTCCGCTGGCAACTCTTACACAACCACAAGGTACGTCATGGGGCGTGTCATAGGGGCGGGTGCGCCGCCCGCCCCGCCCGGGCCCGCACGACCACGCGCACGATCGCGAGCCAGCAGGCTGCGGCAGCGTAAGGCTGCGGCGGGGCGGCGGGGCCGCCGCCGATCATGCATGGGCGCGGACAGCGGAGCCATGGAAGATAGCGTCGCTTGTGCGTGCAGGGTGGACAGGACAGAAAGACAGGGTGGACAGGCCCAGGCTGGACAGGACAAGCCTTAGGGGGACAGGCTCAGATTGCATTGGTTACAGGAGGGACCTGCTGACGCAGCTCACGAGCCAGCGAGCACGTACTAGTACGGACGCCCTGCTCTAGACCTCAGGGGCGCGCCACCTGCAGCGCCGACAGCCTACTCTGCGCCTTGGGCTAATAGGCCTTGCTCCCATGGGAGCGCCACCATCTTCTAAACTCAATCTCCTTCCTCTTCAACTGAAATGAAAGTCGGCTTATTGATCCACATACTCCCGTCTTCCCTTCTTTCAATCCAAGGGTGGCCTGGTGGGATTTCGTCCCACCCCCTTGGCTTGATGCCCAGGCTCACATACATCTGCAAACGCTCCCAAAAGTCTGCTATAACTTGCGTTTTAATCCTGCTAATCGCTGTTTCTTCTACCTTGCCTTGTTCCCCTCTGGAGGCAAACAATAGCCTCCTACCGTACTCCATGGCAGAGATCGCAGCCAGGCATACAACGTCCCAGATGGGTTGCTGGATAGCCTCTTGTGGCGGTATTACTAGCCACAGATTCTTACGCTCCACTATCAACTCAATTATGTGATCCTCATCACCTATGTCTGTCGCTTCCTGAATATGCAGCCGTAGCGTGCTAGCAATTGTGCACGTGCAGGCTCAGCAGGGGTGGCGGGCTCGAGTCGATCCTGCTGCACCGACCATTCCACCAACCAGGCCGCCAACGCCTTGCAAACAGGACCACTTTCGTGGTGTCCTCTCCAACGAGCGCCTGCCAGGTCTACTTCTCTTCTTGCTGCCGCATCAGGTGCGTGCGTAATGAACGAAGGCACGTGTGCTGGTCGCGTGGGCCGGTCGCAGGCCGAAGCGGGCGGCAGCTAGCTGGTAGGCGTCCTCAGACTGCACACGTGACGCCGCTGAGCAGTAGTGTGCCACCGCAGTCGTCAGGGTCAGAGCGGTTTGTAGGGGGGCGGGTTGGGGCACTGCAACCTACCGAGAAGTCCGACTTGCACGCACGCAGCCGCACTTGCCGTACCGGTAACGTACTCCTTTCCCGCCTGCCGCCTGATGATGACCTCCCCCAACTGACGCTACAAACCTGCTGTGCCGTGCGCATGCGCCTTTTCCACCCACAGCGCCCTTGTTTCCGGCAGCGGCGGGAACTTCAAGTCGACTGCGCAGTTCACCACCACCACCCTCAACTCGCTGAAGACCGCAGCAGCCGCTGTGATGCAAGTGGGCAAGGCCACGTCGGCGGGGGTGAGTGCTTGGTGCTACCTCGCCTCGCTGTGTGTGTTGGAGAAACACATCGAACCAAGCCGCCAAACACGCGCGCGTGTGTATGTGTGCATGCCGGTACATAGCGCCAACCGCCGCTTGCCCCGGCCCCCTGCCCCCTGCCCCCTGCCCCCTGCCCCAAGAGCTGCGCGTATGTCTCGCATCCACCTTAGCTTGGCAGCATTTGGGCCGCTTTCAGTAGCAGCCAGGCCCACCACCTGCTTCATGGCTGTGCGCAGGGTTACGCGAGCGTGCTGGTGCCTGTGTCGTCCGCGACCTCATCCGGATTCAGCTGCGCCATCAACACAGACGGCGGCATCACCGCGCCGTCAGAGCTGGCTGCAAGAGCCGTGACGGTGAGGTGCTGAAACCCCTCCAACACCGACTGCCGCAGTAGCGCCCCCCCACCTACGCACGCACGCACGGTTGCAGGGCACCTACCTACGCACGCACGCACGCACGGTTGCAGGGCACACCCGCACACACGCCCCAATTGCTGCATATGCGTATCTCGGGCGCCGACATAGGAGCCCACAAACCCTTTCCTCGCTTGCTTGTCACTCACTCGCCAGGGCGGCTGCCGCATCGACTGGTACAACAGCGCCCGGTCTTACACGGACAAGATCCCCGTACCCCTGCGTGTGACCTCCACCGCGGATGCACACTTTGTGGACGTGGACTTTATCCTGGTGCGTACGGCGGGGCGGGGCGCAGGGTGGGGTTAGTTGAGGACTGACGGTCCTGAACCCCTGGTACGATCAAGCGCCGCCTTATTCCAACACGCTCCACTTGTTGGCGATTTGCCTTGACCGCGTGGGATGTGTTGCCTTCACTGCGCCCACGCAGGAGACCGTGAACACTGGGGGCGCTCCAGTCGTCGCCATGTCGCGTGCTGGGCAATCGCTGAGTTCCGGCGCGGCCCTGGCCTTCGCGACTGGGGCGCTCGCTCAGGTGCGATTGGGTGCATAGGTCTATGATGCAACAGGACGCGTTAAAGGGCGCGAGTGGGAGCGGGAGCGGAAAGGCATTAAGCATCCCGGGCGCGCGTCCTGCACAGGCCCACCGGGGTTCAGAGCGGGGGTTTCGCCGATTCGGCACGCAGTGTGCACACGCAATGAGATTGTCTGTGCGTTGACAACACATCCCAAAGACGCGAGTTAAAACTTGTATACATATTCGCTATAACAAGTCACCGGCCTGGCGCCAGCTGTCGGGTGCCAGCTTTTCTCATTTGAGAATGCCACCGCCGAATACCGCGTTCTGGCATGCTTTTGGTTGCGTAAGCGACTTCTCATCTTGTACTGCTGGTTGATACTACTTCTTGTGACCATTGGGCCGCGACCGAGGGCAGCGATGGCGTCAGCGAGCTAAAACTTTCCGACAGACAAGCAACACGCCCTAATGCTTTTGTCCAAGCATTTATGCACATCGTCACAGAATCCGCTGCTCGCCTGGGCCACCTCGCCGTTCAACACTGGGTGCGCAGGTCACCTTTGTGGCGACGGACCCTGATGCGGGCGCCTCCATCTCCGTCACCAGCAGCGGGGGCCTGCCGCCGGGCGCGTCCCTGTCGGCCAGCTCCGGCGCGGCCCCCTTCACCACCGTGTTCTCGTGGACACCCGACGCGGCCGCCCCCAGCTCCGGCGTGGTGCAGCTGATTTTCAAAGACAACACCAACCTGCAGACGTCGGCGTCCTTCTCATTCGCCGTGTCAGCTACCTCCGCCCCGCCCTCACCGCGTCCCCCGAGCCCCCTCCCACCTTCCCCAGCCCCTCCCAGCCCGGTTCCACCGACGCCGCCAAGCCCTCGTCCGCCGTCCCCGGCCCCACCTAGCCCCTTTCCTCCTTCCCCAGCCCCTCCCAGCCCGGTTCCACCGACGCCGCCAAGCCCTCGTCCGCCGTCCCCGACGCCACCCAGCCCCCTTCCTCCTTCCCCAGCCCCTCCAAGCCCGGTCCCACCCCGGCCGCCAAGTCCGTTTCCCCCGTCCCCGGCACCACCCAGCCCCCTTCCTCCATCGCCTAATCCTCCTAGCCCGATACCCCCTTCTCCCCCGAGCCCCCTTCCTCCATCCCCGGACCCTCCCAGCCCAATCCCACCGAGGCCTCCAAGTCCATTTTCCCCGTCCCCGGCCCCGCCAAGCCCCTTTCCTCCATCCCCTAACCCTCCTACCCCGGAGCCGCCTGTGCCTCCCAGCCCCGCGCCGCCGGTGCCACCCAGCCCTGCGCCGCCCAGCCCGGAGCCGCCTGTGCCTCCCAGCCCCGCGCCGCCGGTGCCATCCAGCCCTGCGCCGCCCAGCCCGGAGCCGCCTGTGCCTCCCAGCCCCGCGCCGCCGGTGCCACCCAGCCCTGCGCCGCCCAGCCCGGAGCCGCCTGTGCCTCCCAGCCCCGCGCCGCCGGTGCCACCCAGCCCTGCGCCGCCCAGCCCGGAGCCGCCTGTGCCTCCCAGCCCCGCGCCGCCGGTGCCACCCAGCCCTGCGCCGCCCAGCCCGGAGCCGCCTGTGCCTCCCAGCCCCGCGCCGCCGGTGCCACCCAGCCCTGCGCCGCCCAGCCCTGCGCCGCCTGTGCCTCCCAGCCCCGCGCCGCCGGTGCCACCCAGCCCTGCGCCGCCCAGCCCGGAGCCGCCTGTGCCTCCCAGCCCCGCGCCGCCGGTGCCACCCAGCCCTGCGCCGCCCAGCCCGGAGCCGCCTGTGCCTCCCGGCCCCGCGCCGCCGGTGCCACCCAGCCCTGCGCCGCCCAGCCCGGAGCCGCCTGTGCCTCCCAGCCCCGCGCCGCCGGTGCCACCCAGCCCTGCGCCGCCCAGCCCGGAGCCGCCTGTGCCTCCCAGCCCCGCGCCGCCGGTGCCACCCAGCCCTGCGCCGCCCAGCCCGGAGCCGCCTGTGCCTCCCAGCCCCGCGCCGCCGGTGCCACCCAGCCCTGCGCCGCCGGTGCCACCCAGCCCTGCGCCGCCCAGCCCGGAGCCGCCTGTGCCTCCCAGCCCCGCGCCGCCGGTGCCACCCAGCCCTGCGCCGCCCAGCCCGGAGCCGCCTGTGCCTCCCAGCCCCGCGCCGCCGGTGCCACCCAGCCCTGCGCCGCCCAGCCCGGAGCCGCCTGTGCCTCCCAGCCCCGCGCCGCCGGTGCCACCCAGCCCTGCGCCGCCCAGCCCGGAGCCGCCTGTGCCTCCCAGCCCCGCGCCGCCGGTGCCACCCAGCCCTGCGCCGCCCAGCCCGGAGCCGCCTGTGCCTCCCAGCCCCGCGCCGCCGGTGCCACCCAGCCCTGCGCCGCCCAGCCCGGAGCCGCCTGTGCCTCCCAGCCCCGCGCCGCCGGTGCCACCCAGCCCTGCGCCGCCCAGCCCGGAGCCGCCTGTGCCTCCCAGCCCCGCGCCGCCGGTGCCACCCAGCCCTGCGCCGCCCAGCCCGGAGCCGCCTGTGCCTCCCAGCCCCGCGCCGCCGGTGCCACCCAGCCCTGCGCCGCCCAGCCCGGAGCCGCCTGTGCCTCCCAGCCCCGCGCCGCCGGTGCCACCCAGCCCTGCGCCGCCCAGCCCTGCGCCGCCTGTGCCTCCCAGCCCCGCGCCGCCGGTGCCACCCAGCCCTGCGCCGCCCAGCCCGGAGCCGCCTGTGCCTCCCAGCCCCGCGCCGCCGGTGCCACCCAGCCCTGCGCCGCCCAGCCCGGAGCCGCCTGTGCCTCCCAGCCCCGCGCCGCCGGTGCCACCCAGCCCTGCGCCGCCCAGCCCGGAGCCGCCTGTGCCTCCCAGCCCCGCGCCGCCGGTGCCACCCAGCCCTGCGCCGCCCAGCCCGGAGCCGCCTGTGCCTCCCAGCCCCGCGCCGCCGGTGCCACCCAGCCCTGCGCCGCCCAGCCCGGAGCCGCCTGTGCCTCCCAGCCCCGCGCCGCCGGTGCCACCCAGCCCTGCGCCGCCCAGCCCGGAGCCGCCTGTGCCTCCCAGCCCCGCGCCGCCGGTGCCACCCAGCCCTGCGCCGCCCAGCCCGGAGCCGCCTGTGCCTCCCAGCCCCGCGCCGCCGGTGCCACCCAGCCCTGCGCCGCCCAGCCCGGAGCCGCCTGTGCCTCCCAGCCCCGCGCCGCCGGTGCCACCCAGCCCTGCGCCGCCCAGCCCGGAGCCGCCTGTGCCTCCCAGCCCCGCGCCGCCGGTGCCACCCAGCCCTGCGCCGCCCAGCCCGGAGCCGCCTGTGCCTCCCAGCCCCGCGCCGCCGGTGCCACCCAGCCCTGCGCCGCCCAGCCCGGAGCCGCCTGTGCCTCCCAGCCCCGCGCCGCCGGTGCCACCCAGCCCTGCGCCGCCCAGCCCTGAGCCGCCTGTGCCTCCCAGCCCCGCGCCGCCGGTGCCACCCAGCCCTGCGCCGCCCAGCCCGGAGCCGCCTGTGCCTCCCAGCCCCGCGCCGCCGGTGCCACCCAGCCCTGCGCCGCCCAGCCCGGAGCCGCCTGTGCCTCCCAGCCCCGCGCCGCCGGTGCCACCCAGCCCTGCGCCGCCCAGCCCGGAGCCGCCTGTGCCTCCCAGCCCCGCGCCGCCGGTGCCACCCAGCCCTGCGCCGCCCAGCCCGGAGCCGCCTGTGCCTCCCAGCCCCGCGCCGCCGGTGCCACCCAGCCCTGCGCCGCCCAGCCCGGAGCCGCCTGTGCCTCCCAGCCCCGCGCCGCCGGTGCCACCCAGCCCTGCGCCGCCCAGCCCGGAGCCGCCTGTGCCTCCCAGCCCCGCGCCGCCGGTGCCACCCAGCCCTGCGCCGCCCAGCCCGGAGCCGCCTGTGCCTCCCAGCCCCGCGCCGCCGGTGCCACCCAGCCCTGCGCCGCCCAGCCCGGAGCCGCCTGTGCCTCCCAGCCCCGCGCCGCCGGTGCCACCCAGCCCTGCGCCGCCCAGCCCGGAGCCGCCTGTGCCTCCCAGCCCCGCGCCGCCGGTGCCACCCAGCCCTGCGCCGCCCAGCCCGGAGCCGCCTGTGCCTCCCAGCCCCGCGCCGCCGGTGCCACCCAGCCCTGCGCCGCCCAGCCCGGAGCCGCCTGTGCCTCCCAGCCCCGCGCCGCCGGTGCCACCCAGCCCTGCGCCGCCCAGCCCGGAGCCGCCTGTGCCTCCCAGCCCCGCGCCGCCGGTGCCACCCAGCCCTGCGCCGCCCAGCCCGGAGCCGCCTGTGCCTCCCAGCCCCGCGCCGCCGGTGCCACCCAGCCCTGCGCCGCCCAGCCCGGAGCCGCCTGTGCCTCCCAGCCCCGCGCCGCCGGTGCCACCCAGCCCTGCGCCGCCCAGCCCGGAGCCGCCTGTGCCTCCCAGCCCCGCGCCGCCGGTGCCACCCAGCCCTGCGCCGCCCAGCCCGGAGCCGCCTGTGCCTCCCAGCCCCGCGCCGCCGGTGCCACCCAGCCCTGCGCCGCCCAGCCCGGAGCCGCCTGTGCCTCCCAGCCCCGCGCCGCCGGTGCCACCCAGCCCTGCGCCGCCCAGCCCGGAGCCGCCTGTGCCTCCCAGCCCCGCGCCGCCGGTGCCACCCAGCCCTGCGCCGCCCAGCCCGGAGCCGCCTGTGCCTCCCAGCCCCGCGCCGCCGGTGCCACCCAGCCCTGCGCCGCCCAGCCCGGAGCCGCCTGTGCCTCCCAGCCCCGCGCCGCCGGTGCCACCCAGCCCTGCGCCGCCCAGCCCGGAGCCGCCTGTGCCTCCCAGCCCCGCGCCGCCGGTGCCACCCAGCCCTGCGCCGCCCAGCCCGGAGCCGCCTGTGCCTCCCAGCCCCGCGCCGCCGGTGCCACCCAGCCCTGCGCCGCCCAGCCCGGAGCCGCCTGTGCCTCCCAGCCCCGCGCCGCCGGTGCCACCCAGCCCTGCGCCGCCCAGCCCGGAGCCGCCTGTGCCTCCCAGCCCCGCGCCGCCGGTGCCACCCAGCCCTGCGCCGCCCAGCCCGGAGCCGCCTGTGCCTCCCAGCCCCGCGCCGCCGGTGCCACCCAGCCCTGCGCCGCCCAGCCCGGAGCCGCCTGTGCCTCCCAGCCCCGCGCCGCCGGTGCCACCCAGCCCTGCGCCGCCCAGCCCGGAGCCGCCTGTGCCTCCCAGCCCCGCGCCGCCGGTGCCACCCAGCCCTGCGCCGCCCAGCCCGGAGCCGCCTGTGCCTCCCAGCCCCGCGCCGCCGGTGCCACCCAGCCCTGCGCCGCCCAGCCCGGAGCCGCCTGTGCCTCCCAGCCCCGCGCCGCCGGTGCCACCCAGCCCTGCGCCGCCCAGCCCGGAGCCGCCTGTGCCTCCCAGCCCCGCGCCGCCGGTGCCACCCAGCCCTGCGCCGCCCAGCCCGGAGCCGCCTGTGCCTCCCAGCCCCGCGCCGCCGGTGCCACCCAGCCCTGCGCCGCCCAGCCCGGAGCCGCCTGTGCCTCCCAGCCCCGCGCCGCCGGTGCCACCCAGCCCTGCGCCGCCCAGCCCGGAGCCGCCTGTGCCTCCCAGCCCCGCGCCGCCGGTGCCACCCAGCCCTGCGCCGCCCAGCCCGGAGCCGCCTGTGCCTCCCAGCCCCGCGCCGCCGGTGCCACCCAGCCCTGCGCCGCCCAGCCCGGAGCCGCCTGTGCCTCCCAGCCCCGCGCCGCCGGTGCCACCCAGCCCTGCGCCGCCCAGCCCGGAGCCGCCTGTGCCTCCCAGCCCCGCGCCGCCGGTGCCACCCAGCCCTGCGCCGCCCAGCCCGGAGCCGCCTGTGCCTCCCAGCCCCGCGCCGCCGGTGCCACCCAGCCCTGCGCCGCCCAGCCCGGAGCCGCCTGTGCCTCCCAGCCCCGCGCCGCCGGTGCCACCCAGCCCTGCGCCGCCCAGCCCGGAGCCGCCTGTGCCTCCCAGCCCCGCGCCGCCGGTGCCACCCAGCCCTGCGCCGCCCAGCCCGGAGCCGCCTGTGCCTCCCAGCCCCGCGCCGCCGGTGCCACCCAGCCCTGCGCCGCCCAGCCCGGAGCCGCCTGTGCCTCCCAGCCCCGCGCCGCCGGTGCCACCCAGCCCTGCGCCGCCCAGCCCGGAGCCGCCTGTGCCTCCCAGCCCCGCGCCGCCGGTGCCACCCCAGCCCTGCGCCGCCCAGCCCGGAGCCGCCTGTGCCTCCCAGCCCCGCGCCGCCGGTGCCACCCAGCCCTGCGCCGCCCAGCCGGAGCCGCCTGTGCCTCCCAGCCCCGCGCCGCCGGTGCCACCCAGCCCTGCGCCGCCCAGCCCGGAGCCGCCTGTGCCTCCCAGCCCCGCGCCGCCGGTGCCACCCAGCCCTGCGCCGCCCAGCCCGGAGCCGCCTGTGCCTCCCAGCCCCCGCGCCGCCGGTGCCACCCAGCCCTGCGCCGCCCAGCCCGGAGCCGCCTGTGCCTCCCAGCCCCGCGCCGCCGGTGCCACCCAGCCCTGCGCCGCCCAGCCCGGAGCCGCCTGTGCCTCCCAGCCCCGCGCCGCCGGTGCCACCCAGCCCTGCGCCGCCCAGCCCGGAGCCGCCTGTGCCTCCCAGCCCCGCGCCGCCGGTGCCACCCAGCCCTGCGCCGCCCAGCCCGGAGCCGCCTGTGCCTCCCAGCCCCGCGCCGCCGGTGCCACCCAGCCCTGCGCCGCCCAGCCCGGAGCCGCCTGTGCCTCCCAGCCCCGCGCCGCCGGTGCCACCCAGCCCTGCGCCGCCCAGCCCGGAGCCGCCTGTGCCTCCCAGCCCCGCGCCGCCGGTGCCACCCAGCCCTGCGCCGCCCAGCCCGGAGCCGCCTGTGCCTCCCAGCCCCGCGCCGCCGGTGCCACCCAGCCCTGCGCCGCCCAGCCCGGAGCCGCCTGTGCCTCCCAGCCCCGCGCCGCCGGTGCCACCCAGCCCTGCGCCGCCCAGCCCGGAGCCGCCTGTGCCTCCCAGCCCCGCGCCGCCGGTGCCACCCAGCCCTGCGCCGCCCAGCCCGGAGCCGCCTGTGCCTCCCAGCCCCGCGCCGCCGGTGCCACCCAGCCCTGCGCCGCCCAGCCCGGAGCCGCCTGTGCCTCCCAGCCCCGCGCCGCCGGTGCCACCCAGCCCTGCGCCGCCCAGCCCGGAGCCGCCTGTGCCTCCCAGCCCCGCGCCGCCGGTGCCACCCAGCCCTGCGCCGCCCAGCCCGGAGCCGCCTGTGCCTCCAGGCCCCGCGCCGCCGGTGCCACCCAGCCCTGCGCCGCCCAGCCCGGAGCCGCCTGTGCCTCCCAGCCCCGCGCCGCCGGTGCCACCCAGCCCTGCGCCGCCCAGCCCGGAGCCGCCTGTGCCTCCCAGCCCCGCGCCGCCGGTGCCACCCAGCCCTGCGCCGCCCAGCCCGGAGCCGCCTGTGCCTCCCAGCCCCGCGCCGCCGGTGCCACCCAGCCCTGCGCCGCCCAGCCCTGAGCCGCCTGTGCCTCCCAGCCCCGCGCCGCCGGTGCCACCCAGCCCTGCGCCGCCCAGCCCGGAGCCGCCTGTGCCTCCCAGCCCCGCGCCGCCGGTGCCACCCAGCCCTGCGCCGCCCAGCCCGGAGCCGCCTGTGCCTCCCAGGCCCCGCGCCGCCGGTGCCACCCAGCCCTGCGCCGCCCAGCCCGGAGCCGCCTGTGCCTCCCAGCCCCGCGCCGCCGGTGCCACCCAGCCCTGCGCCGCCCAGCCCGGAGCCGCCTGTGCCTCCCAGCCCCGCGCCGCCGGTGCCACCCAGCCCTGCGCCGCCCAGCCCGGAGCCGCCTGTGCCTCCCAGCCCCGCGCCGCCGGTGCCACCCAGCCCTGCGCCGCCCAGCCCGGAGCCGCCTGTGCCTCCCAGCCCCGCGCCGCCGGTGCCACCCAGCCCTGCGCCGCCCAGCCGGAGCCGCCTGTGCCTCCCAGCCCCGCGCCGCCGGTGCCACCCAGCCCTGCGCCGCCCAGCCCGGAGCCGCCTGTGCCTCCCAGCCCCGCGCCGCCGGTGCCACCCAGCCCTGCGCCGCCCAGCCCGGAGCCGCCTGTGCCTCCCAGCCCCGCGCCGCCGGTGCCACCCAGCCCTGCGCCGCCCAGCCCGGAGCCGCCTGTGCCTCCCAGCCCCGCGCCGCCGGTGCCACCCAGCCCTGCGCCGCCCAGCCCGGAGCCGCCTGTGCCTCCCGGCCCCGCGCCGCCGGTGCCACCCAGCCCTGCGCCGCCCAGCCCGGAGCCGCCTGTGCCTCCCAGCCCCGCGCCGCCGGTGCCACCCAGCCCTGCGCCGCCCAGCCCGGAGCCGCCTGTGCCTCCCAGCCCCGCGCCGCCGGTGCCACCCAGCCCTGCGCCGCCCAGCCCGGAGCCGCCTGTGCCTCCCAGCCCCGCGCCGCCGGTGCCACCCAGCCCTGCGCCGCCCAGCCCGGAGCCGCCTGTGCCTCCCAGCCCCGCGCCGCCGGTGCCACCCAGCCCTGCGCCGCCCAGCCCGGAGCCGCCTGTGCCTCCCAGCCCCGCGCCGCCGGTGCCACCCAGCCCTGCGCCGCCCAGCCCGGAGCCGCCTGTGCCTCCCAGCCCCGCGCCGCCGGTGCCACCCAGCCCTGCGCCGCCCAGCCCGGAGCCGCCTGTGCCTCCCAGCCCCGCGCCGCCGGTGCCACCCAGCCCTGCGCCGCCCAGCCCGCAGCCGCCTGTGCCTCCCAGCCCCGCGCCGCCGGTGCCACCCAGCCCTGCGCCGCCCAGCCCGGAGCCGCCTGTGCCTCCCAGCCCCGCGCCGCCGGTGCCACCCAGCCCTGCGCCGCCCAGCCCGGAGCCGCCTGTGCCTCCCAGCCCCGCGCCGCCGGTGCCACCCAGCCCTGCGCCGCCCAGCCCGGAGCCGCCTGTGCCTCCCAGCCCCGCGCCGCCGGTGCCACCCAGCCCTGCGCCGCCCAGCCCGGAGCCGCCTGTGCCTCCCAGCCCCGCGCCGCCGGTGCCACCCAGCCCTACGCCGCCCAGCCCGGAGCCGCCTGTGCCTCCCAGCCCCGCGCCGCCGGTGCCACCCAGCCCTGCGCCGCCCAGCCCGGAGCCGCCTGTGCCTCCCAGCCCCGCGCCACCGGTGCCACCCAGCCCTGCGCCGCCCAGCCCGGAGCCGCCTGTGCCTCCCAGCCCCGCGCCGCCGGTGCCACCCAGCCCTGCGCCGCCCAGCCCGGAGCCGCCTGTGCCTCCCGGCCCCGCGCCGCCGGTGCCACCCAGCCCTGCGCCGCCCAGCCCGGAGCCGCCTGTGCCTCCCGGCCCCGCGCCGCCGGTGCCACCCAGCCCTGCGCCGCCCAGCCCGGAGCCGCCGGTGCCTCCCAGCCCCGCGCCGCCGGTGCCACCCAGCCCTGCGCCGCCCAGCCCGGAGCCGCCTGTGCCTCCCAGCCCCGCGCCGCCGGTGCCACCCAGCCCTGCGCCGCCCAGCCCGGAGCCGCCTGTGCCTCCCGGCCCCGCGCCGCCGGTGCCACCCAGCCCTGCGCCGCCCAGCCCGGAGCCGCCTGTGCCTCCCAGCCCCGCGCCGCCGGTGCCACCCAGCCCTGCGCCGCCCAGCCCGGAGCCGCCTGTGCCTCCCGGCCCCGTGCCGCCGGTGCCACCCAGCCCTGCGCCGCCCAGCCCGGAGCCGCCTGTGCCTCCCAGCCCCGCGCCGCCGGTGCCACCCAGCCCTGCGCCGCCCAGCCCGGAGCCGCCTGTGCCTCCCGGCCCCGCGCCGCCGGTGCCACCCAGCCCTGCGCCGCCCAGCCCGGAGCCGCCTGTGCCTCCCAGCCCCGCGCCGCCGGTGCCACCCAGCCCTGCGCCGCCCAGCCCGGAGCCGCCTGTGCCTCCCGGCCCCGCGCCGCCGGTGCCACCCAGCCCTGCGCCGCCCAGCCCGGAGCCGCCTGTGCCTCCCGGCCCCGCGCCGCCGGTGCCACCCAGCCCTGCGCCGCCCAGCCCGGAGCCGCCTGTGCCTCCCGGCCCCGCGCCGCCGGTGCCACCCAGCCCTGCGCCGCCCAGCCCGGAGCCGCCTGTGCCTCCCAGCCCCGCGCCGCCGGTGCCACCCAGCCCTGCCCTGGCACCGGATGTGACTTCACCTCCGTCACCCATGCCGTCTATGCCGCCCGCGCCAGCACCTCCATTGCCTCCAAGTCCAGAACCTCCTCACCCTCAACCGCCGGGCACCCCGATTGTGTCCCCAGATTTCTGCACCGCGGCGAGCCAGGGCGGGAATACGTCAACCGTCTGCACCGAGCCGTCCGTGCTCCAGGCGGTGCCGCCCGGCCCCGTCAACATGACGGCAGTGTACGCGGATGCCGGCATAGCATTCGCCTCCGCCGCCAACACCTCCAGCAGCACCAGCGCGTCCTACCTGGTCACCGCCAACAACAGTGACGTGGCCAGCCCCGACAATAGCACACAGCTGCTCCGCATCGTGGCGGGCCTGGCCGGCATTGACGAGTGCGTGCTGGTACCGCCGGGCCTGGTGGGCTTCAGCGGTTACTTTGTGACGCTGCTGGCGAACGCCTCAATCCAGCTGTACACCGGGGACGTGTGCAACTCGGGCACGGAGATGGGCGGCGCGATGGCGATCCCCTCGGCGGGAGCGACAATCAGCTCTAGCCCGGCCCACCTGCGGCGGCGCCTGCTGCTGTCCGCTGGGTCAGCAATGCGCGGTCGGCTCCGGTTCTTGCTAGAGGACAGCAATGTGACCGACAGCGGCGGAGGCGGCTCTGGAAGCACCAGTCCCGAGCCCGAGCCCGTTCCAGTGCCCCTGCAGCTGCTGCAGGCGCCCGCGGAGGTGTTCTTGGGTGGCCAGGTGGCTTTCAGCCTCCGCCTGCACGCGCCCCTCAGCAGTGGGGCCGCCGGCGGCGGTGGGGCCGCGGGCGACACGTCCGTGCGCAACGCCATTGTGGCAGGTGCGTGGGGAGGGAGTTGCGATGCGTCATTCAGATTGCAGTGCGATAGATAGGGGCATATGGGGGTGCGTCGGGGCCAGCGAGCTTGCAAAGGCGGAGCCACAACCGGGGACACAACCGCGGGCACAAGCGGAGGCACAAGGCATTACGACAGGCCGGAGCTCCCAGTCATCGCCCACCCGGTCCATGAAGGCAATCCGCGCGAGGAGGGGGTGGCCCGCCCCTGTCCCACGTCCAACTGCCCAAACCCTGTCCATTGGGCGGCCGGCCCCCAACCCCACACACAGATCAACTCGTGTTCGTGCTGCGGGTGCTCCAGGAGCTGCAGCTGGCGCCGCCCCAGCCCCCCAGCCCCTCTCCGCAGGCGGCGGCCACCCCGGCGGGCGCTGCTTCGGCATGGCTGCCGCCGCCGCCGCCCCCGCCCCCGCCTCCCGCGGACGAGCTGCCGCCATCGCCGCAGCCGCCCACGCCCTCACCGCCGCCGCCAGGCCCCCGCCCGCCTGTGCCGGCAGCTCCTCCCACTCCGCCGCCGCGGCCGCCTCCCGAGTCCCCCAGCACGGTGCAGACTGTGGTCAGCAGTCCACCGCTGCCGCCGCCAGCGCCGCCGCCGCCGGTGCCATCCCCTGCTCCTCTGCCGCCGCCGCCCGCGCCCGCGCCGCTGCCGCCTCCCTCGCCGCCTCCTCCGCGGCCCCTGCCTCCGCCGCCTCTGCCTCCGCCGCTGCCGCCCTCGCCGCCGGCCCTGGAGGTGCTGTGGGCGGCCTCCTGCGCCGGCCCCGTGGACCCCTACGGCAACAGCACCGCCCTGGGCGCCGCCAGCCGCCTGCTGGGCGCGCCGCGGCCCGGCGCCGCCAAGCGGACCACGTGCGCGAACGACTGGGGCACCATCACCTGGGTGCCCACCCTGCCCACGCCCCGCTGGGTGGCGGTGCGCTTCGCGGCGCCCTCTACCACCACCGCCACGTCGGCTGTGGCCCCCCTTTCGCTGCCGCTGTTGTCGAGCGTGCGGCGGCTGGGCGTGTACGTGCTGAACCTGGGCGCCCTGTCGCCCGCCGTCACCCGCATCGACCTGCTGCTGCTGCCGGCGGCGGCGGCGGGCGCGGCTGAGTCCGCCGCCATCAGCGACCTACAGCAGCAGCAGCTGCCGGCGGCGGCGGCGGAGGAGGAGGACCCGCAGCAGCAGCAGCAGCAGCAGACGCTGCTGGTGGCGGTGCCGGTGTACACGGGGCCGGCGGCGGGCGCGGCCGACCTGCTGCACTGCCCGGCGCTGAACTGGATCGCGGTGGAGCCCAAGGCGGCGGCGCGCGCGGCGGTCAAGGCCGCAACAGCAGCAGCCAACAATGGCACGGCAGCAGCCGCCACCGCGGCCGCCACGCTCAGCAGGGCGCCGCAGGGCTGGGTGGTGGTGGGCGCGCGCCTGTACGTCAGCAGCGGCGCCGTGGACAGCAAGGCCCAGCTGCCGCAGATCCACGCCCTGGGACTGGAGGTGGAGGTGCAGGCGCCGGCCGCCGCCGCCAGCAGCAGT
Organism: Chlamydomonas incerta; assembly: GCA_016834605.1. Taxonomy (NCBI): domain Eukaryota; kingdom Viridiplantae; phylum Chlorophyta; class Chlorophyceae; order Chlamydomonadales; family Chlamydomonadaceae; genus Chlamydomonas; species Chlamydomonas incerta. Next base: position 241,845 of record JAEHOC010000083.1, read on the forward strand.
GGTGGTGGCAGTGCCACTGCAGCCCCCGGAAGCAGCCCCCAGCAGCAGCAGCAAGCGGCGCCAGTGGCCGGCCGCCGCGCCAAGCGCCCTCCGCCCGGACCGTCGCCCGCCGCCGCGGGGGTGCCTGCTGGGGCGTCCGCTGGGGGCCGCAGCCACAGCAGTGCCCCAGGCTCCAAGGGCCGACGCAGGCACCGTCGGTGAGGCGGCGAGTCAGCAGGGGCCAGGATGTGAGGGCCTCCTTGCTCACACACACACACGTGCACGGGTCGTCCGCATATGCAACGAGATACTGCTTAGTCGGCTGCCTTGCTGACTGCTGCATTGGGCGCGCGGGGGCACAGCACGGTAGTCGTATGCTGACATAGCTTGTGCCCCTGCCGCCCCGCTGCAATGCGGGTCGGTCGCTCAGTCGCTCAGCCATTGAAGCGCTGGGTAGGCTGAGCGCAGCCCAGCCAGGTAGCGACTCGCAATTCATGTGAGCATGTCAGGTGGTGGGGTGGGGTGGGGGCGCAAGTAAAACTTGATGGTCTTAAGCTATAATGGTTGAGCTGGAAGCTCACATGCGACGGTGTGAAGTATTAATGGCAGTGCTATGCAAGTGCATTCCGTGTTTTGGCGCACACGGGGTATTCATTCATATGTATACGCGACATACCGGCATGCGGGGGGTTTGCACCTACAGTACTGGTGACACCGCAGGGTCAGGAATCAGGATTCAGGAGTCAGGAAAGTAATCACGCGTCGAATATCGAGCTAGTTATTGTTAAGCTATGTCCGATTACTCATGTGTTGAACACGTTGGTCAGCCCGCTGAGACAGCGTGTGGGCTTCGCCTGCGATGACATGCCGAGTGGAGGCATGCGCTCTAGCCCTGAGAGGCCGAGACAGACAGACATTGCGGCCGAGCGACGAATGTGTAGCTGGTTGGGCTGCTGGCCGCAGGCCGCTTTGTACAGCTAGAAAAAGGGCTGAGCCTCGGTGGGTTAACCAGCTGCGCCGTGGTCACGACTAGCATCCGTGCGATACTTACATTCATGTATGGGGCCTAGGTTGACGCCCACGAAACTGCAGCAGTCAGCAAAGGCTGTGGGACACATCCACTTATCCACACGCACGGCGGTACCTGCTGGCGTGCCTGCGTCACTGCCCAATAAATGTGCTGCCGTGCCTCGTTTGAATGCCGTACTTGAACTGGGCGTTGGTGAGGTCGGTGCTTTCGCCGCCACACTCACACGCCAGGCAGGCACCAGTGTGCCGCGTTGCTGTGGGCGTACGTGTGGGCGTGCGGGTCGTGCGTCCGACAGCCGCAAACACGTCGACTTAGATCGTCAGCAGGACTGTTGCTTGGGGCGGGGCGTTGGCAGTAGTGAGCGTGCGCGGCCAATCGGGGTATGGGCACTTGCACATATGTCGATATGTAACAAAGTGAGTGTTGTTTTGCAGCCTCGCGACGGTAGTGCCCAGCGCCTCGCAAGCGGACGGGCCCAGTTCACGCCGCTACTTTCCTATCCCCATGCAACTTTCCCGACGCTGCCACGCAACTTTGTTTCCCGCACACATCTGTCATGCCCCCACACTCTACTTTCCTGCCCCCATGCAACTTATCCGACGCTGCCACCCCCCTCCCGCAAATCCCCCTCTGATTCCCCACTGACGCTGGCATTTCCACCTTCACGCCCCCCCAGAGGCACAGGGCACAGAATCGCTCTCTTCGATCTGGCTTATAAGGCCGGCAGGGGGCACCAACTGCTGCTGCGGCCAGCTGCCAGCTGGCTAGGTTGCCACTACACCCGCCGCTCCGCCTGGCGCCTGCGATTGGGGTGTAAAACGCTCGTTCGGCGGTCGCAGCCGCTGTCACCCTGCAGTGGTTCAGACACGCGTCCCGAACCTGTCCACTTGTACAGCACGCCCTTTCCATCGCCATCGGCGTTGCCGCCCACAGCGCGTGCGCACAGCCGCGCGCGGCGCGCCACTCCTCCTCGGTCTCCACCTTGACAATGCCAGGCACGGTTAGCACGGTCCCAGGCAGGAGGGCGTGAGGCCGTAAGGGCGCAGAACGGGTGATCTCTCACACGGTGCGTCGTTAGCGCCCGGGGCAGCACCGCAGCGGTTCATGTCGCCGTCGTCTCCGAAGTCGTCTGCGCGGCGGGCCGCGTGCGCAAGCAGGGGCGCAACAGTGCAAACGGCCAGGCAGGGGCGCCCCGTGCGGCGTGCGTGCAGGTTTGGGGGAACACACGGGCTTCGCGGCGGGAAAGGGGCAGGCCCAGCAGTTCAAACGGCCAGGCAGGGGCGCGCCGCGCCGCGTAATATCGCAGCGTACTAGCCTTTGCCCCCGAAGTATGGCATATCGTACTAGGTGAGCAGCGTGGGTGTTAACACGCGTATTATATAGGGACCGTGCCAGGGGGTTGGGGTAGAAAGCTCAGGATCTTACCCCATGCTCAAATTTAAAGAGCTCAACGAGAGCATTACGCACGTGCTTTTACTTTTCTGGGGGTGTCTGGTGAGGAAGTTCTGGGGCGCCAAAGTTGGGGGGTCGGTCGTCGTCCCTGGGGTTTCGGGAGCCCATGCTGGCGGATTTCCCTCGGATTTCGGGAAGCGCCCCACGAACAGCACCAGGGGCCAAGCGCAGCACCACGACTCCAAGAGGCTGAACTATGCATGCTATGCCGTTATGAGCACAAAACACAGCCTGGGAGGCTCATTTGCGTGCCCTGGCGTGGACATGTCGGCACATGTCCCCACATGTCGACACATGCGCACCGACACGGCGGGGCTCTCAAGCGCTGGTGCGCATGTCTAACAAGGGTGCCAAATGGCATACTGTAGAATGGGGCACGTTTGAGAGATGCGCTAGGCCGGGGGGATTTCCATGGATAGAATCCTGTGGGTGCCGAAGTCTCAGAACATGCCGCCAACGACATGGCGTGATAGATCAATAGGTGTCGATTGGCACCACTTTGGTATTAATGGAGGGTTTTAACCCCTAAACGACACGGTTTTGTCCGTGGGGGCTTCGGTCGTCCCCTCAAGGGGGGTCGCAGGGGATTTATTTCGGGGCATGGGGTGCGGCACTTTGTTTCTCCCCCCCCCCCCCCGTGCCCCCACTAGTGGGTCAGCCGGTTTAGTGCCGGTTTGGTGCTGGCACGCTGTCGGCTTTTGCTTAGCGGTTTGAACTATTTCAGCTAGGGCGTGACAGTGCCTATTCGCCTGCCTGCAGTGTTTGTAGTTCACTTCCAGAAACATCAGATGCCGGGGGGCTGCAATACAAGCCCCATCACTTGCCCACGCTGGTATTGCACGCTGTGGCCAGTGCGTGCGGCCAAGCCGCCGACCGGGCACAACAGGATTGACAAATGACACATGGCGGTGTCACCTGGATGGCTGATGGTTCGGCATGCAACAGAGGCTCCAGGGGGGTCCTAGAGGAGCACGAGCGCGAGCATAGCACCCCGGGCGTGGATGGATCCGGAACCTGCTGGAAACTGGCGGACTCGCGTTCATTCTGTGAGACGAAGTGGCGGCAGGGGGCCCAGACCCGCACTCAAACTCGCAGGATGGAGCATAGCTCCGGGCATGGTTGGACCAGCGGAAACAAGGATGGTGGCGGGCGGGCGATCGTGAATACATCGGGCGGATCGATAGCTTGTTGCTGTCAATGCATTAATGTAATAGGTTCACGACAATGCGTCACGGCAAAGCGTCACGACAACGCGAACTTCGAATGTATAGCCCCGAGTTCACTGCCCGCGCCCCTTCACCGAGTGGCCTCATTGAAGGGTGGCGTAGGTCATAAACTATACAAGCGCCTTACGCTGGATGAGCGCGTAGACTTCGCACACTGTTCTGCCGCGGCGCCTACCTGTACTGGTCCGCCGCATATCACATGTGCATATTTATGAAAGCGGGATATCTATCACGCGAGGCGTCGCCGTATGTACTGCTGCATTTCCTTCCTGTCTGGCATCACGCCCATCCTTACAGCGAGCCCGCGTCCACCACCGCGGGCTCGAGAGGAGTATAATAAGACCCACCTTGAATACCGAGATTGCACTAGGCTTAATTGTGTGCCGGGCAGACGCGCTCTGCCCATCTGGTTTCGCCCTTTCTTAGACGGACGTTCGTGCTGCTATCATTTTAAAGCTATTGAGAACACTATTCGCTAACTGGCTGCGTGTTACCTCCTTGTGCTGTGTTCCGGAACTCCGGAACGCCGGAAACGGAAATGCGAAGCGAGCCGTCCTGTGCCTGGGGGGCATGTGCGCTATTGTACATGTCCATTCTTGTGGCAGCCCGACTCGACCCGGGCTTGAAGGAAGCAGGTAGGGAGTGCTCACAACTGCGAGTGACTACTCAATACGCAACAGGGCGCAGGGAGCATGGCCCAGCAGCGAGCTGCGAATCCATTTATGGCTATCAGTCCAGACTGTAATGCATGATAATCAGCACGGTGACGAACTAGCAAGCGACAGTTCGACGGCTGCATGACGCCGACTCGCACAGGGTTGCGGGACATGGAGGGCGGCTCCTCACACCGCTCTGCACACCGCTTGCTCTCGGACACGGTAGAGTCCTCGTGTGAGTAACTCAGCAGTGCAGAGGCTTTGAATGGGGGTCGGGTACCTTTTGGGGCGTTGGGAGGAGGGGAGTTCGGTGTGGAGTGTGGCTCGACTGCCACATCTGACGAATACACCGTACTTACATACTTGCAGGGGTGCGTCTGAACGCCATGGCCTCCACCATGCGCCCCATCGTGTGGGACTTGGAGGGCAAGGCCTTCAGTGGCAAGCTCGAGGCGCCGGGCGGCCTAGGCTACGTCCTGGCGCTAGTTAAGGCCTCCAACGGCTCGCAGATGCTAGTGCCCGTGTGCGACCATGGCTGGAATGACAAGGCGGCGCGTGTGGCGTGTAGCCTCAGCGGCTTCAAGTACGGCGTGGCCACGCAAACAGGTGGCACCACAGGGCGTAAGCAGATCACGACCCTGACCCCGGCACCCATGTTCGACATGGTTGTGTGCAATGCGCCTGCCAGCACCACCGACGCGACGGCCGCCTTTGCTGAATGTTACGGTACTTGGTACCCGAGGGGCACGTGCAACGGCGTTGCGGCCGTGATATGCTCGAACGGTGAGATAACTTATCATGGCAGGGGCTGCTTCGGACAGGGCACCTGCTTGTGCAGCTGGGCTTGGGTTGATCAATCACAGGCCAGCGGGCCGCTTTATTAGTGGGTTGCCACTTACGTATCGTGATGTGTGCTTGCTTCGAACGCAGAGAAGCCGGCATCACCTCCACCAGTCATTACGAAGCCTTTTCCCTTTCGTAAGCCTGGCAAGAAGCCCACGAAGAAGCCGACCAAGAAACCGTCGCCCGCTCCCAAGCCCAGCCCCAAGCCCAGCCCCAAGCCCAGCCCCAAGCCCAGCCCCAAGCCCAGCCCCAAGCCCAGCCCCAAGCCCAGCCCCAAGCCCAGCCCCAAGCCCAGCCCCAAGCCCAGCCCCAAGCCCAGCCCCAAGCCCAGCCCCAAGCCCAGCCCCAAGCCCAGCCCCAAGCCCAGCCCCAAGCCCAGCCCCAAGCCCGCTCCCGTAACAGTGACTGCCAAGTTTGTGGACACGGCACCCGTCTCGTGAGTACGTACACACGCCTGCACCCGGCTACCGCAGCAGGAAGGCGGCAGTGCGCCTAGCATGTCATTTGTACGTCGCCTGGCTGATTGTTGCCCTACCCTTTTGTTTGCGCTCTTGCGCCCCGTCAACAGGACGTGCACATACAACGTGAAGACCTCCAATGTCTGCGACGATGTGGAGCTGATTGTGGATACGTTCGACACAAATCGTGATTCGGTACCGAGATACCCGTCCATCTGCTTCATTGTCAGCGTCAAGAGGACAACAGCAGGCTGCGGCTCCACGGTGGGGCTGCAAGAGCTGCGCATTGCCACCCCGGCAAACCCTGCGTGTGATGAGCTGACGCTCAAGGCCACCGTGAACAAAGCGCCCGCCAGCGTCGTAGCCACCTGCACCCGGGGCAAGGGAATGCAGTATCTGTCAGTTTCCCTGTCTGGGCTGACCGCCGCACAGATTGACGGTGCGTACGTGTGTGTGGAGGACTCGATTGAGGACTACTTCCACCACGAGCAGCTGGGGGATATGCAGCGTTACTTCCCGATCGAAGGCGGCACTTACATCCCCGACTCGGCAACCACCCTGGACCTCGGCATGGGTGTACATTTCTCTATAGTCTATAACTACCAGACCTTGTCTTATGCGCTGGTGCCCAAGAGCTCCACGCGCTGCTATGCTGACGCGGAATCCACATTTGTCATAGAGGAGTCGACTTGCTATGCGGAGCCGGATGCGCTCGGCGGGTGTGCTGGGGGTGGTGCGATGTCTGGTTGTGCTAAGCAGGTGGTCAGTACGGACTGCGGCGATGGGTTCACTAAGTGCGGCTTTAATGTGAAGAAAGGACACTCCATTGCCGCGTTTGCCAACAAGAATGCGCGTGGCTGCAGCAAATGCTTGAGCAACAAGGTGTATGGTTATTGCCACCCTAAGGGCTCAACCAACAAGGATGCAACATCATATTGCTGCAGCCTGTAAGCGGTGGGGGGTTTGCCTGCTGTTCAGGTAGTTCAGGGCTTCGGCGGGCGGCGGGCGAAATAGGCGAAACTGAATGTGGTGTGCCATGGAACATGGCTGAACAAATTCAGTTGGGACACCATGCAGCATGTGTTACATTCATGGCTTCATTTGAACCATTCATCGAAACGATGCCGGACGTTACGGGTTCACACTGTGCACGTTAGGTCGTATGCCCACGCGTGATGTGCTCGGCTACGCACACCGCAGCCTTGTTTATGTTGGCCGTTACCATTGGGATGGTACCGTGCATCAGTTGCTGCTGTAAAAGCATATTGCGAGACAGCTCGTACGGAGTATGAAAGCATTATTTAACTGAATCTCTTTTGGATCTTGTACGAACCGCGTGGTCTGTGTGTGTTGTCTCACGAACAAATGCGCTGAGCGCTCCTCTTCAGGTGGAGTTCAGGGCACCCCATACATGCTGGCGCTCGTTTGGGCATGGTTGTTGAGGCGTGACCAGTGGAGGCAGGCGCTGTTGTTGTTTGTAGCGGGCTAGCGTCGTGTGCGTGTCGGCCGCTATAGGCATGGTTTTGTTTCGTCGGTCAGGTGTCGGCGCTCTCGCCAGCCCGAAGGGGCTGGCAGGCTGCAGCGGCCGTGTTTCGGGCCCGAGGTCAGAGGTCCCCCAGAGATTGCATTGGTTACAGGAGGGACCTGCTGCTAACGCAGCTCGCTCACGAGCCAGCGAGCACGTACTAGTACGGACGCCCTGCTCTAGACCCCAGAGCTGTACTGTAGCAACAACCGTGTGCGTGTGGTCTGATGCATGCGTTGATAACCCATTCCGGCTTGAGTGGTGGTAGGTAGGACAGATGAGTTCCCTGACCCAGCGAGCCCTGGCGCGGTAGCAAAGACAGGAGTTGCGACTGTGCGACGCGGTTAGTTACTGTACCGCTGCGCGCTGGCTGGCTGCCGCAGTTTGCTGACACACGGCCAGGGCTCGTATCTTGTTTTGGGGGGTATGCTTGGGGCCAGACTTTCCGGTCCCTTACAGGTGGACTTGCATGTTTGAGTCAAGCTTTAAAAAACATTTCTGGGGGGCAAGCCCCCCAGACCCCCCCAAAACAATGATTAGATTCTGAACTTTAGGGGTCGAATGGAAAGCTCAGAAACCCGCCAAAGCGGGCCTCTAAAGTCTATAATCATTAAGATACGAGCCCTGCACACGGCCCTCACACTCCGGGCGCCCGGTCAGGCTGGATGGAACACCAGACAGACACATGCGACGCCACACCGCGGGATACGCATCGTCGCAGCGCACCTGCGAGCAGGCAACCAGCGTCCGCGGATGAGCGCCATCAACGGATACCAGCAGTATGCGAACAGAGTGCAGCAAAGAAGTGGCCGGGCGGCAGCGTGACAAGCAGGGGCAAAAACAGGGCGCGGCAAAGCAGAAGAGGGGAGCCCGAAAGTACGACCAGGTACGACATTGGCAGGCCCAGCGAATGCGGTGCGAGCACGCGAACATCGAGCTCCCCGGAGGCACAGAGGCACGCAACCTTGAAAATAGGAGGCAGCCCCGCGCACGCCCACATGCAACCCCACCCAGACCCAAACCCAACCCAAGCCCGTGTAAATTTAATTGGGGAAGGTTTTACATAGGCCGAGCACCGACAAGGGAAAAGTGGGCTGAGCCCACGTCATGTCTCCCGTCAGAGGCCGAAGGTTTCGAAACCACCTCATCTCTGGGACATAGCCGGGCACGTAGCCGGGGTCGGTCGAGCAGGCACCGCCAGCCATGCGTCTAGCCATGGCCGAAAAAACGCCCGGCGGGAGAACCCGGGCTGGTGTTTACACCCCCACCCCCACCCCCACCCCCGCGCGCACGCCACACATACCCAGCCGCCACAAGTACGGTGAACAATTTTCTACAAATACCGTGCAATTTCGATAGGGCAAGTAGTTTTGCCAGGTGCACTTTCTAGGTTACTGGAATAACCGGGCCCGCTGCGGGAACTCGATGCGACCGCAATGGCTTTTGCCCCTCCCCCTTCGGGGGAAGGGGCAAGCCAACCCGCGCACGGGGCGCCGCAGACTGGTCGCGCGCCGGGGCAACCTCCAACAACTCCACCAGCAGTATCCCCTTCCGCCCGGCCGCCCTGAACCCTGCGCCGTCCACCCACGCCCCCAGGGGGGGATTCCGGCTTGGGCGTACATGGCGTATGCTGAGTGTAAGCCGGCCCAAACATCGTGTCATGCAGGTTCCATGTGCCCTTGCTGCGCGCGTGTGTTGCGGGGCAAAATCAGTAACTTCCGCACCCCCGAACCCCAGCCAACCCCCCCATACACGTTCCCAGCCGCCCAGCAGCCCACCACCACCACCACCACCACCACCACCACCACCACCACCACCACCACCACCACCACCACCACCACCACCACCACCACCACCACCACCACCACCACCACCACCACCACCACTACATCATCATCCTGCCTCCCTAAGGCAGCCAAATGATCATAACCTATCCACTTTCGATCTTAACCATGTGCAGGGGTCAAGTTCAGGTTAAGATGCCCCAATTCTGTACGAACCGGCGAGGTTACCTCACCGGTAACGGGTCAACCCCATATCCATGTAACCTCGGACGTAACCTTCCACGGCTTACATAACCAGAAGGGTAACCTCAATGTGACACGTGACAGCAGTGCAGCACGGCACGAATCAGCGCGCACGCTGCCTAGCCTTCAGCATTCATGTCTCTCTTAGCTCGCAACTGGCAATCAATGAAGTCAGTCAATGGCAGCGGTCTGGCTGTGCTTGGCAGCCATGGCTGCAATGCAATATTGTCCCAATGTCACTCGCCCAATGTACCTGCACGTACTGAACGTACACCCAAAACTAGTGCGTTGCCAATGCTAGGCGCCGCGAGGGCGCCTCATCCCCGCCCGCTGTGCGCCGCCCTTGGCCCTGCGCGTGCACCACGCCCCCTTGCCCCTGCGCCGCCCTTGCCCCTGCGCTAGGCGCCGCGAGGGCGCCTCGTCCCCACCCGCTGTTTCCCCTGGCCCCTGCGCTTGCGCTTGCCCCTGCCCTTGACCTCGGGCTGCTCGCCAGTGTTCTCCTCATCGCCCGCGCCCTCCAGCTCGCCGGCGCCACCAGCCACCTCGCCCTCCAGCTCGCCGGCGCCACCAGCCACCTCGCCCTCCAGCTCGCCGGCGCCACCAGCCGCCTCGCCCTCCTGCCGGCCCCGGTCTCCAGCCGTTTGCGCTAGGTTGTGCAACCAATGCCCACGAATGTCCCTTGTTTTGCGCCCGGGTGCGCACCAACCAAATCCTCAGTACAATTACATCCTTCTGACGATGACTCGGATGGCAAACAAGCAAGAATCAGTGCGCCCGCCGAGTGGCATAGTTACCCCGACCGCCGACCGGGGTAACCCCCGCTCCGGGGACCTTAACCCCGGATCGGCTGCCATAGGGCCTGCCAGGACCTGGCCAATCATCTTTATTCACGGCTGCACAAGTGTCAAGCGTGCGTGTACGGAGAACAAATCCAATAAATTCTGCCTCGTGTCTCACAGCTCACAGGATTGTGGCTCCAGCCCCGGCCACGTGGATACCTCAATTACGACGCAACGCAGCAAAAGAATCCCTGATTTACTTCGGCTTATCAGACATAAGGCATCATCATGAATCAAAAGAATTAACAGACGGAATGAGCATGCGAGAAATGAATGCCGCTCCAAAAGCGCAACATCGATTCAGCGTCTGAAAGATGCCTTTTCGTTTGTGTCTAAAGGGGAAGGTAGCGGGTCCTGCGGCGACGCAGGCGGGAGGGTGCCCATGCGCTGTGACAATGATGGGCTCAACGCGGCGGCGGCGCCCAGGCGCAGCTGCATGCGGTCGGCATACCAGGCAGGGGAAGGGCAGTGTAATGGAGTGTCAGGCCGCAGGTGGGTGTCTGCATTGGCAGGGTAAACCAGTTGCAACCCCGCACCACACTTGTACAACGCGCAACTCCAGACCTACCTTTGTCCGTAGTGCCATCAGTGAGAGCTCGCCGCTGTGAACCACCGCCACGGCGGCGGCCGTCACGGCCGCGGCGCTGGCACAAGCGAAATTGGTCAGCCTGCGCCCGCAGCCATACACGCCATTCAGTAACGTGAGCAGGGAGGTACCAGCCAGTTAGAAGGTCACGCGCGCACATGCACGCGTCACGCTGCATCGCATACACTGTCTTGGGGTTTTTGCGCCCAATCACCCCCGCACCGGCATGGCATGACCACCGCGTGCGCACCTCTTAGGCAGGCTCTTAGTTCGGTCCGCTTCTTCATCCTCATGCCCCTTGATCCTTTGCTTGATAATATGCGCCTTGATCTGACGGCGCAAGTGAAGCGGGCGCACACACATACATCCAAGCAAGCAAGGCTCTTAGGGTCCCAGTAGTCCTGCTGGCAACCCAGCCTGCTCCCTCCATACCACATGCAAACGTCAAGCAATTGAAAACCGCCACACCAGCTGCAGCTAACCTCGGAGTACGTCATGCGGTACCACTGCTCTGTGTCGATTGCGGACAGACCCGTGTCCTCCAGCACACCCCACCAGTACGCCTGCACGGACAGCAGTCCAGCAGCAGGCAGGGGCAGGCGGTTGCGGACTTGAGCGCCACGCATGAAGCTGTGAACACACCCCGGCCGCCGCTGTACCCTCTATGCACACGATGACATTGCAGGTGCGCACAGCTGTACCGCCTAGACAGCTCAGGGACATGCACCCACCATCACGATGTACCAGAGGAAGGCCGCGACGGCGAGTGCGTTGAGCACCACCAGGATGACGCCTACGGCGGTGCGCCCCGCGGGACCCCTGATGATGTGACATGCACGGCGTGCGGAACCAGCGGGTGGCAGTCCACATTACCGGCATGCACCGAACGCGCGGGGAAACATGGCGTGATGCAGCTCCGCACACAAACCCATGCCCGCAACCTGCTAAAAAGCCCGCCATCGCCACGGCCACCACCTTGCTCGCTCGCTGCGCCCTAATGCCCACACAAATTGGGACTGTGGGGCGGTCTCTGGATGGCGGATGACGGGCAGGGCGGGTAAGCGTGACCGTACGACTCACGTGGCTGGCAGGTACAGCATGAGGTACACGGTGGCGATGAGGACGTACAGGGACGCCAGCGCCAGCGTGCCCACCTCGGGCGAGCGGTACGGCCGCAGCACGGTTTGCGCCACCTGGCGATGATGGCGGGGGGTGGGGGAGGGGTGGGTGGGTGCGAGAGACGATGTGCCTCAGGTGTGGGACGAGAGCAAGGCAGGTGCCAGAGGTGCGCTGGTGTGCTGGTTGCCACGACGGACGACCCTTGCCCACCCCCTGCCCACCCCCTGCCCACGTGCCCAGTTGACCGCATATCCACAGCCCACCTTGCACGCGCGGGGGCTACAACTAACTACCGTACTAACGAACGGTGCGCCACGCATGCTCCTCCTCACCGCCGCCACCACCAGGACGACCACAAACACCAGCAACTGCACGTACACGGCCACGCCGCTGGCCAGGAACACAACCACCAGCGACAGCGACAGCTGCCGCACAAGCACCGCGCTCTCCCACCACAGGTAGCTGCATGCAGGGCGCGGGCGGGCGGGTGGCAGACCGTGAAGGTAGGGGTAATGGCAGCAAGTTGAGACCATGTCAAAATGTTAAAATGCACGCTTGGCATTTGCGATACGGCGGTACCTGTTGCTGGTGCCGTGCCGTAAACTTACTGGGGCGTGTAGTCGGCGTGGTGAATTTCGTTCAGCTCGTTGAAGCTCTTGAAGATGCCGTGTGTCATGCCCGGCAGCTTGCGCGTCTGGATGAGCGCAGATAGAATGGGCCAGCCTGCACGCGTGCAATAGCAAGGGCCAGCAGCTTGCTCGGCTCAGCATAATCATCGCTGTCAAATCCGTTTGGCATTTGGAAAGCATAGAAACACCGAGACTAGGCGCTCACCCAGCCCGACCAGCAGCAGTCCGGGAATGCCCAGCCCCAGGGCCAGCGCCAGGTGTTCGCCCTCGTAGCAGGTGGTGCCGAAGTCCTGCTTCCACACACTGTCCGTGACCAGGCCGATTGTGGCCTGCGTTGTCAGGCGCGTTTGATTGCAGGGCAGCGGCGCACCAGTGAGGTCACGTCCATGCAGGCGCATTAATGATGCGTACAAGAGCGTCCCGACTCCCGATTGCACACCTGCACCTATGCTTAGCAAATCCGTGCATGCGCGGACCGAGTCCTTGCCCTGCCCTGCCCTGCCCTGCCCTGTGCTGGCCCCTGACAATTGCTCGTAAAGGTGGGCAGAAGGCTGCAAGGCCACGAGGCCTGTAGACCGGGCTCACCACCAGGGGGTTGCTGGAGCCGCCGCCGGTGCCGGCTGCGGGCGAGTCCACGGCCTGGCAGTCGAAGATGGCCAGCAGCGCGGTGACCGCGGAGGGGTAGAAGAAGAACATGACGGTGCACCAGCTGGTCAGCCACTGCCGCTGCAGGCTCAGCGCCACATAGGCGCCCAGGCCCTGCCGCGAGCTGCGGCTGTCCTGCCGCTTCCTGCTCGTGGCGCAGCGTGCGGGTTTTGGCGTGAGGAAGTGAGCAAGTAAGCGCGCGAGTCAGCAGTTGGCGGCGTTCAGCAGCAGGTTGCGCGCATCCAGGAGCGGCAGTGATGGCGCGCGCGGCACTGCAAACCTCCATGCGACGTAGCCGAGCGCAAACACGTGATGAAACATGCGTTTGTCTCACAGTACGCGCTTGCTCCTGATGCCGCTATGCCCAGGAGCACGACTGCGCTGCTGGCGGCCGCCCGCCCCCGTTCCCACCAGCACCAGCACCGCTAGCACCGCCCGCACCCACCGCTTGACGGGGTACTTGATCAGCGCCACGGCCAGCAGCGCCAGCAGCACCAGCACGTAGGCACAGAAGGGCGCCAGCGCGTTCAGCAGCGTGCGGAAGGTGGCCTTGCTGACAGCCATGTCGTCGGGCAGGGAGCAGTCCAGCGACACAAGCGCGCCTGTTAGGCGGGTGTGCGGGGAGTGGAACGAAGGCGGTGGATGTGTGTGCATCGTGTGGGATTTGCGGTTTACAGCCGCGGAGCGGTGGGTGAGTAAGGCAAGCAGCGCGCATTGTGGGGTCCGGAGCACGCGAGTGAAATGCCACGTGAGCAGAGGTGTTCGATTGGGCCCGAGTTGGAGCCCCGCCACCAAACGTGGAAGCTACACGCACCCGGATAGCCGGTGGCCTGGTCACACAGGCCGTTGTAGACGTTGACGGCTGCGGGCATGTCAATGTTGATCGAGTTGAGCAGTCCCAGCACCTGTACGCGCGCATGCAGCGGGCACGCTATGAAAGCTGTGAGGCAAGACGGTCGTAGGGTGCATGGGCGCGGACAATCTGATTGGTCATGGCGCATGGGCGTCCCTCGGAGGAAAAGGGCAAATACACATCCGCACCCCGAGCATGCCCTTACTTCGCCCTGCAAGCCAACGTCGGCACCCACACGCACCCCACACGCACCTGCAGGTAGGCTATGTATATGCGCATGACGGTGGACATCTTGGCGCGTGACTCCACACCTGCCTGCTCCCCCAGATCGCTCCGGCTTTGCTGCTCCTGCGGCTGCTGCTGCTCCTGTGGCTGCTGTTGCTGCTGCTCCTGTGGCTGCTGCTCCTGCATCTTTTGTTGCTGCTGTTCCTCCTGTTGCTGCTGCTTTTGCTGCTCCTGGGGCTGCTGGGGCTGGTCCTTCTTCATACCGTCACCGCCTTCCAGTGCCAGAGCCTCATCAGCAATGCAACCCACATCCTTGCGGTCTGCTGCGTCTGCGGTCCCGGGAAAAGAATCTTTGGCGGCGGCCTCCAAAGCCACGGGCGGCGGTGCCGGCGCGGGCGGCAGGGGTGCAGCTGGCGGCCGCGGCACGCGGTGGACTGGCGGTGACGGCAGCCGCTGCACTTGCTGCTGCCGGGACAGTGCTGGAGTCTCGGGCAGCTCCAACAGCTCCACGGCAACCTCCGGCGCCGCCCCGCGTGCTGTTGCTGCATGCAGCGCGGCATCCTCACCTGCTGCCGGCGAGTCTTCCGAGTTGGAGACGACCAAGACCACGGCAGAGGAGTTGACAACAGGCGCGTCGCCACCATCCCTGGAAACCGCTGGCGGGCGGCCTACTCCGCTGCTGGCGGGCGTGGAAGACCAGGCAGCAGCCGCATTGCCAGCTGCGTCATCAGCTGCAGCGGCGCTGGGCCCGCTTGGAAGCGCAGGGGCCCCTGAGCTGCCCTTGGCGAACGAGTTTGCGTCCGACACGGCGGAGGGCATCTTCCGGAGACTGCTGGCTGTGCTGACGGCGGCGCCGCGCGACGCCCGGCCCACAATCTCAACGATGATGCCGAGGTGCCCCTTGGAGCTACGCCCCACTATGCTAGAGTCGCGCCGCTGCTGGTCTGCTGTCAGGGGCTCATTGGCCGGCGGCGGTGCCACCTTGTCGCCATTGGTCTGGGCGCGCAGGCTGGCGTGCACCGCCAGCGCCAGCGAGGCAGCGGTCAGCAGCGTGGCCAGCGCGTAGTAGAGCGCGTTGAGGGACTGGGCGGCGGAAGGGAAGGAGAGCGACAGGCACCTCCGTCATTGCTGCTGCCGGCGACCATGCATGCCCATGCACATGCTGCACCCCATGATGACAAGCAAGGTGCGCGGAGCATACGTACCTGGGCGGGGCACTGGAGGCACGTTGCGACGTCGATCCAGCCCCAGCCGGGCGCGCACTCGCCGCACAAGGTGCCCGTGTACCCGGGGGCGCACTGCGCCGCCATGTAGCCCGGCCTGTGTCGTGTGTATGAGTGTGAGTGCGGAGGCAAACACCGGTAATAAGTAGAGGGCCGTACGTGATAGGCAAGCGAAGGGAAGGAGCCTATGCTACGCGCGATGGTTCCACGCCCATCCGGCGCGCACTTACAGGAGGGGCAGCGTCGCGGCCGCAATGGCCGCAGCACTGGTGCTGTTGACGACCTGCTGCTGCTGTTGCTGCAGCCGCCGCCTCCGGCGGCCCACCGAGTCCGCCAGCAGCGCCTGGGCAAACGTGTCCGCCGCCACAAGCGAGTCGTTCACTTGCAGCGTGCGGGCGGCCTGTCATCACCAGCAGCGCAGGACGAATGAACAGCAGCATGTAAATTAACACGTAAGTACGGGACTACTTCGAGTACTGCCGCGGTGCCGGGGAGCTGGATGCACACGCACGTGTGCGTGGACTGACAGTCGTCGACGTAGTACTACGTACGTAGTGCCCATACGCCCCCCCCCCCGCCCAGCCACCCATCCGCCCGGCCCACCTGCCAGATCCGGAGCTGCAACGCGGCCAGGCTGTCAGCGCGTGTACCGGCTGTGCAGCTGTCGGGGTTGGGACACTCGATAATCTGTAGACAGGGGAGGTCCATGTGCAGACGTTTCGCGAAGCAGCGTAGCTAGCCGCGGCATTCGCGAAGCAGCGGACAGATCACGTGCGTACGGCAAAGACAAGGGTTCGTGCCCCCATCCCCGAGCGCTCCCCCTCCCCCTCACCTGGTCGCTGAAGAAGCTGCTGTGCCAGTAGCCGTCCGCTGGAACCAGGTAGCCACTGGCCGAGCCTGGTGCTGCTCTTGCTGCTGAGTACGCTGCGGCTGCGGCGCCTGCGGGTTCGGACTCGCCCGGGTACTGGCACTCCGCGTTGTCGGGGCAGCGCGCGCACGCTTCCTGTGGCACGCGTGTTTATTGGGGGTCGGCAGTAGGCAGTAGGCGGGAAGTAAGGGTGAGGTTGGGGGCGGTCTTGATCAGCGCAGGCCGCAAACCCAACAGGCTCGTGCGTGCTGCGCTCCTGCTCTCGACCGCTCACCGCCGTGACGTCGAAGTTGTAGAACCCGGCCTTGCATTTCAAACCTGCGCAGGAAGGAACCACACGTGCATCTGATACAGTGCAGTGTGAAAAGGACGGCGGTACCGACACCGTCCATAGCACAGCAGTGCTGCCGGCGTTAGGCCACATGCGAGGTTACAAATAAACATACTCACACTCATCCCGGTTGGCGGGCGCCAAGAACTCATTGATGCTGCAGGGCCGCACGTACACCTGGACCTGTGGTGGCGGTCGGTTGGACGTGTACGTACAAAACTCATTCCGCGGCGGACACGAGTTCAAGCATGATGCGCGCCCAGCATTCATGGAAATCGAAAGAAGCCGGGCCAGTTGCCGTCAGGACCCTTCGTTTGCCCCATTCCCAGGAGTCTGTCTGCGGGAGCGCGCAAACACACACACACACACACACACACACACACACACACACACACACACACACACACACACACACACACGCACTGCTCTGGGCCTGGGAGAGGGTCCGGTCGGCATGTATGAGCGTCGCAGCGTGTCCGGAATGTGGAGGTAGTGGTGACCAGGGATCAGCGCGCAGCTCTTATCCGGGCTGCGGCGCGGCTCAAATACATCCGAACTCCGTAGGCGCGCGCAGCAGGCCCTGTTCTACAGCTTAGTGGAGCGGGGGCTCAGCCGTACTGGCGGCGACGGGGCACAGATATCGTGACTGAGGAGCGAGGGGGACCGGCGCCGCGGACACACCATGCAGTAATGCATACGGCGGTTACCGACGCGTTTGTGGCTGGCCGTTGGCTCAGTTGCGTCTTGTGCTGGTTAGGTTTAGGTCGTGGTCGTACTTGATAGGCTGCGAGGGTCGCAGGACGAAGCTCCGCAGCCTGCAGGTGTCTTGTCATGCGTGTATGTGCCCGCGTGCGCGTGGTTAAGGTTGTGCTCTGTCTGGGTTTGGTCTGTTTCTTTTGCTTCTAGGGGCGAGGGTGGCTCGCCCGCTGGGCCCTGCGGCGTCATGGCCAGGAGTGACCCTGTTGAGGTCACTAGCGTGGTCGGGGAATTGGTGCGTCCTCTCCGGCGGTGGACTCCAGAGCAGGTGTGCGCTCCGGGCAGCAGGAGGTGCGCGTGGTGGCGGCAGCGAGAGCCTGGTGTGCCCCCTTTGTCTAATTTCGCTTGGGTTTAGATTGGGCTGGTGTTTACAACCCCCCCCCCCCCCACACACACACACAGGTACGCACCTGGTCTGCTTTGATGAGCCGGTCCGGGTCGTTCATGCGGCTGTAGAAGGAGATGTTGTGGGGGCCCTCCCGCGCCCGCAGCTTGATGGACAAGAAGTGCGCCGAGCCGTTTGCAACCAGCATGCTGGTGGTGCCGGACACCTGCGGCACGCACGTGCGAGCGCGCACATACATCGCTCAGTTCCATGCATGCCATGCATAAGAAAAGACCACAACTCGGCCCCGGTGCCCGTGCTTGCTCGTTTTCCATGTGGTGTCGGGCAGCAGTACTGCAGTACGGCAAGCAGCCGCAGCCGCAGCCGCAGCCGATGCCGCAGCCGCGGCTCACCTGCGGCGAGTCGGCATAGGCCACGGAAAATGGCGCCGCAGCCTGGTCGCCGGTGCAGTTCTGGCCCAGCCAGTCGTGTAGATGCACGGGCAGTGCCAGCTCCGTGTTCGAGGAGTAGAAGTCCACACGCGGCTGGACCTGAAGCAGTGGGGGCGTGGAGGGTGTGGTATGGTCGGATGGAGGGCATGGGCTAGTGGGGCTAGACTTCTGGTCCGGATGCATGCGAAGCGTAACAAAATTGAGCGTGTGGGTAGCACAACGCTGCAACGCACCAGCGCGTAGAAGGGTGTGCTCGCCACGTCCTCGCCGCTGCCGGCGCTGTTGAACTGCCAGGAGCTGCAGGGCAGGTGCGAGGCCGGCAGACCCTGCCAGGTGGTATCATTCAGCAGCAGCCGCACCACCACCGGCTGCAGCTGCTGCTGTGTCCCATCAGCACCCGCTTCCGCATAACTGCTACTGCTGGTGCTGCCCCCGCTGTCCAGGCTGCTGGTGTGCAGCCTCTCCACCAAAGTGCGAACCGCGGCGACGTCGTACGGCGCCAGCTCGCCGCCCGCTGTGTACGCCACTGCCTCGCGCACTGGCGCGTGCGCCGCCGCCGCCAGGGCGGGCCCCAGCGCCGCTAGAAGCTCCAGTTGGGTCCGGCGAGCCAGCGCGCCGTACCAGCGCGCCGGCGGCTTGCGGCGGCGCAGCACCAGGGCCGCCGTGAGGTTGGCACTGAGTTTGAGGGGCCGTGTCTTGTCTGAGGCGCAGCTCAGCACCTCGAACGTGCCCTCATCTCGCCAAAACACACCACCGCCACGCCCGCGGCGTGCTGTGTTGCCTGCGCGCGCGCATGCCGCATGGTCATGATGGCGGGCCGGTTGGGGCAAACGCCATGCTAACCAAGAAAGCAGCCTTGCCCGTAAGCCGCCCCTGAATGGATGGCCAGGAGCTACCCTGACGCCGCGCCCTTTTGCTTGCTAGCTCTGATGACCCACCCGAGATGTTGACGTTGTTCAGCTGCACGACGTAACACCGCGCGAAGGTGGAGCAGCCGCGGCCCTCCGCCACGTATAGGCCGCCGCCATTCAGGTCGGCTGCATTTGCAGCCACGTCACAATCCTCCAGCTGCACACACAGGCCGCGACAGGTAAGTCGGCAGATGTGACGTGATCTACTGCCCCGCTGCTCTCCTCTCTTCTCCCCTACACAGGCCATTTAGCTTGTCGCGGACCAACGTCGCCACTCCGTGTCCCGTATCACCCTGCAGGATGGCTGACCCACCGTCACGACGCTGCCTGCCTGGCCCGTGACGCACACGGCGCCGCCGTCGCCCCTGTAGCAGGGCTGGCCCGCCGCGCTGCCGTTGGCGGTGCCCTCCAGCCCGTACAGGCCGGCGTAGCCGGGGGCCAGAGGCGGCGCCAGCGCGGAGTTGCCGAGCAGCCGCAGGCCGCGCAGCGTCACCTGCGGCGTGGCGCGGCGTCGTGCGTAACGCGGTGCGTGCAAACCCATGATAGGTTTAACAAATTGAATCGGGAAGCGCGCATGCGCTTTCCCCGCCCATGTGCGTGCAAACGGAACGAACTACCCCCAGATAGACTGGGCTGGTGTTTACACCCCCCCCCACACACACACACACGCGGGATAACGTTATGGGCGGCCTCAGGGGTACAGGCGCGGCGTCCTCTCAGCTTGCCTCGTCAGCCCCGATCCGGGTCTCTGCAACCGCCGCCCGCCACGCGCCTCCATGCAGCCTCGTGCTATTTGTTTCCGCGCCGCCCCAAAATCGTTCCCTTCCACGGGCATTAGAATAGTTAATGGGCGGGCTTTGGGATGCGTGTTAGGTAGCTCACTAACTTGCTTGTTGCACGCCGCCCCCGATTCGCCTTTGCCATTTTGCCTGCCCGTGACACTGCTGTGCTGCCGCCTTGTGCTTTCAATTTGCGCTCGCCTATAGGTGAGCCTGGCTACGGACAGCGGGCGGGTAACAGGGCATTAGGCGTGCCGGGCAAACGTTTCTAGCGCGTCAATGGCGCGGCGCATGGACGCATACAGGTGCACCTCGGAGACGAGGCTGAATGCCAAACGCCCGGGTAGGGGGTTCCAGGCGTCATATGCGGGTAAGTATGCAAAGGTAGACAACAAGGGCAACATCGCCAACGCGGAGCTCGGTAACCGGCGTAGGTATCTGTGTACAATTGCGCGCGCGTGTTTGGCGGGCTTATTTGTCCGTCTGCTTGATTGTTTTTAACACACACACACACACCCTTCCACCACTGCCATTTCGCATGCCCGTGACACCTTTTTAACACCCCCACCGTGTCCGCGTTGTCAATGTACATCGCGCCGCCGCCATTGGCCGTGTTGTTGTAGAGCAAGATGGCCGGCTGACGCTCCAGCGGGTGGGACGGCGACGGGGTGTAGCGCGTGATGTTGTCGGCCGGGTAGAAGTCCTGCACCGCCCAGCCCTGGCGCAGCACGTCCTCTGACGGGGGACCCTCCACGTCCGCGAGCAGCCCCGAGAACCCCGACCAGCTGTTCAGCTCCGTTGTGCCGCGGGTGTAGATCGCGCCGCCGAGAATGGCACGGTTGTGGGCGAAGAGGATGCCGTACGGCACGACAGCGGGCGCGGCGTCGCCGTACACGTGCACGACGCCCGGGGCGCCCACGTGCTCGGGCGCCAGGGTCAGGTTGGAGATCTGCTGCTGGTCCACCAGCGCCGCGTCCAGCCAGAACTCTGAGCAGTACACAGTCGCCATGGCGCCGCCTGTATGTGTGTCGTCAGCGGCGGCCAGTGCTCAGCCTGCTGCCCGCAAACCCGCAAAGCACGGTACATGCAGGCTCTCTTCCTGGTCCTCGAAATGCTCTCCAATGTTGGTATGTTCGCTACCTTCTCAATGAGATACGGTACCAAGCTAGCAGACGCCACGCCATCATAACGCCATTGCCCCAACAAGGAATGCACACGACACATTTTGCCTACCTGCCACGGCGCTGTTACCCCGAAACTGGGACAGCCTGACCTCCAGCTCGCCGTACGCCACGTACACGGCACCGCCGTACCCCGCCTCCATGTCGTGCAGGGTGGGGTACAGGGTGTCGTCACGTGCGCCCCGCAGCGGCGAGGTGTCGGGCCAGGCCCAGGGCTCCACGACCGTGTTATTCACAAACATGCTGGGGTAGAAGACTTCGTCGGAGAGCGTCAAGATTTCCACTATGGCGACCCTGTGTAAGCAGGCCAGCCCGGTGCGAGTCCATAATAAGCCCGTGCCGCCGTGCGCAAGCCAACACATTGCGCCAGCAGCATGCATGCGCGCCCGAATGCGTAGCCATTTGTTCTGAAACGCGCAACGCTAACCGTCCTCCCCAAATGTGCACGCCGCGCCTACTTGACTACTTGTGCACACGTACACACGCACCTGCTCGTCGCCAGTGCGCCCCCCACGATGGCCACGTTATTCTCAAACAGGGTGCCCTTGATGGAGAGCGAGCCCGGAGAGTCCACCGCCCGCAGCGCGCCGCCCGCGTGCCGCGCCACCCGGTTGCCGACAAAAGTGCAGTTGAAGACGTCCAGGTCCTTGGTCTGTTCTGCGTACACCGCACCTGTGGTACGGGGTTGGATATGCTGGGTGCGCGCGTGGCCACTGCCGTGTATACATCCGTGCAGTATGAAATGCCCGGGTTGCAAGCGGCCTAGCCATCTGGGGCATCTGGGGCGTGTTTTACAACGGTAAGACACACATACTCCCAGCAAGCAAGCAAGGACGCATGCAGCAGCAGGTGCCTGCTGCCTCCGCCTCTGGCATTGGCACTAGCGCACCCACCTCCTCCGGCCTGGTCTGAGCGCAGCAGCGGGTCGGTGGCCGACACGAGCGGCATCAGCATGGCACTGTTGTTGATGAAGGTTGACGTGTCGAAAACCCAGGTGCTGTCCTGGGAGGCCTGCAGGCCGGCAATGGCGCCGCCGCGGCGACCTGTATACGAGTGCATGTGCATGTGCACGTACGGGCAGCAAGCCCCACTCATGCGATGTGCGCTTAGTGTTAGCAGCTGTGGTATATCGGTAGTATGGTAATAAGCCGCGTTGCCGCGTCTGCCCCATCCAGGAAATGTTGACTTCTTTGGAGCGAAGTATGAGCGTCAAAGAAGGCAGGTTCTTACGACGACCTTGTGTTTTCGGCACGAAGTGCCGTACGAGGCTTCCAGCCTCTTATGGTGCAGACGCCGCTAGTAGCGGCATCTGCCTAAAGTAGTTATGTTCTCCTACTGTCTCTACTGTCCTATGAACATCCTTTCTTTCTTTGGCTGCACATTCGTGCGCCAGCGGCAAGATGGCCTCTTGCCGCCCACACTTGCATTTTCTTCTCTTGGTTACCTTCACTGGTAATACCCGCCCACCCGCCCGGTGCACCTGTTGGCTCCTGGCATGCCGCGGGCGCCATGCCTCTTCCTGGCCGTTGTGTGCGCTTCAGTGGGCCCGGGGGCGCCTGCGCTGTTGTTGGGGCCGGCTCGGGCCTGTGCCCCCGCTGTCCTCTGTGCACGCGCGTTTCGTCGCTGCCGGCCTGTGCCCTGCCCAGTTCTCGCCGTTTGCACAGGCCCATGGTGGCAGCTTGCAGCGGCGCGTGCGCTGGTCACCCCTGCTGTGTCGCCCGGCCTGCGGGCTGGTCCGCTGCCTGCGGTGTGTGGCTGGATCTGGCAGCGGTGTGCCCAGCGCTTGCGTGCTTGTTTGTGCTTGGTTGCCTATGGCCGGTGGCCTTCGTTTGTGCTGCCGTGGTTTGCTCGTGGCTCCTGCCTTTCCGGCCACTAGATCTGCCTTGGTTTGCTGGAGACAACTATCTTTCAGGCCACTAGGTCTGCCTTGGTTTGCTGGAGACAACTATCTTTCAGGCCACTAGGTTGCCTTGGTTTGCTGGAGACAACTATCTTTCAGGCCACTAGGTCTGCCTGGTTTGCTGGAGACCACTATCTTTCAGGCCACTAGCTGCCTGGTTTGCTGGAGACAACTATCTTTCAGGCCCCTCTGCCTGGTTTGCTGGAGACAACTATCTTTCAGGCCACTAGGTCGAAGTGAAAATGGGTGGTTTGGGGTACGGATGGATGGTGGCCCAGGGTTTTCGCTTTGGTTGGACACTTGGTTTATGACTTTATGGACAATGAATTATGGACAATCTATGTAACGGGGAGGAGTAAGAAGGCTCCCTGGTGGCCCCACCCCCCGCCAGCCAAGTAAGCCGCACCCACCCGCTGTATTGTTGACGAAGAGGCACCCGATGATTCGGTCGCGGCCGCCGCCGTAGCCGCCATTGGTCTCATCCTCAACCTGCACATCCTCAGCAGTCACCTCCGTACTCACGACCCACAGGGCGCCGCCGTCAGAGTGTGGGGCGCTGTTTGAGTGGAACCTGCGCACATGGACACAGGACATGCATACGTATACGCACACACAGAATACAATGTCTTTGCGTTTTAAAGTCATTGCGTGCGCTCTCATACAAACACACAGCAGCGAGCAGCCAGTAGCTAACGGAGCAAACTGAGGGGAGCAGTGCAGCGTCAGCAACGAGGCCGGCACCGCCGGGCCCGTCCACAGCCTGTGCTTTCTCAAGCGAGCTCAGGTGAGCCACTCACGTGCAGTTGCGAATCTCTGCATAGTAAATGTCGGTAAAGTAGGCTGCAACAGCAGGCAGAGACAAACAAGGGCACCGCGCGGACAGTCAGGACTCAGGAGCCAGCCTGTGGGGCTCAACTTACAAACACGCAAGTGGCCCGCTCCGCCGCAAGGCGGCCGCGGCCAAGTCGCACGCATTCTTGCCACTTCGCAAGCTGTTAATAACAACTGACCTGCGCCGCCGCCACGTGGGGATGAGTTGTTGACGAACCGGCTGTCCATCAGCACCACCGCCCCCTTCCCAATCTTGAGCGCAGCCACGCCGGCGCCACCTGCAATCAAGTTAGGGCGATGCCGGCAATCAATGAGCGAGGGCGGGCGGGCGGGCGGGCGGGCGGGCGGGCGGGCGGGCGGGCGGGCGGGCGGGCGGGCGGGCGGGCGGGCGGGCGGGCGGGCGGGCGGGCGGGCGAGATGTGATGCAGCTATGTGCGTGACGGGCCTGCGCAGGCGCACGCCCCCCCCCCCCCCAGCCATGTGGACTCAAGCCTGGCTGCGGTGGTCCAATGTGCGCATGTGCCCCGTGTGTGCATGCATGTGCCAGGTGTTTGTGTGCGTGGGTGCGTTCGGGACGCACCGTGCGCCTCGTCAATGTTTTTGCCGCTGGCGGTGAACGTCTGCACGTTGTTGGTAAAGCTGGACGCAGACACGATGAGCCCGCCGCTGGTGTCGACGGACAGCGCGCCGTTGCGGTTGTCGGTGAAGCTGCGCAAACGCACACACGCACAAAGCAGCAGAATCAGGACGCACCCTGCTACCATCGGATTATGATTGGCCCTTTGCACTGAACCGTATGTGCCGCACCGCACATGGTACTCACAAGGTGCGCCCTCGCACCTGCAGTTGTCGATGTGCGCCCGGAAGACCTCTGTGATGTACAACGGCCGCTCGCCGGTGAGGCAGCGCGCGTCGGGGCCCGCGCCCGGAGGCACACGCCTGTACGAGTGGTGGCGCACATACAGGCACACGCGTACGTGACCCCCCGGGCATGGCGGCTGGCAAGCAGGTCAGTTTTGCTGCACAGGCAAACAGCAGGCAGCCGCAGACGCTGCATGCACCTGCGTCAACGCGGTCATTCCTCGTCAGGCAGCAACAGCAGCAAGCAAGCAGCAGGAGCAGCAGGAGCCGCGGCAGCCTCCCTAGCTAGTTGCATATGCAGGTACCTGCAGTAGTTGCTCGCAAAGACGGTGTTGTTCACGAGCACGCTGGTGCGGCCCGGCAGCAGGTTCTTGTCGATCACCGGGTGGTCGGAGCCCAGCACCTGAAGCGTGCCGTACATGAAGCTGGGGTTGTCTGCGGGCGGCGGGTGGGTGGGTGGGTGGGTGGGTGGGTGGGGTTATATTAGTTGGGGGCCAACCTATGTTCGTGGCCGTATGTTCGTGGTCCCCAAGTGCGTGCACGGTGGTTAGTTTGGCCGCCCCCGACAGTTGCTCATGCGCGCACTACTACTGCTAGCTGCTTGCCACGCCACGCCGCTCACCTTCAAACGAGCAGCCCTCCACGAGCACGCGTGACTCGGCCTGCCCCTGCCCCTGGCCCTGCTGCGCCGTCATGGCCACCAGCACCGAGTGGTGCGAGCCCGCGCCCATGTCGTACAAGAAGTCAATGACGGACGCCTCCAGCTGCGTGACCGCCAGGAAGCTGCGTGGGTACAGCCACATCTGCTCCGGTACCAAGCTCCCTGCGTGCGCGCGTGCGTGCATGCGGCGCAGCAGCAGGTGCAGCAGGGGTAGTGGGTTGCGGGTCAACAAGGAATGTAAGCTTTGTTCAGCCGGAAAATGGGCTGAGCCCCCGAATCCTTGGGGCGGGACGATCTTATGAGCTAATAGGCATGTAACGGCCCCGTCACTTCCATGCCACTACGAAGCACAGGCGCGTGGCTAGGGCACCCGCGTTGGGTGCAGGGCGGGGACGGCATGCGCGCGTGCAGGATTCCCAGCGCCATCCATGCGTGCCTTGCCACGTTACCAAACACCCCTTTGGCCTTTCAACTAAACCAGTC
The DNA here is from genome assembly GCA_016834605.1 of Chlamydomonas incerta. Lineage (NCBI taxonomy): Eukaryota > Viridiplantae > Chlorophyta > Chlorophyceae > Chlamydomonadales > Chlamydomonadaceae > Chlamydomonas > Chlamydomonas incerta. The sequence continues at coordinate 267,499 of JAEHOC010000083.1, forward strand.
AGCAGCGGACAACCGAACGCTCCATCCAGCCATGGGGCCTGCTGCTGCTTCTGCCTCACACGCACCGCCGGCGGTACACCGCCACCACCGCCACAAGCCCAGTAACCACTCACGCGCGAAGCTGCTGCCGGTGATGGTCACCTCGTCGCGCACCTCGTCCAGCCACAGCGAGCCGGTGGTGGTGTCGAACTGTTGGGAGGGGGTGGTTGTAAACACCAGCCCAATCTAAACCCAAACGAAACTCGACAAGGGACAGGCAGGTGCAGTTTGCGGCAATACAGGGTAACGGTATACTCATGGGGGTACATTCATGATTAAGTAAGACGTGAAGAGTTAGGGGGGGTTAGTTAATTAGCCACCGCGTGTCCGCTGGGGATGAGCTACAGATAGGATCACATAAAGGGTGGGAGAGCGGCACGGGTTGCGAGAGCACGCGTGGAGGTAGCATGCCTAGGTAGCCTAGGCAGCGGAGCGCACACTCCATCCGCCTGCCTACCTAGCTCCCGCACAAGTAAGTCAGTCCCACCTTTCGCGCCACACAAGCCACACGTACGCGCACCAACGCACCTGGCACCCGGTCACAGCGACGCTCTTGGCCCAACGCAGCCAGAACACGGGCATGCCGCTGCCGTGGTCGCGGGCGGTCACGCCCCGAATGACCGCGTCCAGGGCGTGCCGCATGGGCAACTCGCCCGACCAGCCCTCGCCGCCCGCGATGCTGCTCCAGTCTGCAGCAGCAGCAGCAGCAGCAGCAGCAGCAGCAGCAGCAGCAGCAGCAGCAGCAGCAGCAGCAGCAGCAGCAGCAGCAGCAGCAGCAGCAGCAGCAGCAGCAGCAGCAGCAGCAGCAGCAGCAGCAGCAGCAGCAGCAGCAGCAGCAGCGCAGCGAGGCATGAAGCACGCGTAGCGCACAGCGCATGCGTAGCGGCAGACACACGCCTCACGACACGACCTGGTTACGCGCCCGCACCATCCACCGGCGGCGCCAACCAAGTAGGCGAGCCTGCCGCCGCGCGGCCCGCAACACAACACACACACACACACACACACACACACACACACACACACACACACACACACAAACACTCGATCACGAGACTCGATCAGTCAACCGTTGAAACCGTAGTTACACACACACACACACACACACACACACACACACACACACACACCTGCGGCGGTGGTCATGACGGCCGCCCCGTCATTGTCCTCCATCTCGCCACCCTCCACCAGCAGCGACACCATGCCCGCCGCGCCCGCCGCCGCGCCCGCCACCGGCGCGTTGCGGCTGTGCACCACTACAGCTCCCAGCGTGCGGCCGGTTACGTCCGGCAGTGGACCCACGGCGCTGCGGGAGGATGATAATGAGGCGGTCGAGAAGCAAATAAGCAATTCCATACGTCAGGGCATGGACTGAGGGAGCCAGCAGCAGGGTGAGGGGCACGCCCCAATACCGTACTCGCCTGCTGCCGGAGGCGGTGGGGTCCAGGAACAGGCCGTACAGCGGCGAGCCCCCAGACCTGAAGCTGGCCATCTGCGCGGCAGCCAGTGTGTTGCCGGGCATGTATGTTTATGGGCATAAGGGAGCTTATGCCGAAGCTTAGTAGTAACGAAGCGGTTGACGAAGAGCGGAATCCCCACCCCACACACACACACACAAAGGCACTCAAGCAAGCACGATGTGGCTGGCCCCGGCTGCGGTCCCCAGCACAAGAAGTGCGCCTTGCTGGGTCTCTATACAACAATGCCCAGACCGCACAAGGTGATGTTATGCGAAGGGCGGGCTGCTGCTCGGCCGCTCACCGCGCCCCAGGTGTGCAGCAGTGGGTACGTGTAGGTGAGCCAGGGCATGACAGCCTTGAAGAGCTGCAGGCCCGGGCCCGCGCCGCCAGTCTCTGCGTCCAGCACCGCGCCCCCCTGCAGCGCGCCCGCCGCGTCCAGCGCCTCCTGCCACATCAGGCGGTTGCGGCGCAGAGAGGTGTTGTGCAGCTGCACGTCGCACCGCTCCGCGCCGTCGCAAAGCAGGAAAAGGCCACTGGTGGCCACGCCTGGGGCGGCAGCAGGAGCAGGCGGCGGTGTGGGCGTTTTGCTTGTGTGTTGCGTGCGTGACGGGTGCGTGGCGGGTGGCGCTGGCGTTGCGAAGAGCGCACGAGGACTTCCCTGGCTTGGGCACACAGTAGCCTGCAAAGTGCGCATACGCAGCAGCTCCATCTTTTGCGGCGCCCGCACCCGTGTTGTCCTCAAACGTCACATTCTGCAGGGTCACGCTGCAGGCCAAGCCACCGCCGCCGCCGCACGTGACCGTCGCGACCGCCTCCATGTCGTCGGCCCAGGGGCCCTCCTGCGAGCGAGCGGGGGAAGCAAGGGAGCGCCAGGCGTCCAGACCCCGCAGGCATGCAGCAACGCCCAGGCGCCGACCGCTGCACTAAGTGCGCTTCCCATAAAACTTCCACCGCTTGCTGCCGATGTCGTCGACCCAACACTGCAACACTGCTGCCCCGCCGGCAAGGGCCAGGAACTGTCCGTGGCCCGTTGAAATCTAATTTCAAGCAGCTGCGCTGCAGCAGCAACCGACAAGGCAGTGCCCCCCCACCACACACACACACACACACACACACACACACACACACACACACACACACACACACACACACACACACACACACACACACACACACCTACCTTCAGGCCCGGATGCAGGACCTTGGCCCACTCCAGCGGCCGCTGGCTTGCAACTGCCCGCGCCTGGGCCGCGCTCATCCCCCCGCCGCCACTAATGCCACCGCTGCCGGCAGCCCCAGAGGCGCTGTCTTGCAGCAGCCGCTGTCGCTGCCTGCGCACCACCTCGCCCACGGTCAGCTGCGGCCGCCGGTCCTGGCCCTGGCCCTGGAGCGGCTGCTGGATTGAAGCGGAGGAGGAGGCAACGGCTGCACGCCACGAGCCCGGCGCTTGCAAGCGCTGCTGCTCCGGTTGCCGGGTGCCAGCAGCGGCGCCCTGCCGCCAGGCGCCGCACTGCCCACGGCCCTCGATGGATGGGGAGCAAGCGGCCCCACGCCCTGGCCTGCTGCCGGCATTACCTTCCTCCGCGGCGGTCCGCCTGCGCCGGGCCGGGGGCTGGGGCACGGCATAAATCGCGCTGCTGTGGCGGCTGCCGCCAGCGTACGCGCCTCCATAGCCGCCCAAGCCTCCATCATAGCCACCCAAGCCTCGACCGTAGCCGCCGTAGCTGCCTCCGTAGCCGCCATACCCCCCGTAGTTAGGCTGCGGCTGGCTGGGCCCATCGCTAGCCTCCGATTGAGGCGGCGGCGGGAGGAAGTGGTTGGCTGTGAAGAGCGTGCCCCGGAGGCTGAGCGTGCCCGAAAACTCCGTGATGTGGATGACTAGGGCCCGCGTGTCAGCCGTAACTGCCGCCACGGACACAGCATTGCCAAAGTCCACTCGTGCGGGGTCCTGCAGAGTGTGGGGCATGCCGCGTTGGTGTCGTCACACCGATTAAGTGGCACTACAAGGCTCCCGTCGATATGCGGCACACCCGCACACCCGCAGGATGCTCCCCTTCACTGCAGTCGATTTGACTTTGCCCGAACACACCTTGAGCGCGCGTGTGAAGTTTGTGAAGATGCAGTTTGCTACAGAAATCCTTGCGGTAGACCCGGGTGACACAAGAAGAGCAGGCCTGGAGCAGTCACGGAGCTCAATGCTCTCCAGTGTGAGCTCTGTCACACTGCTCTCCACCTCCAACAGCCCAGTCTCGACGCCCGAGCATTTAAAAATTGAGACCGGCGCGCCGTTGACTTGTTGCCCCACGATACGTACGTTTAGGGCATTAACAATTACTTCATTTGAAAGGGATACTGGCCCAGCAGGCAGGCGCACAACCAGTTTCGTGACGTTTTGTACAAGGGCACCTCGCAGGCTGTCTTCGTCGGTTACATCAAGGTAAAAAGCATCATCTCCTGTAACAGCTAAAGAAGCCGCGAGAGAGACAAGCAGAGTGACAAGACGGAGCGCAGCTCGCCTCATATTGAGACGCTATCCATGTCACTAGCGAATGAAAATGACACTGTTGCTATGACACGACACGTTCGAAGAGTTCCGCCCACACTGGCGGTTCCGCGCCCGTACTGCCGTGTGCAGGCCGTATCGTCTAAAGCACGTGCTTTGCAGAGTCGGGCAGAGTCCATCTGGCTATGCAGTAAATGTTGGAAGTGCCACGGTCAGGCCCAGGGAATGGCGTCGATTTGCGGGCGACAGCCCCTGCATGTTCTCGCCAAGGTGTCTCGCTCAGAAAAGCGGCTCCTGTGCTCCTACTGGCTCCTAACACAATAACACAAAGAATACCCCACATGTACCACACCGCCTCACCCTGCCACGCGCGCGCTGACACTCCCACGGCATCTGTGTGTGTGGTTACAGAGAGTGGTGCGCACGTTCTTGCGCACGTCCTTGCGTGCCTCCTGCTGCGGAGGCCCGGGCCGGGGTGACCCTTACAACGCAATCTTACCACGCCACCACCCTGCGACCCCCGACCCCCTATCCGGCCGCACGCAGGGGAGGGCGAGTGCGACCCCCAGCCCCCTCCCCTGGCCGCACGTGATGAGATACTTGTAAGAGCCACCGGCAAATGACATCAGTGCCCATATCTTCCATCTTCGCTGTAGAAATTTGTCCCAAATCCGCTGAAGGCGGAGAAAAATTTTGGGGATTTGGGGCCGCGCATCTACGGAGCGTAGACGTTTTGGGCGGATTTGGCGGTATTTTAGACAGGGAGCGTAGATGGTTTGGGGGTTTTGGGGGCGTGCCCCTAGGAAAAGTTTTCGGGGTGTAGATGGCGCGGGAGGGGTCATCTACGCTATGTAGACGCCGGGGGCCAAAGGCCATCTACATGATACGGGCACTGAATGACATACTAGCTGGGCTGGGCTGGGCTGGGCTGGGCTGGGCTGGGCTGGGCTGGGCTGGGCTGGGCTGGGCTGGGCTGGGCTGGGCTGGGCTGGGCTGGGCTGGGCTGGGCTGGGCTGGGCTGGGCTGGGCTGGGCTATGTGCTCTGGGTGTGACTTCGGCTGCGTGACGCCGCACCGACCCTCCCAAACCTGTCACGCCCATCTGCCGGTTCCTGCCAGGGGAGGACCTCCCCTGGTTCCTGCCTACCTCGTCGTCAGTGGTGGTGGGAGGACCAGGGCATGGGATGAAAGCGACACGCCCCAGATGTGACAGATGAATTCCCCGACCCAGCAAGCCCTGATGCGACAACAAACAAGTAGGAGGCTGTGTGACGCGGTTACTGTACCGATGCGCGCTGCCTCAGTTTGCTGTTACACGGTCCTCACGCTCCGGGCGCCCGGCCAGGCTAGAGCACCAGACAGACACATGCGACGCCACACCGCGCGAGACGCATCGACGCAGCGCACCTGCGAGCAGGCGACCAGCGTCCACGGATGAGCGCCGTCAACGGAGACCAGCCGAATGCGAACAGAGTGCAGCAAAGCAATGGCCGGGCGACAGTGTGGCAAGCAGAGGCAAGAACAGTAGGGCGCGGCAAAGCAGAAGTAAGAGGGCGCCCCAAAAGTACGACATTGGTGGGCGGAGCGAATGCGGTGCGAGCACGCGATCAGCACAACCGGAGGCGAGGACGCGTAGCTGACGGAAAAGGGATGGTGCTGATGTTCGGGAGGAACTGAGCGCGCGCCCTACAAATGAGACGCAAGTTTGCGAGAAGTTGGCTGGAAGCGCACACTGAAGCACGCGGAGGCTGGCAAGCTGCGTGCGTAAACCGGCGCAATATGTAATGGTCAGCGATGTGCGGAACGGTGTGAGGTCGAGGCAGCTGGCAGTGGCGGGCGCGCTGCGAGTGACCGTCGGTACCTCGTCAGTGGTCACACCAAAAGTGATTTGACCGGCGGCGGAGACGTGCAAAGCCGGCAGATGGGCGTGACAAAGCCTTTGGTGCGGCCACACCTGGCAAACTGCAGCACCGTCCCCAGTTCTCAATCTAAACGCAATTGCTACGCAGTACCCCGGCTTGCCCCTCCCCCCTGACGGATCACGCAATACCATCAAAGAGGGATGACGGGAATCATTTGTTGCCCTACGAGGACAGCAGGAGACCGGGGGGAGGGGGACTGAGGCGCTCCCATGGAAGCAAGGCCTACTAGCCCAAGGCACAGAGTATGCTAGAGCAGGGCGTCCGTACTAGTACGTGCTCGCTGGCTCGTGAGCTGCGTCAGCAGGTCCCTCCTGTAACCAATGCAATCTGCGGTGCACGTACGGTACGTGGGGGCCGGGCTCACGCGTGCTGACATCACTGCACCAGTGGTCGTATCTTACGAAGACAGGGGCGGCGTCAGTGGACGAATTCCAATTCACGGCTTCGTTTGATTGACGAAGGCACTGCCGCCGCTTCGTTCACCCCGAAAAATTCCAGGGCCTCCGCCCCCGCGCTTGTGGCACGGTTCATGGCAGCAGCACAATACACTCCCAGCGCACGCCTGCAGCCAGCGCACGCCTGCAGCCCATAATTGCGGTTAGCAGCATGAAGTACTGTGTCCGCCCCAAGCCCATGTTTGCCCTCCAGCACACCCCACGTAACCCCGCGTATTTTAGGCCGTCCAAGTCATGAATAGAAATTTTCTTCCGCCAGCGGCGTTTGGGGGCAAATTTCGTTCCTGACGAAGGAAGATGCGACCACTGGCTACTGCACCCAGTGTCCCAGCCGGTGGGGGCCAGGGAAGGACACACCGTATCGCGCCGTGATCTGGAGCCTTTGGAGTGCGCTTTCCGTTGGGCGCCTCAAGTCCGTGGGATGGGAATGACCCAATAGGGCCGGCTGTTTATGCACTTTGACCGTGTGGGATTTATGAACTTGACGTGCACACACGAGGGGTGGGGGGTGCGCGGCGCACATCTGGAGGCGCGCATTTAGAGCCCCGATCCGGAAGTAGTCGGGGAGGGGAGCCCGGCACTGTTGGCATGACGAATCGAGCAAGGCATCATGAAGGCAGGGGGGTGGGGGTGGGGTGGGGTGGGGGTAGAAAACAAAGTGCCGCACCCCATGCCCCGAAATCCCCCGGGACCCCCCTTGCGGAGACGACCGCCCCCCCCCCCACGGACAAAACCGTGTCGTTTAGGGGTTAAAACCCCTCCATTTAATACCAAAGTGGTGCCAATCGACTCCTCTTTATCTATCACGCCATGTCATTGGCGGCATGTTCTGAGACTTCGGCACCCACAGGATTCTATCCATGGAAATCCCCCCGGCCCAGCCCACCTCTCACAAGTGCCCCATTCTACATAATGCCATGTGGCACCCTTGTTAGACATGCGCACCAGCGCTTGAGAGCCCCGCCGTGTCGGTGCGCATGTGTCGACATGTGGGGACATGTGCCGACATGTGCACGCCAGGGCATGCAAATGGGCCTCCCACGCTGTGTTTTGTGCTTATTACGGCATAGCATGAATAGTCCAGCCTCTTGGTGCTGCGCTTGGCCCCTGGTGCTGTCCGTGGGGCGCTTCCCCGAAATCCGCCAGGATGGGCTCCCGAAACCCGTCGGACCCCCAGGGACGACGACCGACCCCCCAACTTCGGCGCCCCAGAACTTCCTCACCAGACACCCCCAGAAAACTAAAATAAAAGCACGTGCGTAATGCTCTCGTTAAGCTCTTTAATTTTGAGCATGGGGTACGATCCTGAGCTTTCTACCCCCCCCCTGATGAAGGCATCATCACTCGCACCCCTGCTCGCACCCACCGGCAAGTTAATCCGTGCATATGTTACCAAGGCAGTGAGTGTTATTTTGCAGCCTCACACGGTACTGCCCAGCGCCTCGCGCTCGCTCGCAAGTGGTACGCAGGCCGGGTTCGCGCCAACGCGTATCACGTTGCCAGGCATGCAAGCAGGCACTGGCAGGCACGGTCCCAGACAGGAGAGGTCGTCAGCCCGGCATTAGGGCGCAAAACGGGTGAACTTTCACACGGTGCGTGATGAGGCCCGGGGCAGCGGTTCCAAATAGCCGTCGTCTTCAAAGTCGTCTGCGCGGCGGGCCAGTCCGGCGCCCGATCGGTGACTAAAAAACGCCGGCACTGCACGCAAGGGTTACGTCAGCGTACCGGTTCGAGCGTCCAACCAAAGACCAAGGCCTTTCACTTAGATCTTTCTTACCTTTCCATAATGCTTGCTTGTGCGCTGCGTTTCGTTTATAAGTGCCGGGAGACGAACCGACGCGGACGCCAGTAGCGCGGATGACGGTGCGCACATGTGTGAACATCCTCCACTCAGTAGCAATAATGGCATAAATCAATGAGACTTGCGTGCTCTTAAGGAAGTCATTTTGCTCGCAGACCGAAGCATGTTGAATTTATCGCAAGCATAAACATAGTCGACGCGCCTGGACTTACAGCACGCTCTTTCCAGACTCTAGTAGTTTATCAACGCATATATAAGGGCAAGATAAGCTGGGCTGGCCGGTGGTTTCGTTTCATTCCGCCAGAGTTCACAATGCCTAATGGCCGACGCCCGCCGGTGCCGGTCGTCGCGCTCTTTGCTCTGTGGACCGCGCTTCTGGCTCTGCCAGCCGTGAGGGCATCACATTACCGAGGAGGCTCCATTGACTATGATGCAAATACTACCAACATCATTGTCTCCGTTACGCAATCCTGGGAGTACGTGCTTGGGGCGGGGGCGGGGGCGAGCGGTGCAGAGGGCACGTACGGGCACAAGCGGGTTGATAACACAGAAAGCAGGTGCTAGCCTTGCATCCTAGGGCACGCGAGCGAGTCGCTGCCTCCCTCACTCCTGCTGAACCAGCTCGCCTAACGCCCCCACTCCCGAACACCACCGGCTCCCCATTGCCCCCCTTGCCTCCGTTCCCAGGACCGGCTCGTTAGATTCGACCAGCGTCAGTGGCTGTGGCGTGTCGGGCTCCACGTCGTACTCGGCCGGCCACATCATCGGGTCGGGCACCGACTCGGCCGGCTCCGGATACACCACCACCAGGTAGGCAGTGCTGCTGTGCTGTCGGGTCATGGGGCGTGAGGGCGGGCCGCGTCACCATCACGTGGGGGCGTGCGTGGCCTGCTCGCAATGCACAGTGCGGCCTCGTGCTGCCGCGCCCCTGATTGGGCACCGGCAGCAGCGGCGGGTGAAGCTGTGAGTGAAAGCACCTGCTGACTGGTGCGAGCATCACAAACAAACACCGCCGTGCAGTGCCGTACGCGCGTGCATGACTCCCCCGTGCGCTCCACAATATGGTACATACGCGCACGCAGGACTGTCTTCGTTGCACCGCTTCCCACCGCAACCTGCACCATCAAATACTCCGACTGCTGCCGAATCAGGTGCGTGGGGCCATGCAAGGAATGCGTGTGGATAGCTAGATGGGGGCCAGCAGGCACTTATTACCTGGACCGCCGGGCGCGGCGGGTACGGCTTGGGCCGCCGCCAGCCGAGTGCTGACCGAGCTAGCCGCACGCGAGCTAGGCTAGGCAGGTCAGGCCGACTGGTTGCTCAGTTATAACCCTCTCTGGGGCCCGTTGCTGATTATTGGTGCGGTGTTGTCGGCTCCCGCGTGCGCAGTAATATGGTGAGCGGCGGCGATGGCAACTTCAAGGCCTCCGCACAGTTCACCACCACAGCGCCCAGCTCGCTGAAGGCCGCAGCCGCCGCGGTGATGCAAGTGGGCAAGGCGCCATCGGCGGGGGTGAGTGGGGCGCCGCAACCGCTGCTGCATGCCACCTGCCATGACGCGGGGGAGGGGGGGGGACTGGGGGAGGGGGGAGGGGGCAGGGCAAGCACAGCACAGAAACGTTTCGGTTGCATGCTGGGCGGCCGGCCCTCCAGGTGGCGTGCATTGCGCTGCTGGTCACCCTGTTTTATGACCGCCTGCAGGGTTACGCGAGCGTGCTGGTGCCCGTGTCGTCCGCCACCTCATCGGGATTCAGCTGCGCCATCAGCGGCGACGGCGGCATCGCCGCGCCGTCAGGGCTGGCCGCAACAGCCGTGACGGTGAGAGCATGGTGCTATGCCGGGGGCTGGGTCAAGTGTGCATGCGGGTACGTGTACGGGTCAATTGCGCGTATGCACGGCTGCATGGGCCACACGCGCATCACGCGGCGCGCCCAACTAGCAACCTGATCGACATCGGCTGTTAAAATATGGCCCATCCAATTGCCTCTCCACCCAGGGCGGTTGCCGCATCGACTGGTACAACAGCGCCCGGTCTTACACGGACAAGATCCCCGTACCCCTGCGTGTGACCTCCACCGCGGATGCACACTTTGTGGACGTGGACTTTATCCTGGTGCGTACGGCGGGGCGGGGCGCAGGGTGGGGTTAGTTGAGGACTGACGGTCCTGAACCCCTGGTACGATCAAGCGCCGCTTATTCCAATACGCTCTACTTGTTGGCGATTTGCCTTGACCGCGTGGGATGTGTTGCCTTCACTGCGCCCACGCATCTTCCGCAGGAGACCGTGAACACTGGGGGCGCTCCAGTCGTCGCCATGTCAAGTTCTGGGCAATCTCTGAGTTCCGGTGCGGCCCTGGCCTTTACGATTGGGGCGCTCGCTCAGGTGCGATTGGGTACATGGGTCTATGATGCAACAGGACGCGTTAAAGGGCGCGAGTGGGAGTGGGAGCGGAAAGGCATTAAGCATCCCGGGCGCGCGTCCTGCACAGGCCCACCGGGGTTCAGAGCGGGGGTTTCGCCGATTCGGCACGCCGTGTGCACACGCAATGAGATTGTCTGTGCGTTGACAACACATCCCAAAGACGCGAGTTGATACTTCGCTAAATAATTCGCTAAATAAAGTCAGGCCGCCTGGCGCCAGCTGTCGGGCGCGGCTTTTCCCATTTGAGAATGCCACCGCCGAATTCCGTGTTCTGGCATGATTTGGTTGCGTAAGCGACTTATCACCTTGTGCTGCTGCTTGATACTACTTCTTTGACCATTGAAGCCGACCGAGGGCAGCGATGGTGTTAGCGAGCTTAAAATGGCCGACAGACAAGCAACACGCCCCAATGCTTTTGTCCAAGCATTTTTTCATCGTCACAGAATCCGCTGCTCGCCTGGGCCACCTCGCCGTTCAACACTGGGTGGCCCTGCTCTCGCCGCGGCCGCAGGTCACCTTTGTGGCGACGGACCCAGATGCGGGGGCCTCAATCTCCGTCACCAGCAGCGGGGGCTTGCCGCCGGGCGCGGCCCTGTCGGCCAGCTCAGGCGCGGCCCCCTTCACCACCGTGTTCTCGTGGACACCCGACGCGGCCGCCCCCAGCTCCGGCGTGGTGCAGCTGATCTTCAAAGACAACACCAGACTGCAGACGTCGGCGTCATTCTCGTTTACTCTGTCGACCACTGGATCCTCCCAATCCCCGCCCAGCCCGGAGCCACCAAGCCCAGCCCAGCCGCTACCGCCTAGCCCTCAGCCTCCTTCGCCTGCGCCGCCCAGCCCGGAGCCACCAAGCCCGGTCCCGCCGCTACCGCCTAGCCCTCAGCCTCCTTCGCCTGCGCCGCCTAGCCCTCAGCCTCCTTCGCCGGTGCCGCCTAGCCCGGCACCGCCTAGCCCGGCACCACCCAGCCCGCTGCCGCCGAGCCCGCTGCCGCCTTCGCCTGCGCCTCCTTCACCAGAGCCGCCCAGCCCAGCGCCGCCTAGCCCCGAGCCTCCTTCACCAGAACCCCCCAGTCCGCCACCGCCCCGACCTCCACCTCCACCCCCACCACCCCCTCCGCGTCCGTCGCGCCCTTCGCTGCCTGCGCCACCCAGCCCAGCGCCGTCTAGCCCCGCGCCGCCGCTGCCACCCAGCCCTGCGCCGCCCAGCCCGGAGCCGCCTGCGCCTCCCAGCCCCGCGCCGCCGAGCCCCGTGCCACCCAGCCCCGAGCCGCCATCTCCGCAGCCGCAGAGAGCAGTCGTGGTGGTGTCGCCCACCTGCAGCGGAGCCGGCACTGCTGGCAGCGGCAGCGGCGGCCCCACCGTCTGCACCGAGCCGTCCGTCATTCAGGAGATTGCGCCCGGCCCCGTCAACCTGACGGCCGTGTACTCCGAGGTGGGCCTCACCTTTGTGCCCTACGCCGCCAACAGCAGCAACAGCAGCAACAACAGCAGTGGCAGCAGCGGCAGCACCACCAGCGCTTCCTACCTGGTCACCGCCAACAACAGTGACGTGGCCAGCCCCGACAACAGCACGCAGCTGCTCCGCATCGTGGCGGGCCTGGCCGGCATTGACGACTGCGTGCTGGTGCCGCCGGGCCTGGTGGGCTTCAGCGGTTACTTTGTGACGCTGCTGGCGAACGCCTCAATCCAGCTGTACACCGGCGACGTGTGCAATCCGGGCACGGAGATGGGCGGCGCGATGGCGATCCCCTCGGGGGGAGCCAGCCCGGCCCACCGGCGGCGGCGCCTGCTGCTGTCAGCTGGGTCGACTGCAGTGCCCCTGCAGCTGCTGCAGGCGCCCGCGGAGGTGTTCTTGGGCGGCAAGGTGGCTTTCAGCCTCCGCCTGCACGCGCCCCTCAGCGGTGGGCCCACCGGCGGCGGTGGGGCCGTGGGCGACACGTCCGTGCGCAACGCCATCGTGGCAGGTGCGCGGGGAGGGAGTTGCGCCAGGGTGCTTGAGGATGACCCCTGGCCACCCTGTAAGCGCGGCCCCGCCTTGCCAAATCTGAGGCAGTGAGCCGCAAGTTAGCTAACCAGTCGCCACCACCCGTCGCTTGCCTCCCGCTGCAGACCGGCTCGTGTTCGTGCTGCGGGTGGTGTCGCCGAGCCCGCCCAACGCCCCACCGCGACCCCCTGCGCCCCCCGCTTCAACCGAGGTGGTGTGGGCTGCGTTTGCGGTCGGCCCGACGGACCCCGACGGGACGCACGCACAGCCCGGCGCCGCCAGCCGGCTGCTGGGCGAGCCGCGGGCCGGCGCCGCCAGCCGCACCCAGTGCGCCAGCGACTCCGGGGCGGCGTCGTGGCTGCCCACGCTGTCGTCACCCCGCTGGGTGGCGGTGCGCTTCGCGGCGCCCTCTACCACCACCGTCACGTCGGCCGCCGCCCTGCCGCTGCCGCTGCTGTCGAGCGTGCGGCGGCTGGGCGTGTACGTGCTGAACCTGGGCGCCCTGTCGCCCGCCGTCACCCGCATCGACCTGCTGCTGCTGCCGGCGGCGGCGGCGGGCGCGGCCGCGAACGTCAGCCTCGCGCCCGCCAGGCCGGGCTCTGCTGCCGGAGCGGGCGGGCAAGTGCTGCCGGTGGCGGTGCCGGTGTATAGCGCGGGGGGCTTGCGCAAGAACGCTTTTGAGTGTCCGGCGCTCAACTGGATTGCGGTGCAGCCCAAGGCGCTGGCGCGCGCGGCGGCGAAGGCCGCAACAGCCATGGGCGGAAAGAAAGCTGCTGCCCGCGCGCAGGTGTGGGTGGTGGCCGGGGCGCGGCTGAGTGTGAACAACGCGCCTGTGGCGGGAAGGCAGGAGCTGCCCAACATACACGCCCTGGGGCTGGAGCTGGACCTGGCGGTGCGGGCGGCGCCGGCTGTGTAGCCGGTGGCTGGCCGGGTGGGTGCCGCGGCCCGCCTGGTCGCGCAGGCGCGGTGCTGGCAACCCCACACACACACGGCACCACACATACGCACAATGAGTTCAAATGCTTCAACACATCAGCTTCTTAGTTAACGCATGGTCACGATAGCTGCCATCCGCACACAGGCGATGGGGGCGTTAAGGGGTATAAATTCATGTGCACGGTGATGCTGCCAACTGCCGATTGGGCACAAGCGCACCAGAAGAATGTTGCGCCGCCTTGATGCACTTAGTATGATTGGGTGTGATTGCTGAGTGTGATGTGATGTGATGACAGCGCATGTGTGCAGCACTGCACTGTACGCATGTGTAGTGCACCACACTCTCCCCGAACCACGGCATCGAACACGAGGGGCGCCACACCGGCCGGCCTATCAAGCTAGCATCAACCCTATATGTATTCGGTTACCGTAATTACTTTAGGGGCACGTGCAGCGGTCAGTGGGGCGCCGGCATAATGTGTCGCTGTCGGTGCGCACTCTGGGTGCGGGTGGGTGCCCGAGGGGGCTGGGTTGGGTTGATGGAAGTCACACGAGGTCATGGAGCGCGTGAATGAGTATAATGGTACAATTGGGCTGTACGTCTGGGAGGTTCCGTGTACGGTACATTAATTGATGGGTGGTGTGGGGCCGTTGTTGGGCGGGATTTATTCTTACGTTTATTCTTAACTTCAATAAGAGGCTCGCAGTCTTATGGCTTTGGCTTGGCTGGTACGACCACGCATCAAGCCGCTTGGATGGGCGCGGTAGCTGTGCAGCCGGGCGGTCGCCACTGAGCGGGCGCGTGCACAGGACTGCGGGCAGACGTGGTACACACGCATCTGCATTCATTCGCATGGGAGCATGAACGAGGACCTATTGAAAGGGCTTTCGCGGTGGGGGGTCACTCTAGCATGCTCGAGCAATGCTCTGCGCACCGAGGCATGGGTCACACATGCTATTAAGGGCTGTAACACCCTTGGCAACACGCAAGACCATTAGGTGCCCGTATCAGGGCAGATGCGGGCAGGTGCCGCTTCCTGGTCGTGCCACGTGCTGTTCAGAGGGCCTGGCTATCCGCGCGGGGGGCAGTAGCAGGGGAGGGGCAGACACGGACAGCGGAATCGGGGGCAGACGGCACGGCCGGATCGGCCGCAACTTATTAATTCTGCCGCCATGATACCACGTAAGGAGAAGCCGTTGTTAAAGCTTCAGGAGCTACCATCATGCCGCACGCCGTCGAGACCTTTGCCGTTGCGTTTTAAATCAAACGCCTCGCCTCGACACGAGGCCGCGCAACATACCGCCAGATTGATATAGACAGACGCTGTATAGCGACAAAGCTGCGAACTGTCCTGTTTTGGGCGAGGCGCCCTCGTCCATCGCCACAATTGAACATTTGAGTCCGCCGGTGGCGGCTTGTCAGGATGCCTAGAACTGCTGATGACTTCCTTGGTAGGGCGCTAAAAATAAACCGCGGGTGTTCGCCAGGGCCACGCGCCCGCTCGAGTCCCGCGTGTTTTGCGCGCCCTGTGCCGAGCTCCCTGGGCTGTTGAAGGAGTTGGAGAAATAGGGTCGCAAACTTGCAAGGAACATTGTGGCTGAGATGCTCTCAAACGGCGCCGGCTACTGGCGACCGACCGACCGTGTCCGACGGACCCACGCACGCCCCGCTGACGAGTCGGCTGTGCTGTCACCCCCCGCCCGCAGTGCAAAACGCCGATGGCACCTATTACGTCCCCCAACTCCCAGTAAGTCGAGCCCCAGCACCGCGTGGCAGGTGGACGCCGCGGGTCCGGCAGCCTGGGCATTCATGGGGGTCGCTCCCAGCAAGTCTCCACCTGACACACGCACGCTCACCTCCGCCACCTTCCCTCCCCCCGCCCTCCCGCCACTGCTGCCACTGCTGCTGCCACTGCTGCTGCCACTGCTGCTGCCACTGCTGCTGCCACTGCTGCTGCCACTGCTGCTGCCACTGCTGCTGCCACTGCTGCTGCCACTGCTGCTGCCACTGCTGCTGCCACTGCTGCTGCCACTGCTGCTGCCACTGCTGCTGCCACTGCTGCCCTGCTGCCACTGCTGCTGCCACTGCTGCTGCCACTGCTGCTGCCACTGCTGCTGCCACTGCTGCTGCCACTGCTGCTGCCACTGCTGCTGCCACTGCTGCTGACCACTGCTGCTGCCACTGCTGCTGCCACTGCTGCTGCCACTCTGCTGCCACTGCTGCTGCCACTGCTGCTGCCACTGCTGCTGCCACTGCTTGCTGCCACTGCTGCTGCCACTGCTGCTGCCACTGCTGCTGCCACTGCTGCTGCCACTGCTGCTGCCACTGCTGCTGCCACTGCTGCTGCCACTGCTGCTGCCACTGCTGCTGCCACTGCTGCTGCCACTGCTGCTGCCACTGCTGCTGCCACTGCTGCTGCCACTGCTGCTGCCACTGTGCTGCCACTGCTGCTGCCACTGCTGCTGCCACTGCTGCTGCCACTGCTGCTGCCACTGCTGCTGCAACCACTGCTGCTGCCACTGCTGCTGCCACTGCTGCTGCCACTGCTGCTGCCACTGCTGCTGCCACTGCTGCTGCCACTGCTGCTTGCCACTGCTGCTGCCACTGCTGCTGCCCACTGCTGCTGCCACTGCTGCTGCCACTGCTGCTGCCACTGCTGCCTGCTGCTGCCACTGCTGCTGCCACTGCTGCTGCCACTGCTGCTGCCACTGCTGCTGCCACTGCTGCTGCCACTGCTGCTGCCACTGCTTGCTGCCACTGCTGCTGCCACTGCTGCTGCCACTGCTGCTGCCACTGCTGCTGCCACTGCTGCTGCTGCTGCCGCTGCTACTGCTGCCGCTGCTGCCGCCGCCGCTACAGCCACACCTGCGGCCCAGCCCCGCGGAGATGGCTCGCATCAAGCAGGCGGTGGGCTGGGGCGACCCCAACAGCCTGGCCAGCGGCCTCCTGTGCAATTTGATGATGGGCGAATCGCTGGTGCGGTTGCGGGCTGGGGTTGCGGCGGGTGGGCGGCTCCGGTGTAAGACGGGCCCGTCCCCCGTGAGCAAGTGCTGCTCCCCGTCCCGCTCCCCCGCCTCCGCCTCCGCCTCCTCCTTCCATGGTCGCTTGTATGCTGCCTTGGGCCCCCGCCGCTACTGTTGGCGCCAACTTCCTGACATACCTCTCTGTGTGTATGTGTGTGTGGCTTGTGCTTGCCCGCTGCCCACCCGCAGGGCTTCCCGGTGAAGATAGTGCCGACCCGGCCGCCGAGCCAGCCCCCCACCAAGGGATCGGAGATCGACTTGGACGGCCTGAACGGCGGCAGCGGCAGCGGCGCGGGCCCCAGCTGGCCACCCCGGAGCGCCGTGAACCGCATCATCGCGGCGGCGGATGACGAGGACGAGGAGGAGGACGAGGACGAGGAGGAGGACGAGGATTACACGGATGATGAGGACGAGGACGACGAGGCCTATGACGGCTACGAGTACTGCGACGGCCCCTGCGACTGCATGAACTGCCGCATGCACCGGGTGCGTCACGGGGGGGGGGCGGCAGCGGCCGGCGGCGGGAGGGGGTGGGAGGGCAGGAGGGGGTGGCAGCGGGCGGGGGTGGGAGCACAGGCATAGCCGGGATGGCGCAGGCAGGGCCGTGGTTGCAGCTGTCCAATGCGCCTGTGCCTCGCCGGAAATGGTTGCGGTTCACGGTGGTTGGCGATATGTCTGCCTGCCCGCCTGTCTGTCTCGCCGCCTGCCTGTCTGCCACAGATGGCAGCGCGGCGGGAGCAGGAGGAGAAGGCCCGCCGGCTGGCCAAGGTGATGGAGCGCAAGCGGGGCCGCGCGGTGGCGGCGGCGGCGCGGGCGGCCCAGCTGCGGATGGCGACGTCGGCGGAGGCGGTAGCGGCGGCCGAGGCGGCGGCGGCGGCCCTGCTGGCGGAGGAGGAGGCCGCGTCGGCTAAGCAGGCGGCTCGCGGGCGGGAGCAGAAGGAAAGCAAGCCTGTGGCGGCGGAGCAGCCGGCGGCGCGGGGCGGGGCGCGGGGCGGGGCGGGCCGGCGTGACAGCGACGAGGAGGAAGAGGAGGAGGAGGACGACGGCGAGGCGAGCGGCCGCGGCGGCGACGGTGACGATGATGACATGGCGATGCTGATGCGGCTCGCCGCCATCAGCGGCACCAAGGCGGCGGCGGGCGGCGGCGGCGGCAAGAAGCAGCAGCAGAAGGGCGCCGCGGGCGGCCGCGGCGGCGCGCGGGGCAAGCAGCAGGCCGCGGCGGCGGCGGGGGCGGGCATGTACACGGGCGTGCACGTGTCCAATGCAGCGGCGATGGGGGCGGCCGCGCAGCCGGTGCCGCAGCCACAGGCGCCGCAACCACAGGCGCCGCAGCCACAGGCGCCGCAGCCACAGGCGCAGCCGGCTTCATCGTCCGAGGTTGATTCGGAGGTGCCGGCGCCATCGGTTGAGGCGACCCAGGCGGCGGAGCCGGCTGCTGCCGAGGCGGCGGCAGCCGCAGCTGGTGGCGCCGCGGGTGGCGCTGGCGAGCCCGGGTCTGATGGGGGCAGCGCGGCGGCGGCTGACGACGATGACTCGCACCTGCCGCTGCTGGCGCGGCTGCGGGCGCGGGCGGCCGGGGGCTTGGGTAACGGGGCGGCGGCGGCGGCGGGTGGTGCAGCGGGCGCCTACCCGCCGCCGCCTGGCCGTACAGGAGTGCCGCGGGCGTACGTGGCCGCACCCCCGCCGCCACCGCAGCAGCAGCCCTCCGCAGGCGCTCAGCTGCAGCCGCCACCTCCTCCTCGGCCCCAGGTGCTGCTCCCAGCCGGGACTCGTGCCCCGCCGCCGCCGCCGCCGCCGCCTGCCAGGCCCCAGGAGGCGGCGGCCGCCCGCGGCCCACCGCCCGCTGGCCCGACCGACGCTCCCAACGCCGCCGGCGCGGCAACAGCAAACGGGGCGCGGGCTGCTACAGCTGCGGCGCCTGTGGGCCCGCCGCACCCGGGTCAGGTGCCGCTGCCCGCAAATCTAATGTCGGCGCGCCCGCAACAGCCGCCCGCCGCGGCAGGGCCGGGGCCGGGGCCTGGCGGGGCGGCGGCGGCGGCGCAGCCCTTCACGCCCGCCCACTTCCAAGCCTACCTGCTGCAGCAGCGGCAACTACAGCTCCAGCCTCAACAGGCGGCGCCGGCGGCAAACGGGCAGGCGCCGGCGGCGGCGCAGCCGACGGTTGCGTTCGCGTACCAGCAGCAGCAGCAGCAGCGGCCGGTGGGGGTGCAGGCGCAGGTCCTGCGGCAGCAACCGGGCGCGTACCCAGCCGCTGCCGCCGGTGCCGCCGCGCCCGCGGGGGCCCCAAGCTACCCGCACCAGTACACTGTCCCGCGGCCCATCATCGCCACGCCGCAGCAGTACCAGCAGGCGTACCTCCAGCAGCAACACCAGCAGCAGCTGATGCAGCAGCAGTACGGGTTCCAGCAGCAGCAGGTGGCGCGGCAGCAGCAGCAGGTGGCGCGGCAGCAGCAGCAGGCGGCGGCGGCGGCGGGCGGCGGCGGCGGCGGCGGCTATGGCGCCAGCTCGGCAAAGCTCAGCGGCGCGGTGGCTGCAGCCTTCGCCGCCAAGCAGGCGGCGGCAGCAGCAGCGGCGGGGGCGGCGGGGGTGGGCCACTACGCCGGAGGCAGCTTTCCGCAGCACGCCCAGCGCGCGCAGTACGCACAGCCACAGCCTTACCCACACCAGCACCAGCCGCACGCCAACCGCAACAGCGCCTACCCCCACCAATTCCACCCCCACCAGCACCAACACTACCAGCACCACCCCCACCAGCACCACCAGCAGCACCACGGCCAGCACCACCACCACACGGAGGAGGAGGAGGAGCGCCTGTGTGTGGTGTGCATGGAGGCGCCGCGCGCGGTGCTGCTGGAGCCGTGCGGCCACGCGGTGCTGTGCGGCGGCTGCCTGCAGCTGCTGCGAGCCAAGGCGGCGGAGGCGGCGCCAGTCGGGGGCGCGGGCGGGCGCGCGGGCGGGGGCGGGGGGAAGCCGCAGTGCCCCATGTGCCGTGCCGACATCGAGGGGGCGCACGTGATGGGGTGACCCTGGGACCAGGCCGTGTGCAATAATGGAGCGGCGTGGAGCGGAGCGGACTTGTTTTTTGGGGGGCAATAGGGCAGGAAACGGGTCTGGATGCAGCAAGAGTGGGGGATGCCCTGGCAAACAGGACACAGGCTGCAGGACCCGTGGCGGCTGAGCCGGCCGGTGCGCAGATGGACCCCTCGCGCGTGTGCAGCGCACGCCTGGAAGCAGGTGCTGATGGGGCGGCGGCCGGGGCGTTTAGGCACGGCGTTTAGGTTAGTGGCGCAATGCGCTGCAGGCGCAGAAGTGTTCTGTGGGCACATGCAGGGGGACTGCTAATAAGAAGGTTGTGAGCGAAATCTTGGTGGCCCAGCCCGCGCACTTGGGCGGCGTGGCAGTGGGCAACAGGCGAAGTGGCCACGGGCTGCAGCTTGGGGGGCCGTGCCGCGACATTACTGCGGTATGGTGCGTTGGAGCCTGAGGCTAAGTGTATGAATATGTAAACAGAAACAAGATAATGCAGGATTTTCTGGCGGTAATCTAACCTGGGGAAGAACAGAAGTGCTCTGCGACGTGGTCGTTTAGATGAAAAAGTTCGACACCATCGTGGGCGAAGAGTCAGAGCCACCGCGGTCACGTCAATAATACTGGCTTGTCGATCATTTAACTTGACTATTGCATCTTACCATATGTTATATTTGCATTGAAAACTAGGACCGGGTCTAGACAGCGCAGCGCTACTGGTCCTCCGCATGCGCGCAAAGGCGAGCGTGGACGTCGCCCGCCGCAGACAACACTGACTTACAGACGCTATTACTGACGGACACTGGAACTCGGGTAAGGCGCAGCGCTCGAACCGCGCAGCTGAAGAGCCTGAATCGCCTGTTGCGGTTTAACCGAGCTGGCGTTTCTTGCGCCCGCGTGCGCAACTGGGCAATTGGACACACTGAAAACAACTGCTTTAACATCACCATCATGCCACGGTGCACCATTCGTGCAGATACGGGCAACTTCGGCACCATGGACGCCGGCGATGTCGAACCGTCACGACCGTGGACCTTGAGCATCGATTCGCTGTCTGGGCCGCTGCTCGTAGCGGAGGACTGCGGCGTTGGAGATGACGCATTTCGCGTGTGGCCCGGTTTGGTGTGGCTGGAGCGGAACGGGCCGGACGGCGCAGAGTGCCACAGCGCCGGCAGCAGCCTCGGGGGCGCCGGCGTGCCGCCCGCCCTCAGCAGCCTCGGCTCGCCCTGTCACGACCAGACCGCAGATGGCTGCTGGGTGGAGGCCGAGACGCCGGCGCCAGCCGACCAAATGGCGGCGGCAGTGGCCGCGCTGCCGGCGGTACACGTCCGGGCGCTGCAGGCGCTGTGCGCGGCGGCGGCGGCACGGCCGGCGGCCTCGCCCCTGGGGCGCGGCGAGGGCGCGGCGGTGCTGGCGGCGGCGCTGCAGCATCCCGACGTCGGGCCCTGGAAGCGCCGCTGCGCCAACCCGCTCTTTGGCGGCAGCTGCGGCGGCGCCGTCAGCGGCGGCGGCGCAGCGCTTTCACCCGACGGCAACGGCGCAGAGCCGCAGCCGCAGCTGCAGCCGATGGGCGCGTGCCGCGCCCGTTCCACAGGCGGCGGCGCGGCGCCCGCCGTGGGCGGTGATGCGGAGGCCCTTCTGGAGAGGCTGGTGCGGCTGGGGCTGCTGACGACGTGCAACAGCGGCGGCGGTGACGTCGACGTCGCCGGCAGCGACAGCGCCGCAGCGGCGCCGGACAAGGGGCAGGCGGAAGGGGTCCCGGCGCCGGTGCCGGCGCAGCTGCTGTGTGTGCCGCCGGGGCTGGAGGGCCTGGTCGCGGCGGCGGCGGCGCGCCAGCTGCACGCGCATCACAACGCGCTGCGCCAGCTGCACCAACAGGCCCAGCTGGACGGCATCGCCTCTTCGGACGACGAGGGCGAGGGCGAGGACGCAGCTGAGGATTCGGAGGGGGACAGCAGCGAGGGCGACGAGGAGGAGGTGGGCGAGGACACGGCCGCTGCCGAGAATGCCGCCGCTGCAGCTGAGGCCGGACTGGCGGCAGCGTTGTCCGGCGCGCTGCCAACAGGGCCGAGCAGCGCCACGCCCCCCGCACTGCTGGACATAGAGGCGGAGCCGCAGCGGGCTGCCAGCGCCGCCGCCGGCGCTGCCGATGCCGGTCCGGCAGCGGAGGGCGCCGCGGCGGCGGACCCGGGCTGTGTGCAGGCCGCGGGCTGGATGCGGCGGGCTCGGCAGCTGCTGCCGCCGCGACTGCGCGACCCAGCGCTGCTGACCGCCGCGCTCCCCTGGCTGCGAGCCGCCAACGCCGCCGCCGTGGCCTCATCCACTTCCGTTGCAGCGGCTCCGCCTGCGCAGCCGTGCCAATCAGGTGCCTCGACAGCCACCGGCCTGTCCAGCAGTGGCGGCGCGGCGCCGGAGGAGGGCTCCTGCGCGCGACGGCGGCAGTGGGAGCAACAGCAGCTGCAGGAGGCGGCGCAGCTGCTGCAGCGGGCGGTGTGCTGGGGCCGCGCAGCGGCTGTGGAGGCCGAGGCTCCGGCGCCCGTTCGCGCGGCGCGGCGCCTGCTGCTCGCGCAGGCGCTGCTGCTGCAGTCGGCGTTGGGCTTGGGGCTGGGCGCCGCATGCGTCCTGCCTGGTCTGGCGCCTGCCGCCTGCGCGCCGGGCTCGTCGCCAGGGGCGCTGGCAGCCTGCTCCCGGGCCGCGGCTGAGGCGGAGGCCGAGGCGCTGCAGCTGCTGCAGCGCTCGCAGCACCAGTGCAGCGACGGCGGCGGCGCCGGTGGGGACGCCGGCCGCGCGCTGGCGCAGCTGCAGCTGCTGGCGGCGCAGGCGGCGGCGCTGCGCGGCGCGGCGGCGGAGGCGCGCGGCCTGGTCATGGCGGCGGCGCGGTTGTACAGCGCCGCGCTGAGGCACTGCGCTGGCCTTGGCAGTAGCAGCAGCAGTGGCAGTAGCAGCAGGATGGCGTCCAGGGACACGAGCGGCGCTGAGCCGCTTGCGTCCGGCGGCGGCGCGGCATGGGAAGGGCTGGAGCGCGCGGCCCGGCTGCTGCAGGCGGCGCTGGCCGCGGCGCGTGCCCGCACCTGGCTGCGCCTTTCCGCGAAGATCCCCTTCGCCACCGCGCCGCCGTCGCCAGGTGATGTGGCGGCGACGACGCCCTCTGCCAGCAGCCCCACCGCTACTACTGCAGCTGCAGCCGCTGCGGCGGCGGACCGTATCAGCACCAGTAGCCCAACCGGCGCTGCCTCAGGCGGCGGGGCGCCGCCAGCAGCTGGCGGCGGCTCGCCCCACATCGCGGCTCTCAGCCGTGCCACCACACTGCCGCTGCCGCCCACCGCACGGGCGGGCGGGCCGCCGCCGGTCACTCCGCGCGTGTCGGAGGGCAGCATGCGAAGCGAGGGCGGCGCGGGAGGGGGCGGCGCCAGGCAGCAGGGGGCCAGAGGCTGCGGCGACGCCGCGGAGGCGGCACCCGCACCGGCGCCCATCCCCTGGTTCGTGCTGGGGCGAGCGGCCTGGCGCGGCGCCGCACCCCAGCCTGGCGACGCACCCTCAGCCGCGCAGCCAAGCTCCTGGCACGACAAAAACACGAGCGCCGCCGCCACCGCCGCCGAAGCCGCTGCTGGCGAGGCGGACCACGCTGGACTGCCCTCGTGCGCGGAGCCGCCCTGCCCGCGTGTGGTGGCGGCGGCGGCGGCCTGCCAGGAGCCGCTGTCCGCCGCCTACGCCGCCGCCTGCCGCGACGCGCCGCCGCCGTACGCCGCCGTGACGGTTGGCGACGCCGGCAGCCGCACCGAGGCCGAGGTGGCGGCGGTGCACCTGGCGGTGCTGGCGGAGGTGGGCGCCGCGCTGGCGGGGCTGCAGCTGCTGGCGGCGGGCGGCCCAGGCGGCTGCCGCGGCGACGGTGTCGCGGTGAGCGAGGCGCTGCAGCAGGCGGCGGAGGTGTCGGCGCAGGCGGTGTGGTGCTTCGAGGCCGCGTGGGCGCCGGACCGGCATGCACGTGTGGCCGCGGCGCCGGTGGGCGGTGCCGGAGTCGGCGGCGGCGACAACGGCTCTGCGTCTCAGGCCACCACGCCTCAGCCTCCGGAGGTGCTGCGGCGCCGTGCGGAGGCGGAGGCCGAGGCGCAGCAGCAGGCGCTCAGGCAGCAGCAGCTGCTGCAGCGGCGCGGGCGGCAGCAGGTGGCCGACAGCCTGCGGCGGGCGCCCGGCATGGCGCTGGCGGCGCGGCACGCGGAAGCGGCGCTGCTGGCGGCGGTCTGCGCCTCAGCCGCCGCAGCCGCCGCCTCCAGCACCGATTCGCCAAGCGCAAGCGCCGCTGCCGGGCCCAGCGCCGAGCCTCCTCCTCCTGCGACCGCAGCCGGCGACGCGGAAGGCCAGGGTGCCGGCGCCGCCCGCTGGTCGGCCGCGTGGGGGTGGGGCAAGCGCGCGCTGTCGGTACGGCGACAGCTGTACGGCGCCGCCTCCGCCGCCGCGCTGGACGTGCAGGCGCTGCTGTCGTACGTGGCGGGCGCCGGCCTGGGCAGCCTGGCCGCCGCCGAGCCGCTGCTGGTGTCGCTGCTGGCGGCGCGCTGCGAGCGGCTGCGCGGCGGCGCGGCGGCGGCGGGCGCACAGGCGGCGGCGTGCTACTACGCCGAGCTGCTCATCCAACACGGCCGGTGCGTGCGTGTGGGGTGCGGTTTGCGGTGGGGTGGGGTGGGGTGGGGTGGGGGGGGTGGGCCGTGGGGTTCCGTGGGGCTCCGTGGGAGTCACATGTCATCCCCACATGCCATACGACAGATCGCGTAAACATCCTGACCTTCTTTACACGCACGTCCATACAAACAGGTTGCGCGCCGCGGACACCTTCTTGGCGCGTGCCGTGCCCCGCGCGCTGCGGCACCAGCGCCACGCCCTCCTTGCCGCCGCCGCGGCCGCCGCCCCGGGCGCAAGCACGACAGCCGCCGCAGCTGTGGGCGTGGTGCCTGGCGGCAGCCGCGGCGCGCCGCCACCGCTGCCGCTGCTGTCGCTGCAGCGCCGATTCCTGAGCACCCTGCGCGCCACAGCCAGTGCTGCCGCCGCCCCGTCATCACAGGCCGCGGCTAGCACGGAGGACGCCGACGTTGGCGGCAGCGCCGGCGACAGCGCTGAGGCGGCTGCATCGACGGAGGTGAAGGTGGCAGACGACATTGCAGTTGCAGACGGCGACGGCGGTCGTGCGGTGGCGGCTTGGGGCGAGGATTCCGCCGCCGCCGCGCGGCGGCTCCGCATGTGGAGCGCGGGCGGCGTGCGGCACAGCTGGGACGGCAGCGAGGGTCCGGGCCTGGCAGGCCGGCACAGGGAGTGGCACTGGGCGGGGCTGCGGCCGGCGGCGCCCGCGGACCCGCAGGCGGCGGCGGCTGCGCCGGCGGGCGGGCTGCCCGCGGGCCAGGCCACCCCGGCGGCGCCGGCCATGGTGCCGCCGCCGCAGCAGTTGCAGCCGCAGCAGCAGCTGCTGCCGCTGCCGGGCCGCCACGCCAGCTCCCCGGCGGCGCTGCTGGGCGCCATGAGTGGGCTGTCGGCGGGGGAGCTGGAGCGCGTCATGCAGGCCGCCGCCGCCGCCGCCGCCGCCGACCAGACCCAAGACCAGGACCAGACCCCTGACCAGGATCAGGGGCGGAGCCAGGCACAGGACGGGGAGCCGACCACCCAGGCTGGTTACAGCCAGGCGGCGCCGCCGCTGGAGCAGGTGGAGGCGGAGGAGGAGGCGCAGGCAGCTGCCGAGGTGGAGGGAGCCAAGGCGCTCAGCAACAGCCCCCCGCCTGCCGCCGCAGCCGATGCACCGCCTGCCGCCGCCGCCGCCGCTGATGAGGCGCCGCAGCAGCAGCAGCCGCGGGCAGCGGGCAAGGCGGCTGGGCGTCAGCTGGCGGGCAAGGACGCGGCGGCGGACAGCCCGGGACACGTACTGGCGGCGGCGCTGGCGGCGGCCCTGGACGCGGTGGCGGGCGGCACGGGCGCGGTCGTGGTGGTCAATGCTTCGCGCAGTGCCACCGCCGGCGGGGCTGCAGTCTAGGCCGTCACTGCAATGAATGGCATTGAATGGCGTTGGTGGACGAGCCACCCCTAGGGCAGGGCACCATGCATTGTGAAGTGCGTGAAGAGAAACGAGATTGTGTTTTCCGGCCGACGGCAGGCGTGGCACGCACTGGCATTACCATTGACAATTTGACATCATCACAGCGTACTGAGGACTCAGCAACTGCGTTTGGCTGCTCCAACTGGGTGGCGCTGCCCGTTTTCCTTAGCGCCGATGCACCCGCAGGCCGTGTGGGCGGGGCGGCACCGTTGGAGCCCGTCCACACATGTGACACGGCACCGTGTAGGGGCGAGCAGCTAGCGATACGGCGACAGCTTTCATTGTTGGGTGTTTACTGCAACTGCTTGGACCTGCAAAATCTAATACCCCGGGCTGCCGGAGAGATACCCAGCCGCTGATAGGGCCGACGCGTTCGTGGAGACTGGGAAAGCGGCCGTGAACCCACACCTGTGACTCTGTGAGCATCTTAGACCCATGCCCCCGGTTACCGTATCCGTGAACATGAGTGATGACTGTGCATTGGGTTAAGGCATTAACTTTGTCTAGCTAACTAGGCCCCTCTTGTGACCAATGCAATCTAGCTAATGATATTGAGGCTCGATGACGAATGACGAAATTTCTAGTTGGCGCTGACGTGTTGGTAGCTAACAGGCTGTGACGGCGTGCGGACGACGTCGGCGGGTGGAGCAGGCAGGTGGTGTGGGGTTGCGGACTTGATTCATGCGCAGCTAGCAGTTTGGCCTAATCGGTTGCATTCATGCGCCTTTGGTGGGTGCGCGCACCGCAGAGTAATTGGTTGGTGGCAGGGGTTGGTGGGTTATCGACGCGAACTGATGTACCGCACTAGTCGGGCACGTACAAGTAGAATCTGTAACACGTGGGGACAAACGCACTTACACATGACGCAAGTGCGCCAGACTGGCGTTGTAGGTTATACCTTGGTCGCACGCGGGCGCCGCCGTGCACAACGCCAGTACAGGCTGACAGCACCGCAGCGACGCGCAAGCGAGGTGGCTGACGGCCTGGCGCGCAGCGGGCGGCTCCATTGCCCACCGGGTGCCCCTCCCCCCGGTGCGTGCCAGCACGCACACGTGGACGGAGCCGCCGCTGATGTCGCTGCAGCGGGGGCTGGTCTGCGCACACGCACCTATGCTACAGCGCCTGCACGCAACCGCAGCAGGGCCTGCACGCAGCCGCGGGCCTGGCGCACGCCGCCGGCCTGGCGCGCAAGATGCAAATGCCCAGGACTCCAGGAGCAGTGCAGTGCAGTGCAGTGCAGTGCAGTGCAGTGCAGGGCAGGGCAGGGCAGGGCAGGGCAGGGCAGGGCAGGGCAGGGCAGGGCAGGGCAGGGCAGGGCAGGGCAGGGCAGGGCAGGGCAGGGCAGGGCAGGGCAGGGCAGGGCAGGGCAGGGCAGGGCAGGGCAGGGCAGGGCAGGGCAGGGCAGGGCAGGGCAGGGCAGGGCAGGGCAGGGCAGGGCAGGGCAGGGCAGGGCAGGGCAGGGCAGGGCAGGGCAGGGCAGGGCAGGGCAGGGCAGGGCAGGGCAGGGCAGGGCAGGGCAGGGCAGGGCAGGGCAGGGCAGTGCGGCGGCTGTGCGCCCCTGTGCGCCCCTGTCTGAACCCGGTGCGCAGCAGCCGCACGCGCTGCCTGGCTGCGCAGGCGGCACCCACCCCGAACGCTGCAATTCCCGCTGCCGGCTGAGGGCACGGACAGGGGTGGACAGAGGCCGCGGCCGCCGCACCCTCACATGCGTTCACGGTCCTTCGAACTACGAGTTACAAAACTAAACAGAACGCGCCCAGCACTGGTGTGCGGATTGGCATCCCGGCGGTGGGGATGGGGAACGGGCCGTCGGGCCTTCACGCGCTCATTACGCGTGCGAGAGCTCAAATCACGTCACCGGTCACCACGAGCGCGCCCCAGCTCTCGCCATCACGACATCACCATTCACCACTCCCCTTCCCGCCACCACCTACAGGCAACTGGCCGAAGCGGCCATGCGGTACACGTACGGCCCGGTACGATACGGTACGGTCGGCGCCGGTCCCACATGCGGTGGTCCTGGCGGAGGCAGCAGACTGCGCATTGGAGAAGCATCACGC
This sequence comes from Chlamydomonas incerta, assembly GCA_016834605.1. Taxonomy (NCBI): domain Eukaryota; kingdom Viridiplantae; phylum Chlorophyta; class Chlorophyceae; order Chlamydomonadales; family Chlamydomonadaceae; genus Chlamydomonas; species Chlamydomonas incerta. The sequence goes on from JAEHOC010000083.1 coordinate 295,207, forward strand.
GCACATCACCACCACCACCCGAGCTGCTTGCTGCCACCGCCACCGCCACCGCCACCGCCACCGCCACCACCCACGGCGCCGCATTGCTGCGGCGCTCCAGGGGCCTCCCACGGCGCCGCGGCGCCCCGCCTATGCCGGCGAGCCCACGACCACGGCACCGCACCCATGACCCATCCGCCACCAGCGCCTTCCCCCCCCCTTCCTCCACCGCACCGCCGCACCTTCCCCTCCCCGCCTCCTCCTTCCCGGCGCCGCTGCCGCTCCTCCCCGGCTTTTCCCTTGCCGCCTTTCCCCCACGCCTCCACCCTCCACTGCCTCGCCCTCTCTACTGCTGCTCTACTACTGCTGCTGCGGCGCCTCCGCCTCCGGCTGCTGCGGCTGCCCCGGGGTCTGGCCGGCCTCGATCTGGCCCACGATCTCCATGATCTGGGCGGCGGGCAGGAAGCCCTCGGTGCGCAGCGCGGGCTTGCCGGCGTCCTTGGGGATGATGACGATGGTGGGCAGGCCCTGGATCTGTGGGCGTGTGTGTGTGTGGTGGGGGATGGGGGTGGGGGTGGGGGGGGGGGGTGAGGTGGGGATATGGGTGCACGGATGGGTGGGGCGGGCGGGCGAGCGTTGGGGTTGGGCCGTTGGGGGTTGTGAGCCCGGGCTTAACGGAACCCAGGCAAATGCGATGAACGGTTGCAGAGACAAGCGGGTTTTGGGGGGGGGGGGGCAGAGGTCGGGAGGCGACACCCGAGCCGAGCCGCTCAGGTGCGTGTCGCGACCCAACCTGACCCTCACATTGCATGTCACCACGGCACGGCGCCCCGTAGCCCGCGCCCCCCACCCTAAGCACCCAGGAGCTGGCAACGGCAGCAGCAATGGCCCGGCTGCACGTGGCCCCTTCGCACCACCGGGTCAGTCAGCCCCTGCCCCTCCTCCGCCTCCCCCCCCCGCCCCTCTGCCTCCGCCCCTCATCCGCCCCGCCCGGCCCCACCCCTCAACCTGCGCCCCGCCGCCTCACCCGCAGCATGTTGGACAGGTCGGGGTTCTCGTCCACATCGATCTTCAGCACCTTGACGCGCCCCTCCATCTCCTCGGCCACCTGCGCATGTGCGTATGCATGTGTGAGCGCGTTTACGGTATGCGTTGCAATGTGTGAGAGCACAAGGCAACAGATACACAAAGACTGTGTGTGCATGTCCGAGCGCGGAGGAGGTTGGTGGCAAAGGCTCCAAAGGACAGGCGGGGGCTGAGGGGGTGGGATGGGGGCTGGGGAGAGCGGCAGCTGGGGCGGAGGGCGGCGGCGTCGCGCCCGAGCGGACGGCCGTACATTGGGCTGCACGACACGCCGACACGCCGCATTCCCGCAACCCCACAGCACAAGCGGCGCGGGCTGCTGCCACCAGCTGGAATGCGGCTCAGCGCGGAGCGTGGTGCTCACAGGCTGGCACCGCGCATACCCCCACACACGCGGCGTGGCCACACGCACCTGCTCCAGCTCGCGCGCCAGCAGCAGGCAGGGGCCGCACCACGTCTGCGCGCATGCACACCGCATACGTACACGCGCACGACATCAGTTGCGGGCGGGCGGGCGGGCGGGCGTGCAGAGCGGGCGTGCTCCGAAAGCCGCCCGGATGCAGGGGTGAGAGATGAGTACGGTCGGCGCTCTCCCCCCCAAAAACAGAGGGCCGGCTCGCACCCACCGCGAAGAAGTCGACAATCAGAGTCGTCTCGCGAGATGCAATTGCAACTTCCAGCTGCTCGCCCGAGATCTTCTCCACCTGCAAACGCCAGGTCGAACAAGTTGTGCTCCGCGACCATCGGAGGCCCGCTGGGTCACATGGGGCCGCCACGCTGCTGCAACCGCGCCCGATACCCGTAAACAAGCCACCGGGAGAAAGCCCATGCTCTCACCTTTCCATGGCTGATGACGCTCCGGCGAGAAGTCACGCCCTCAGCTCGGCGCCCAGACACAGGCGACGCCACCGGCACACGGGCAGCGACAACAGGCTTCGGCAGGCTGCCAAGAGCAACTGCTTTGCGTCCTTGCCGAGCCGAGAGGGTCGCCCGGCTCGAGGTTTGGCTGAGGGTGTGCATTGTGTCGGAGTGTTGCAACTTCTGCCGGAAAGACTAGGAGTCGATCTCGTTGACAAACCAACAATAAAATGGAAGTTGCGAATGTCTGCAACAGGCGCGCTGGACGGCTATGAAAGCAAAATTGGATTTACGGTCTCCATCCGCCGGCGGAACCATGCTCGCAACAGCCAGCAGCTGCATTGCATGGGCACTAACTGCATGTATTCTTACGGCGAAAGAAATTCACAGAATGCGCTTGCGGGGGGCGGGGAGTGGCCCGCTGGTGGCGGGAGGGCGCCGCACCAGCGTGGCGCGCCTAACCCACGCCGCCGGCCTCGGATGTCCTGTCCGGCCCAGACGGTGTCCTGTCCGGCCCAGCGCCCCGAGTCCACGGAGCCAGCCCAGGTCGGCAGTTCCAGCACCCCACACGGGCTCAGAGCCATCCTTGGGAGAGCTGCGATGTGAAGCGGGTGTCAGGACTCAGGAGCGATGCGCACCGGTTGCCAAAGTGGGGCGGACATCGCACAGGGACAACGCTACCAGGGACACTCCTGCGCTAGCCTCTCTCATTCGCATTCTCTAGCAAACACAACGCTAGCCTGGTAGGCTGCGCTCCGGGCCCGGCCGCCCGGCTCAGAGGTAGAGGTTGATCCACAGCAATTGTACACGCCGCCAAGTCGCCCCGCCGCCACACGTGTGGTGTGCCCATGCCAATTGCCACGCTGTGCGCCCAACTACGGACCTGTAACAGTCATACCGGTACTCGGCTTGCTCATCCCTGCCATCCGTCGAGCATCCGTCGACGCTTGCAAGGCGTCAGGTGTCGGCTCGCACTTCCCGTCCGCAGCACACGAGAACATGAGCCCAGTTGCTCCCCACAGCCCGGTTCCAGACTAGCTGCTTAATCATGCGGCGCGCCACATGTCCCCACAGCCAGCAGCGCGGCGCCTTGGCTACATAGCCCACCAACCTGTAACATCCCCCGTTCCAACACGGCACCCGTTACCACATGTAGCGCACACAAACACTCCTGCCACCACCACTGGCCCCAATGCCGCCGCGGGGTGCCTCAGGTCGCCCCCATGCGCCCGGCCGCAAGCCCCCCCATGCGCCCGGGTCGGCAGTCGGCACCTGCACAACGCCACCAAGGGCGGGCACGCGCCGTGGGCGCCCAAGCATCTCCGGCTGCATCACAGCCCCAGGCGCTGCAATAGCCAGGGCCCTGGCCCCTCGCTCGCGCCCCTCGCTCGCGCACTGCTGGGCTGTTCAGATGCAGCTGCTGCGGTGGCCAGGCCCGCACAGGCCGCCCCCCCCCCCCAGTTTAACGAGCGCCAGTCCAAACTTCTGAAGCCGGGCTCATCGGATCAGTGCCATCCGCCCGGCTGGTTTAGGCGATGGGCTGATGGCGCCGATCCGATAAGCCCGGCTTCAGAAGTTTGGACTGCCACCCATTAAACTGCGGGGCCGGTGGGGGGCAGCCGCTTTACGCCGAGGCCCGGTTGCTCTCGCTGGCAGTAGCCCACCTTGACGCCTCGGCCTCGCTGGGCCTGTTGCGCCGGGCGGGTGCCACGTCAGGTGCTCGCTACCGCGGACATGCGCAACGAGCTCCCAGGACTCGCCCACTCGCGCCAAGAGCAGGATACCGTAAGCGATTCTGGGTCCAGCAGCAGGCGCAGCTCCGCCACCCCCGGGCTGCTGAACCGGATGGCGGAGCTGCGCCTGCTGCTGCACCCAGAATCGCTTACGGTATCCTGCTCTTGGCGGCGAGTGGGCGAGTCCTGGAAGCTCGTCGCGCAGATTAGCGGCAGCGAGCGCCCGACCAGGCTGCGCCCGGCGCAACAGGCCCAGCGAGGCCGAGGCGTCAAGGTGGGCTACTGCCAGCGAGAGCAACCGGACCGCCAATCGAAATCCGCTCGGCGGTCAGCCTGCGCGTCGCGGAAGACCGTGAGGAGCGCGGGGCTTCCCTCGGCCCCACGGGGTGCCGCGTGCGGGCGACGAGGGCCTGACGGCCCGCGCGGGCCGGCATCCGAGCACAGCGGTCACGTCATGGCTCTTTTTGGGGCAACGACAAGTCAGTGCGAGGCGCAGCGGAGGGCTCCAAAAAGGTTCGAGAATCCGTGTGCGGGAGTCCTGGGACGATGGCTCCCCTCAATTATGACAAGAGTTTCGTGTAAGTGAGTATTTAATTAGGGTATTGTGAGCGAGAACCGGGCTTGACATAACCGAGTTTTCGATTGCAACTCGCCGCTCTGCCCATGCCGCCATGCGACGGTTCGACAAGCTTTGCTGAGTTGTCACATGTACAGAAATATAATTTTGAGTCACGCGGATCGATACCTTCCTCCGTCGCTTATCAAGGCTTGCGTGCACAGTACCGAACGCGGGCCGGGCCGATCTGACGGGTGTTCCTAGCTCAATGTCCGGCAACGACACGAAACTTACAGACCTGGTTGGATGTAAGCACCGCACGCCCCTGGTAGCTCCAATTTTGCGCGCGCATCTTGCGCTGCGCTCGCTCAGGTTCTTAAATTGAATCCATACTGTTTTCGTGCATGCAGCTCAAGTAACCGTCATCACAAATGACGGCAAGCACTACGTGGTGAGTGGAGCTCTGTGGGAGTTGCCGCCGTGGGGTGCCCCCTTCCGCTGGACTCTGGCGGGGGCCGCCCTGTGCCGACCCGTCACCGCCACGACGGCGGGCAGCCCCTGCTGCCCCCGCGGGGATGTGCTTCAGCTGGGGCCGCCATTTCCTCGACCCGGTGCCTTTTTGAGGGACCTGGGGCCGGTGTGTGTGCTGCACCAAAACCCGCAGGGGGTGCTGCGCGGCTACGACCAGACCTGGAACCTGCTGTTGCAAGAGTGCCAAGAACGCGTGTACTCCACAAAGGTGGGGGCCCGGTTGCCGGCAGCCCCTGGATGCAGGGCAGGGGACGTGGCTCGGGGCTTCCGGGGGGCCCCGGTTGGGGAGTGGCGCGCTGGCGAGGGAGGGTGGGGTCTTGTGCTCCCGCGGCCTCGTGTGCTATGCAATGTGCCCTTGACTCTGATGGATTACCAGAGCCTCCCCACCCCCCACAAACACCCTGTAAGCCCACCCGCCCTGCTCTGCGCTGCTTGCGCGCCTGTGCCTGTGCCTGTGCCCCTACGTGGTGCAGTCGGGCGTACAAGTGATCGCGAACCCCGGGATATATTGCATCCGAGGAGACAACGTGTGAGTTGGCTGTGTCGCCACTGCCAGCAGTAGCAGCAGCAGCAGCAGTAGCAGCAACCGCGGGGCCACTGGGTGCAGCAGGGGTCGGGCAAATTAACAGGCGGGCGGGTTGGTGCGGAGGGGGAGGGGGATAGGGGACAAGGATTTGGTGTGGGGACGCTGCGCGTGCTGCTACCCTGTGGGACAGGCTGCAGGGCAGGGCTTTTCATCTTCCCTGGGAGCCGCCACGCGCAACGCGCCCACCTCCACCTGACCCGTGTCCTGCCCCCGGCTGCCCGCCGCCTGCACGCAGCGCGATAGTGGGCGAGGTGGATGAGGAGGCGGATGGGGCGGTGGACCTCTCGGCGGTGCGGGCGGCGCCGCTGGTGCCCATTCGCCACTGAGCGGCCCCGGCGTAGACTGAGGCTTGCGTGGACGCGACCGGACAGGCAGCGTGAATCGTGAGGCTGGCCGGGCTGTGGATCTGGTGGCGACGGCGGTGGCCAGGAGCAGGAGCGGGAGCAGGATGAGGCGGGAACGGCAGAGCAGGTAGCAGGAAAAGCACTCCTGTATGCACTCCTGCATGAGGCTTTAGGAAACAGGGGGACATGAAAGCACACCGCTGCTGCCGCCGCCGTGGCAAACATAGCATTCCGAGGGGCAGCAGCAGCAGGGCTGCAGTCGGGCGTACGGCAGTGCGAGTAAGCGGGAGGTGTGGGGCGTCGCGCGGCCCATCACAGCGGCCCGCCGAGCGCACACGGCAGGCAGGGGCATGCCGCACACGATTACCACACCACCACCTGCCGTGTGACGTCCGTGTGTTCATCCGCCGGTGCAGCCTGTGTTGTGTTGGGTCCGGGCGGGGCGCCGCGGCGGCCGAGGTGGGCGGATAGCGGCGGCGGAGGCATTGACGTGCGGCGGCCGGGGTGGGGGCGACGCACGACAGGTCATGGTACGGGGCGGCGAGCGGGGGGGGGGGGCGGCGCGGCCTCCCGCCATCGGTAGCGCGGTGACAGCGGCATGGCTTGTGCGTGATATGTGTGCTGTGCTGTGTGGGATGCGCACGTGCGTCATGCGGCCAAAGGGCCACGAGGAGGGATACGAGGCCTGGCGATTACGCCGCGTTCTCCGGCAGCCGCCGGCCGGCGCCGGAAGCTGCCTTCCTCATCTTGCTATGTGGCGTGTATTGGGGCTGCGGCAGGCTGGCTGGGCGGCTGCTGGCGTGGTCTCAAACGGTGGTGATGGACGCAGATGATGATGTGGACGTGGTGGGAGGAGGTGCGCGGCTGGGTGTGTGCTGCGTGCGAGAGGGGGGGGCAGCCCACCGGCGTGCAGCTGCAGGGCTGGGCGCGCGGACGTGGGGCTGGGTGGGCGGGTGTGCAAGGAGTGAGGGGGCTTGAGGCTGCGTGACGCGTGGATGCCTGTGCCGGGGGGGGTTGGATGGGGCCCATGGGGGGTGGCGATTCTGCACTTTGCAGGGCAAATGTCCCGGGGCAATGGCACGATGGTCCCTGCCGCCTCTTGCAAGCCCAACAATCATGCCGGTGTAAACATTCGGGAGCCACCAGCCATGCAATACGTGCATGCCGCGCAATACCCTAATGCGTAACCCGTGGCCTGGGCGGCTGCGCAGCTCTTTGTGGCCTCAGCGGCTCCGCCAGCACAACCCGTGAGAGAGCCCCCGCCCTCCACTGCAGCTCTGAGCGCTGACGCCACCACAGCCTTCACCGCCTTCACCGCCGCCACCACCACCACCACCTGCACCAGCTGGCCGCAGGTGCTGCCCGCAGCCGCAGCCGTTGGCACAGGAACCGGGCCGTCGGGCATTTGCCATTTGGCACGGGACTGTCACTATTGAGAGTGCCACCTCTCATCCCCTGCCCTGTCCCATCAGCCACCTCGCGCAGCCGCCCGGCCGTCAGTCATCACCCAGCACGTGCCAGCGCACGCAGCGTCGCAGCCGCCGCACCGCCGCCAGCGCAGCCCCCTGCCCCTGCTCCTGCCCCGCTCCCACGCCTGCTGCCCCTGCTGCCGTGTCCGCCCCCAGCGCCGCCGCCAGCAGCGGCCGCAGCGCCGCCCCATGCCCGTCACCCGCCGCGCCACAGTGCGGGCAGCGCGGGCAGTGTGGGCGGCAGCAGTCCTCGCCGCCTGACGCGGAGGGCGCCCCGTCGGGCCGCGCTGGGCTGGGCGCCATCGCGCCAGGGCTCCCAGCCCCAGCCCCAACTCCATCCGTAACCCTAATTCCAACCCCAGCCTTAGCCTCAGCCTCGCCTCCACCACTGCCGGCCGCACTGCGACTCCCCGCCGCCGCGCCCGCCGCCAGCAGCTCCTCCAGCAGCCCCAGCTCGTACAACACCTCCGTACTGCAGCTGCCGTACACCAGTGCCAGCGCCGCCGCACTCTCACTCGCCATGGCGGCGCCGCCAGCCGCCAGCTCAGCGACCGCGCCGGCGCCCGCTGTCCCTGACCCAGCCGCCGCCACCGACGACGATGCCGCTACGGCCTCGGCTGCTGCCGTGGCGGCGGCGTGCAGCCCCGACCCCAGCAGCCGGCTGGTGCAGGGCAGCACGCGCCGCCGCGCCGCCGCCGCGCCCGCCATCTGCCGCCAGCCAGCGCGCAGCGCGCCCTCCGCCACCGCCGCCGCCGCCGCCGTACCGCCGCCCGACCGCAGCGCGGCAATCGCCCGCTCCAGCTGCGCCTGCCCCGCACCCTCCAGTTGCTCAGCCTCCTCCAGCGCCGCCGCCGCAAGCGCCTCCGCGGCAGGGCTGATGGATCGGCCGCAGCCGGTGCAGCGGCGGCTGGCGCCGGCTGCGCCGGCTGCGCGCGGTTGCGTGCTGCCGGGTGGTTCGGCCGCAGCCGCCGCCGCCCCACACAGCAGCGCAGCGGACAGATCAGGGTTTGCGGGCAGGACAGCGAAGGGCACGCTACTGCCAGTGCTACTGCTACTGCCGCTGCCATCAGCTGCCGACAGCAGCAGCCGGGTAGCGGGTGTGGCGGCGGCGGCGCTGGCGCACAGCGGGCAGGCCAGGCCCCACACAGCGGCCTCCAGGCGCCCGCCGCCACTGCTGCTGCTGCTGCTGCTGCTGCTGCTACTGCTACTGCTGCTACTGCTGTCACTGTCGGCGCAGGCGGCGCAGGCACAGCTGAAGGCGTACTGGTCCTGTGAGGGCAGGGAGGGCGCAGCGGCTGAGCGCGGGGAAGGAACCAGGTGGCGAGGGTCCTGCCTGTGTTGGACAAAGTGACCCCCGTATGTGTGTACGGTATGCGTGTTTGCGTGTGTGCCTTCCGCCCATCTCCCTGCCCTCCTTACGCATCGCACCCCACCCACCTGCAGCGCCGCCTGCCGCACGCGCCGCGGCGCCTTGCCGGCCTGGGGCCCGTAGCTCAGGGTGAGGGCGGCGCCGGGCGGCAGGCGGACGCGGCTGCGGCACACCAGTTGCAGGCCGCGCCGGAACCTGCGGGCGGGCGGGCGCCAACAGCCGGTGGGGTCCCAAACAGATAGACACCCGCACGCCAATTACGCGCATGCCGGCCGCTCCTGCAATCCGTTGCACCACATTCCCAACCCATGCACCCCCGCCCATGCGCCCATGCGCCCATGCGCCCATGCGCCCATGCGCCCATGCACCCCCCCATGCGCCGCCCCATGCGCCCGCCCCATGCGCCCGTTCATGCGATCCACTGAACCCATTGCGCCGCACCTGGGCGCCAGGCACGGGTCGCAACTGTGGCTCAGACCCAGCGCCGCCAGCGGGTACAGCGCCAGAGCCAGCCGCTCCCCCCCGCTGCCACTCCTGCCGCTTCCCGCCAGCCCCCCGGGCCCCGCTCCCGCAGCCCCCTGCCCAGAGGCGCCGCTGCCGCCGCCGCCGCTACTGCTACTGCCGTAGGCGTCTGGCCGCACCGCCATGCCGTTCACGGCTACAGCCCACAGCATGTCGTACACGTCAGCTGCCTCCAGCGCCGGCGGCTCGGCGCCCGACTCGGGCACGCCCCCCGTCAGCCGGCGCCAGCCGGTGCCCGCCGCCAGCTGCTGCGGCGGCAACCTGCCCACGGCGCAGCTGCCGCCGTTGCTGCTACTGCCACAGCCGCCAACGCCATCAATGCTGCTGCCCGCGGGGCTGCTCGCCACCGGGAGGACCGCCGCCGGTGGAGCCGGCGGAGCAGACAGCCGCTGGCGCTGCCAGCGCCGCAGGGCGGTGCTGCATGCGGCCCGGTAGGTGGCGGCGGTGGCGGCGGCCAGCACCGCCGCCCGCAGCCGCTCCTCCGGCGGGCGGGTGACCTCATGCGTCAGCAGCCGCCGCAGCGTGGCGGCCGTGTCCGCACACCCCGCCACAAAGCCCTCGGCGCCACAGCCGCCGCCGCCGCTCCTCGCAGCCTGCAGCGCTGCCGTGCCCGCGCCGCCACCAGCGGGCGCAGCTGCCTCCGGCCCTGCCGCTGCCGCCGTACCGCCGCCCGCCGCCGCCGCTGCCATCAGCCGCGCCAGCCGCGCCGCCAGCTGCGCCTCATCCGGCAGCAGCGCCGCCCAGGGCAGGCCGCACTCGGCGCCGCCGGGCGCGTGGAAGGCGTCGCCGTCGCGGCAGGCGGGCGAGCAGTACAGAGCCATACTGCAGTACTCGCACGGGTACGGCAGGCAGGCCGGCGGCGCGGCGACGGCGGCGCCGCCGCCGCCAAGGCCGTGGCCGCCAGGGACGCTACCCGCCGCCACCGCCGCCGCCGCCGCTGCCGCCGTCACCTCAGCGGCGGCGACGCACAGCGGAGCGGTGCAATGCCAGCAGCGCAGCACATCGTCACCGCCGCCGCCGCCGATGGCACCAGTCGCCCCATCCGCAGACGGCTGCTGCTGCGGCTGCTGCTGCTGCCTCCGCCGCCGCCAGGGCTTGCACAGCACCGCCGCCAAGGGCCAGTCCACGAGCACGTCCGTCGCCGCCGGCACACCGCCCGGCTCGACCCCGGGCGCCCCAACTGCCCCGGGCGCCTCCTGCTGCTGCGGCTCCTGCTGCGGCTGCTCCATGGCGCCACTCGGCGCTGCTCCACCAGCAGCCGCTGCCGCTGCCGCTGCCGCTGCCGCTGCCGCTGCCGCCGCCGCCGCCGCCGCCGCCGCCGCCACCGCCCCGACGCCACCCACCACCACCAGGTGTCGCCCCAGCGCGGGGCTGTCCGCCGCCGCCACCTGCGGGTGCAGCCAGCGCCGGCCCGCCGCTGCCTCGCCGCCGCCGCCTTCTCCTCCTCCTCCTGGTGCTGCTGCTGCGCGACCGCCGGGCTCCGCACCTCCCCCGGCCCTGTCACCCGCCTGCCCCGCCACCGTCTCCCCCTGCCGCCGCCGCTGCTCCAGCCGAATCTCTGCCAGCAGCGCCGCCGCCTCATCCACCGCCGCCGGCGCCGCCGGCGCCTTCCCTGACCCTGACCCTGCACCGGTGCCCACTGCTGCTGCGGCCTCCGCACCCGGCGCCGCCGCGCGCCCGCACTCGGCCGCCGCCGCCTCCAGCTCGCCCAGCAGCCGCAGCGCGCACGCCGCCCGGTAGTGCGCCTGCGACATGAGCAAACACACAGACCCGGTATTTTCCTCCTTGTGCTCCCACGCCGCACGCTCTCACGCACGCATGCGCATGGGAGCATCAGTAGGCACGGAGCAGCAGGTACAGGTGCAGTCCCGCGGCAGGCAGGATGTCCCAGCACCCGGGAATGAAGCTCCCTCGTGGGGTTCCCTGCCAGCCGCGCACCTTGGCGAACGCCGGGTCGGCCGCCGCCGCGCAGCGTGCGTCCGCCAGCGCGCCACGTGCCGCCCAGTGGCTGTCGGCCACCGCGGCTTGCGTTGCGCCTTGCGGCTGCGCCGCCGCCGCCACCGGCGCCGCCGCCGCTGCCTGCAGCTTCAGCAGCGCCGCCGCCCGGTTGCTGTACAGGCGGCTGGCGGCGGCGCGGCCGGCGGCCGTGAGCGCCTGCTGCTGCCGCAGCGCCTCTTCGGGTGCGCGTTCGTGTGGCGAGGGAGAGGCGGGGATGGTGGTGTAAGGAGGGAGGTCATAGGGACATAAGATTGGCATGCCATCATGGGCTTGCTGGGGATGCGGTAGATGCGCCGGGCACCTGGGGCTGGGGGCTGCTTGTCCATACACACGACCTTTCACGCATTGCATACACAGTCTGCGAGTTCCCTCTCCCGTGTTTTCTAACACACTGTCCCTCTCTCGGCGAGCGTTGTGCTCTGGTCGCACGTCCTTTGGCTGCGCATGCTTTGGCTGCGGAAGGGAGTGGGCGGCGGTGAGCCTGCACTTGTGCGCCCGCCCCACGCACCAGCGCTGTCACCCAAGCCGCCGCCAGCCGCCCCCAGCCCCCAGCCCCGCCGCCCACCGCCGCCACACCGCCGCCGCGCCTCACCCGTGTATGCCTCCACGGCGGCCGCCCACCGCCCCTTCTGGAACAGCGCGTTCCCGGCCGCCCGCGCCGCCTCCGCCCACGCCTGGTCCGGGCCGCAGCCCTGCACGCGTGTGTGTGGTGGTGTGTGTGTGGATCAGCGCAGGCGGTTTTCACACACACGCCATGGGGCGGTGGTTGACCATCACATTGCCACGGCTGTGCCTCTCAGCCCCCACCGGACAGAGAGGCACGTGCCAGCCACGGTTCGGAGCCCCCCCCCACTGCCTCCCTTCCTCCCCCCCTTCCCAAGGCCGGTGCTGCATTCCTCTAAGCCTGGTGCTGCCGCCTCACCTCCACCTCCTGCGACGTCAGCTGTGCCACCAGGTCGCCAAACAGCTCCGCCTCCCGCAGCAGCGACCGCTCCACCGCGCCGACCAGCCGCGCCCCGTCGGCGCCATTCGCCCGCAGCAGCTCCACCACTTTGTCATCCTCGCTCGCGGCCTTCTCCAGCCGGCCGAGCATAGAAAACATTGCGTGTTTGCTTTTATTCGACCGATCGCTCTTACCAACGCCTGCAGTAAGGATCTACAACTTATTTGCAGCATTTTCGTTGCCGAAAAATGCACAGTGACCTCCTCGCTGCGAGCCATGCGAGTTTGCCTTGTCACCGGGACCCATGGGCCTAATGTTTTCAGCACAGACTGTCACTTACTGCTTATGGAAATACCAAGCAGGGGATGCTGGGTGAAGGCGGGGCGACTCGATTATAGGCATCGACAGGCGTGCGAGGCGAGGCGAGGCGAGGCGGGTCTGGCGAGTCATGCCGCACTTCGCGCTGCCGCCCCCGAGCTCTGCACCTGAATGCCTATCTTGCGAGCTCATCTTGCCGATCTTGCGTGACATAGGGCCCCAAGGCAAGCCCAATGGGTCCTGGGGGGACGGCAGCCCCGGGGCAGCGGCAGCCGCATTGCGACCACGCCGACACCGCCCACCTTTCGCTGCCTGGATGGAGTGGCTGCACCTCACGAGACGTCCCACCTGATGTGCAGTCCCGGCACAGCGGCGGCGACTGAGCGCCAAGGCGTGCCAGCCGCTACGCCGCCCGAGCCAGCGGCCCTGCGACAAGCAGCAAAGTAGCTGGCCGCAGCAACAAGTCAGTGCCCGTACCCTTCCCGCCGCAGACACGCACGCACTTACATACCTGCGTAGTCCCGCGTCCGAATCGGGGCCGCCCGTCACACAAGCAACCCTTCATGCCGGCATGCTGGCTGCGCCGCCCGGCTCCGACGCCGCCAGAAGGCCTTCACGGCGTGTAGTGAGGGGTGGCGAGCGACGACCCCCACCGCGCGCGGCGCCGGCACCTGCACCGCAGCACATGTGCGCCTGCCGTGGCGGTGACGGCCGCACTGGCGCACTGCGCCCACCGCAGCTAGCGCATACGGCTGCTCTTGCCAGGTGCAGCCACGGCGGCTGCGTCCGCAGCGCCTTGGGGCTCTGGCGGCTGTGTCGCTCGCTGGGCGGTTTAGCTCAGCGCCACCAGCAATAGCCTGTTGGCAGCTGCCTGGGGGTGTGGCTGTGTGCGGCGTGGCGGCGGCGGCGGCGGCGGCGAATGCAGGGCGGCAGCCATCGTGCCGGCGGGCAACAGCCCCACGCCCAGCATCGGCGGCAGCAGGCCAGCAGCAGGGGGCCCCATTGCAGCAGCCAGTGAACCCAGGGGTGGATCCCGACGGCGGCTGCGGCGCAATGCCGCGGTCGGCGTCGATCCCCTAGTGGAAGACAGGCCTGCCACAGCCGCAGGTGCCTTTGTCGGTAGCGTCGCCTGAAAGGCCATCACGGGCAGCGCAAGCGGTGCGCGCTCCATGTACAGGCGTGGAACTCCACAGGGTACTGGGCCATCTACGCCGGACCTGGCAAAGCAGGCGGACTGTTGTCTGCTCTGTATCCGCGGACCGGCTTTGACTTTGGAACGGGCGTCGCGCGTGTGTTCGGGCAAATGCTGTTTCATGCCGGGGGCTGCGGGAACGTGTCGGTGTAATCGAGTACACAGCAGAGGCTGGCTGGCTGGGTGCTATCAATAACTTGTGTTAATCAGTGATATCCGTCACTATTGCATGTAGTGCTCGTTGCCATACTGTGCTATTTGGTGGTGAATACAATCGCTGCGACTCTGATTCTTACTTCCAGCCATGATTATTTGCTTGGGACCAGTCTGTGTGCCGCTACATCTCTTGCTGCCCTTCCTTTTAGGGCTGGCGCACCAGGTACGTACAGCCTCGCAAAGCTCGGGCAGCATTTCCTCGGCGATGGACTGAGCAGTGCGCTTCTGCTCTGCAGTATGGCTACCTGAAGTGGTTCAAGCGCGAATGGGTGGACTACCGCTACTGGTGGCGGAAATGGAAGGGCGGCAAGTGAGTTCGGAGGCGGACGCTGGGTGGGGGGCGGGGACAGGGCGGTGAGCCATCCCGGCACCTCCCGGCTCCTTGGGGTGCAGGGCGGCCCACCGCCTAGCCTTTACCTGCCAAATCGCCCATACGCTTGCCCGCTCCAACGGCGTGGGTCCCTCTCACGTGCGCCAGGTCCACGGCGAGCACGGCGGAGGGCGGCGCGAGTGGCGCGCAGGCAGGGGCAGCTGGACCAGCTGGGCCTGAAGCAGGCGGGCCAGCGAAGGTGCGTGCATCTGGCCCGGCAGGGGTTGGTGGGCATGCTTGGATTGCAGGAGCCGGCGGGCGGGCGGGCGGGTGTCAAGCCGTAGCACGGCACGCTGTTGGGTGCCGTACCACTGCATGTCCATGTGGCGGGGATGCGGTGTCTCGAGCAACACCGGGCGCTCCACCGCAGATGGGCACCCACTCACCGTTGGGGCGGTCGCGGCCTCCGTTGGTGACCGCTTGCTCCCGTGATGCTGCATGCCCGCAGGCGGCGGCCGACGGCGGCGAACCCAACCCTTCAACATCCCAGTCCCCAAGCACCACCCAGGCGACGGCGGCGGCACCACCTGCACCAGCTGCAGCAGGTGCAGGAGCGGCAGCGCCAGCAGGGGGCGCGACAGCGACTGACACGCACGGCGGCCTGCGGCAGCGGGGGGCAGCTGCCCCGGCTGCGGGCGCAGCAAGCGCATCCTCGACGTGACGAGCGCCTGGTAGGACAGGGCTACGCATGAGAGGAATCCCCAATATGGCCTCAGTTTGCGAATCGACGTGACGCCGGTGACGAGCGCGGCAATGGGCGGTTGGCAGGACCGGCGGCGGCACCGTCCGGTATCATATCATCCGGACTGGACTGGACTGGACTGGATTGGACTGGACTGGACTGGACTGGACTTTTGCGCGTTTGGGTGCATTTGACCTTTGACTGGATGTCTGGATGACTGTAATGCACGGAAACGGAGACCAACGAGAAGAATGCAGCAGCGCGCGCGCGGGGCGCCAAGTTGTGTGGCGCAGTTTGTCGTGTGGATGTCTCAGCCGTATGTGCAAGTGACGGGCGCCGGGGGTGCTTTGTTCTGGCGCGCTGCGTTGTGGCCGTGCGGGTGGTGTGATTGTGTGGCTCCAGCGGAACGGGGCAACGGGCAACCGAGCAGACCCCACGTGTTACCACGTGCATCCGGACACACCCGAGCGCCGGTCAGTGCAGCGCACAGCCGCCCCACCGCCGCTCACCGCTCGCGGGGGTGCCCCTAGCACCACAGCACGGCCCGCACAAGCCTCCTGCACCGCACATGTCGCGCAGCCTGGCGTCTGCTTTCACTGTGCCGTGCCTTTGTTCCACACATTCACTCTGGGCAGTCGGGAAAACCCCAGTAGTCTTAATGCAAGAATTCGTCCACTCCAGACCACACCGCGCTGCTTGCGTTTGCGGCAAGAACACACAAACAGCGGGCGCCGCGCCCCTCTATGATAATGGGAGCGCCCGCTCCACCCAGTCCCGGGGACTCACAGCACACACGCTCGGTCGGTCCAGTACGAATGGATTGAATAAACCGCGTCCAATCCACAGATACACGCGCACACTCGTCTTTTGTTGCGTTACCTTAATAAGGGTACCTATACCCGTACTCGTACACTGGTTGCGCCGAGTCACAGCACACGTCCACTCCTGGTCCCGCCCACCCCCGACCTCCCACCTGTCATCCACCGCGCTGCGCACAGCGCGCGGCACAGGCCCCCTCCTACGCAAGATCCCACGAGTATGCGTCGAGCTGTTCCCAAAGCCAAACAATCACCCCATGCCCCTTGCCCGCCCCCAGCCGGTAATGCAGCCAGCCGCCACCGGCCCCAAGCAGACTCTGGTGCGATGTCCGCACCAAGGCCAGCCCGCCCGGCTCCATCGAGAGGGAGGTACCGCGCTGTACCGCCCGGTCGTACATGCCAGCTGAGGCACAGCAGTGCGCCCGCCCGGCCATGCTGGGCACTGGGTCCTCCGCTCTGCACAGGACCGGCTGCCACCGCCAATAGCGCGGAACAGTAACCCGTGCCGCGCGTCCAGCCAACACCAGCCCGTGAGCCCGTGAGTGCTGGCGCCGCCGCCACTTCCAAAAATGCTTCCGCCGCCGCCGCCGCCGCCGCCGCCGCCGGCTGCAGACCCCGCCCCCGCCAGCGACGCCTGCACTGCTCCCGGCGCCAGCACCTGCATCCGCAGCAGCGCCACGCTGCTTCCGCCGCCGCCGCCGCCGCCGCCGCCGCCGCCGCCACCTCCCCTCCCCCCTCCCCGCCGCTGCGCCCCTCCTTGCAACCTGCCGCTGCCGCCCGCCTTTCTCCGCTCCAGGCGCCGCTCCAGGCCGCTCCAGGCTGCGCCGCTCCAGGCCGCCGCTCCAGTCGCCGCTCCAGGCTGCGCCGCTCCAGGCCGCCGCTCCAGTCGCCGCTCCAGGCTGCGCCGCTCCACTTACGCCATCCAGGGCTGCGTGAACTCCTTGCGGGTGGCGCGGAAGGCCGGGTCCTTGATGGCCTTGGACAGCACCGCGTACGACTCCTTCACCGCGTCGTGCGCCGCGGTGGCCAGAGCCTTCTGCTGCACCTGTGGATGTGCGGCAGCAGCGAGGTGGCAGCAGCAGGCGGGGGTGAGGAGGGGGCAGGGCGAGGTCAGGCAGGGCGGAGCAGGCGGGGCTCAGGGCAGGCGGCAGCAGGTGGGTGTGGGCACGTGGGCGAGTGCGTGGCGGCGGCAGCGGGCCTGCGGCCCCTGCGGAGCGCCTGCCTCCAGTCCTGTCGACACGTCGGCCCGGGCCTCCCTGCTGTGTTGGGGCCAGGGCCGCGCTCCCATCCCCAGCCCCGACGCCTAGGATTGGATTCTAACGCCGACGGTCCCCGGCTGGCATGCTATGCGGTTGGCTGCGTGATGCTGCTCAGCCCACCGCGATTTCCAGCCGTCCCTGACCGGCGTGCCCAGCCCTGCCTTCACCCAACCACGTGTCGCAGCCCCCTGTGCCGCCCCGCTTCCTCCCGGAACGCCGTCCTGAGTTGTCTGACGGCCGCATCGATTGCGCACCGCCTGGCGCCAGGCCCCGTGCCCAGGCATTCCCGCCGGCGGTGCCCTGCCCTGCCATGCCCGGGGTATTCCCGCCCGCGCGCTGATGCCTCGAGCCACAACCCGCCAGCGTCCTGCCCCCGCCCGCCGCCGTGTGCCTCTCGCTTGCCTGCCGCCCTCGTGCGGACGCCCCCAGTGTCGAGTGCCCCGCCTCCTCGCTGCGAATCCTCCCCTGCACCCAGTTTCTGCCCCCACTGCGCCTGCTCCCCGGGCCCGCCTCCGCTGCCCTCCGCCCACTCCGCTCCACGCTGCCCCCCCCGCCCGCCTCCGACGTGTCGCCTGGGCCCCCTCCTTCCCTCGCCTCTCCTCCGCCACCGCGCACCTCCCCCCCTCCCACCGCAGCCGCCTCCGCCCCCCCGCCCCGCCCCCCCGCCCATCCGCCCGCCCAGCTCACCTCCTTGTCCTCCGAGCCGCAGGCCGCGATGATGGCCGCCACGTCCAGCTCCTCGCACAGCGAGATGCCCACTCCGGTGAAGGCGGTCAGGCGGCGCTCGCCGATGTTCTTCTCAATGGTGGTGGGCGGCGGCATCATGGGGTAGCTGAACATGGACATGGGCATCAGGTGCCCCGGCTGCTTGGCGCGCTGCGCCAGGTTGCGCATCAGCTCCACCGCGGTGTGGTCGAACTTGTCGGGCACCCACTCGCCGTCGGCGTTGGGGCGGTCGCGGCCGCCGCTGGGCGCGATCCACATGAG
Organism: Chlamydomonas incerta; assembly: GCA_016834605.1. NCBI lineage: Eukaryota > Viridiplantae > Chlorophyta > Chlorophyceae > Chlamydomonadales > Chlamydomonadaceae > Chlamydomonas > Chlamydomonas incerta. The sequence continues at coordinate 313,020 of JAEHOC010000083.1, forward strand.
CGTGCCGCCCGCGTTCAGCTTGCGCTGCATGGCGACCAGCGTCTTGCGGTTGGTCTCCATCTTCGCGGCCTTCAGCTCCGGCACGTCGTCCATGTGCTTCTTGGAGTGCACGCAGAAGAGGTTACGGCCCATGGAGAAGGGCTTGCACATCGGGTCGGTGACGACGCGGTCGCCGGCGACGTAGATCACATCCGTGGCAAGCTGCGGGTGCGTCTTCCCCAGCATATGGGCAAACACACCGGGGTCAGCCTCTGTCTGGTGGTTCGCCAGGATGACAACGTTGTGCTTCTGGTCCAGCAGCTCCTGAACGCGGTCGAAACGCTCGCGGAATCCCAGAACCGAGTTCTGGAAGTCGATGAGGGTCGCGACGTAGCGCTGACCGAAGTCATAGTAGTTGTAAGGCTCAATCAGGCGGGTGTGGAAGGAGGGGAAGGTGTAGGGGTCGACGGCCTGGTTCAGGACATTGTCCAGAATGCTGGCTTGCACCTGGGTGACAAGCTTCTCATCGGCCCCGGTGACGCCGCTGTTGATAACAGCCTTCTTGTAGTTGTCGTAGAAGTACTCCCAAGCAGGCTCCAGCTGCGGAGGGAACTTGCCCTGAGCGACCAGCCCCTTGATGACCGCCTTGAACTGCTGCTCGTTGGTCACGCCCGCCAGCTTAGGCTGGTGGAACTGCACGTCAACGGTGGGCAGGCTGGTGGCGACGGTCGCGGCCGAGTGAGCAACGACGCGGGGAGCCGCGCGTGCACCCGCGAACGGGCGACGGCCAGCGGCCGCGCGCTGCTGAGTCGCGTGCAGCATTCTTCAAGTCAGTTACTTTGTAAACTACAATCAAGGCAAAGTGGGTCGGAGTCAAGAAACACCAATCGGATTGGGCGATTGAGCCATGATCCAGTCAGCACGGAGCGAGCGTGCCGATCGCTGCCGCTGTCGCTGGTACGCCCCAAACTACCCTGCCGGCCCCCATACTAACTCCACACTGCCTTGGGGCTTGGGTGCGCCGGCAGCCATTCCCCCGTGCACGCCCACAGCCCCACGCCTGCGCAGCTCAAGACGGGGGCTCTGGCAGCTCCAGGGGCACAGACCTGGGCAGCTCACGCTGGAATTGCCGGCCACGTTCGTCACCTCGCAGTCCTGCAGTAAGGGCTTGAGGCAATAGACGGGCTGACCGCTTGCCTGGCAAAAGTAAGTAACACCAAGCTCCAGCCTTCTCCACGCACACGTTCACCCCGACGGCTTGTGCGCATGCACAGACCGGCAGCTGTTCACATGTCCACCACCACTGACCCGACACATAAGGCCACGTGACCCACACGCCCGAAGCAGGTTCTGCAAGATAGCGGTGTTGAGAAACACCTGTCTACGGGCACACATGGTTGCTTGTGACCCATGCAGCTGCCACTGCTTGACCGCTGCACCCTGCACGCCTGCTGCACACCTGCCGGCGGCCAGCCGCAGCACCCATGCAGCCATGCCTCTGGTCACACACCAACCACAGGATCTGCGCCTCTGCCGCGGCTGGTTCCACCGCACAGACCGCATACCGCACGGTCCTCAACGGCCCCGGTCGCTGTGCTGTGCTGTGCTGCTGGAGGTCGCCAGCAGGCAGGTGCACGGACCCGGCCAGCTCCTTGCGTGAGCTGGTCAGCCGCGGTCCGCTGCGACAGGTGGCGGCGCCAGGCGGCAGTGCCTCGGCCGCAGGCACCACCCGGGCGCATGAGCGACGCAGGAGGACGGCGCCGCCCCTGGCCGAAACTGGTACGCCACCAGCCATCCCTGCAGCACCCGGCTACCCAGCGGCCATACAGGTGGGAATGGTGCCAGGCACGCCTCTGAGTTGGCAGGAAAACGGTGTGCGGCGGAGTTGCTGACAGGCTCCGCATCCGTGGTCTAACCGTAGCGCACGGTCCGCCCTCGCCCTCGCCCTCCAACAGATCGAGTGTCCAAAGCGCCTGGCACTGAGCTATGCAGCAGGTCCTGCACCGCGGCCGGCGGTCGGTTCAGTCGGTGGCGGTGTGCTCCCGTGTGCTGCCACGCGAGCCGCATGGATTGCAGCCCCGCGCAGTGCGCGCCTGACGACTCTCCTTGCCATCTTCCTGGCCACCCCTTCGCATTCACCGCTTCGGTGGTCGACGCTGTGCTCCTAATCCCCGGCATTGAGCGCGCAGGACTACGTCGTTGAGCATTGTGATGTTGGCATTGCAACGCTGTGCGCTTCTTGTGCTGCAAAGCCTTGCGTAGTAGTTTGTATTGTTGCAGGTTTTTAGTGTGCGTGTGTTTACAGACCTCGCGGGCGGGACTCACGATGCAATTGGCCGCTTGGCGCATGGGCGCTCGGGCGAGAGACGTCTATGAGAGCCCGCCCGACTCCTTTCTCCCCCTCCTTTTCGCATTTTGCCAGACGGTATTGTCGGTTAAATCGATCCCGCGAAAATGCGTGTGGTCTCCGCTTACCTGCTGGTAAGTTTGCTGCTTCGCTCGCCATCATGTGCCGTCGGCTGAGCGTCTGCACCTTCGACCGCAGGCCGTTCTGGGGGGCAAGGCCAGCCCCACTGCTGACGATGTCAACAAGATTCTGAGCTCTGGTAAGCGACACGCCGGCGGCTTAGTCTATGGCGGCTCCCGCCCTGTCGGCGCAGCAGCGCTCTGACCGCGTTGTTGTTGCCACCTTGCAGTTGGTGTTGAGGCTGAGGCCGAGAAGGTGAACAAGCTCATCTCCGAGCTGGAGGGCAAGAACCTGGCTGAGGTACGCGGGGATGCTGCGAGCAAATGCGAATGCATTTCAACGCAGTTTGCGGGAATATGTTGCTGATAAAAATTTCTATTCTCAGGTGATTGCCGCCGGCCGCTCCAAGCTGGCCTCCGTCCCCTCGGGCGGTGCCGTGGCCGCCGCTGCTCCCTCGGGTGGCGCTGCCCCCGCTGCCGGTGCGCCTGCTCCCAAGAAGGAGGAGAAGAAGGAGCCCTCTGAGGAGGAGGTGAGTTTGGCGTGCTGGTGGGCAGGTCGATGTGGCCGATGGTGGGGCGCGCCCGGTCGGCCACCGCGCCCGGGCGGCAATGATTGGCCAATCCTTTGGAGCTCCGCAGCACGGGCGTCTGGTGTGGGGGGAATGCAGCCGTTGCTTGGGGGGGCTTGGGGTCCCGGCGGTCCCAGTGGGCACTACGATGTGCTCCAGCACAACCGCAGTGTCTGACCCTCCGCCTTCCTCGTCCACCTTTGCTCGCGCTGCCCGCAGGACATGGGCTTCTCCCTGTTCGACTAAACGGACGGCGTGCGGGCCTAGAGCTGGAACTTGTAGCCTTTCGCGGGTGTAATTTCTGGCCGAACACCATTCTGCAAGTGCATTCCTCCTGTGTCATCTCGTCAGCTCGAGGGCACAGCGCGCAGCACAGCGGACACTGCCCGAAACATCAGCACAGGGTGCCAGCCAGCCAGCCAGGAGGGCCAAGCACGAGCCACGCACAGCGGCGGCTGGCGCAGGGAGGACCTCAGCACGTGCAGGGCTCTGGGGCGCTACGGAGTTGACCAGAGAGGCAGTGCCAGGTGCAGCGTGCGGAGACGGGGCCGTGCGCAGGCAGCAGCGGCGGCGGCTGTGTCCGCCGCGGCGCCGCGCTGGCGCAGGCTGCCGAATGTTCTGGTCCTGCGTGGGGCGCAGCTTCTTGGCGGCCGGTGAGCTGAGGCAGGAGGCACGAGAGGGGTTTGCCCGCACTGGCAGCAACTTGGGCTGCGAATCGCCTGCAGCCAGCAGCGCAGGCGCGTGGCGGCGGATGGTGCGCCGCTGGCAGCTGGCAGCCGCACCCCCTGGGGTAGGGCTGCGGCTGCACGCGCGCCTGCGTGTGCCGCTGTGATGGCGGCGGCTGGCCGCGGCAGCCACGGGACCTGTGCTTGCTCGCCGCCGCGGCAGCGTGTTGGGCAGGGCTTGGCAAATCAGCAATGCATCCCGTTCGCTGGCTTGGTGCGATGCAGATGCAGTGGTGCGGGTGCGTCAGCGATGCACAGCAGCAGCAGCAGGGATACACAGCAAGGACTTCGTGTCACAGCCCATGACCAGCACAGCCAGCCAGATGCGTGTCGTGACAGAGAGCTGCTACCCAGTGAAGACCCGCAGCGCAGTGAGACGTTCGCTGTCAGTGTCTAGCACTGTCCCCCCAAACTTTGATGATAAGCCAAGCCGCAAGCGCTAGGAAGGTTTACGATGTTCAAGTGCCCCATCCTGAATACCCGTGACCCTGACTCTGGATAGAGGCGTAATGTCACGGTCCCCTGCCGACCGCCCCCCTCCCGCAGCCCGCGTTGTAATGTAGACGGGTCCCACGGTCCCACCTGTGTGGATGTGCGCGGTGTGCAGGACCATAAGCGAGCGCTACTGGTCGCACAACCCCAACGGACGAGCCAACTTGCCTCTTTTGCCCTGTCCCCCCGCAACCCCCCAACGGACAAGACGCAGAACCCAGGCAGTGACAGGTCTACCCCAAAGGATGACGGTGGGAAGCCGCCCCCCTGCACTAGCCAAGCGTGGCCTTGGGGGCAGAAGTTAGGGTGCGGGAGCCCCCCATTGACACGGCGTACGGTTTTGGCGGGAACCCCACGCGGGCCCGCGCCATAGCCACCTGAGGCACCGGGTTACTACATTGCTGCGTAGGAATGCATGGCGAGCCAGTAGGTCGCGCAGGCTGGACGTCGAGTTGAAATTTGCCAGAACGCAAATTTGACAGCCACCCTTTTGCTGGACTATTTAAATACATGCTGCTGTGCTAGATATATATTAGATATGCATTGAACTGAGTTCGCGGCGTTGCCGCTGTGCCAGTGAGAAGAACATGCTCTGCGCCCTCTGAACGCGACAGCGACGATGTCAGCTTCAGAAGCATCGGTGTACTGGAACATTCATAGGCTCGCCGAGCATTTCTCTAACAGCGCAGTCGACGATTCGAGTCAACGTGGAAATGCTGAGCGCGAGCGCCTGCGAAAGCACCTGCTCAGCGTAGCTTATGGAGCATTGCTCGATACCCTGGATGTGAGTGGCTTGGGGCCGGCTCTGAGTGACGGTGGGGGTGGGTGCAAGTGGGGGTGGGGTACACAGGCGGGGGTCACAGCAGCCGGGCGCGGCCGCGACTTTCGTTTCACCGTGCTCCCCTCCCCCAGGAGCCCTACCCGGAGGTCGCGGCGGAGTCGCGGCGGACGCTTAATGCGCAGCTGGCTTCCTCAGTGAGTTCAGGGCTTGGCGCAACGAGGGAGCCTGGGACCAAGGGAGGGCAGGCCCCTGCACGCACACCTGTTCCCACTCGGTTGCCGGCTCGCCGGGCCGGCGCACACACATGCTACACCAGTCGGCATACAACTGCTACACATGCCATAGCCTTGAGTCTATCACCGGTATGTCTCCCAGTCAGCACGTAACACCTGCCCGGTCGACCCCTCGGCGCAGGAGCTGCTGCGGCTGCGCGACGCCAGTCGGCACGGCACGGCGGCGCGGCTGGCGGCGCGGCTGGACGAGCTAGGCGGGCTGGGGGCCGAGGACACGTGGCGTGGCACGTAAGAAAGAGCGAGGCGGGGCAGCGGCGGGCGCGCATTAGTGGTCAGGCAGTGGGGCGGGGAACTGCACGGGGGTTCGGGGCGAAGCGGTAACAAGTTGTGTGTGCGTGTGTGTGCATTCCCCGCTCCCACATGCGCAGGCCGGCTGCTGCGGATGGCGGTGGGCAAGGCGCCGACCCCGACAACCCCGTGTGCCTGCTGTCGCTGCTGCTCGCGCTGCGCGGCACCGCCGCCACCGCCGCAGCCGCTCAGCCGGCGGGCGGCGCCGCCGCGCCCGCACCCAGGCCGGTGGCGGCGGAGGCGGACACACTGGGCAGCGTCAGCGCGCAGCTGGGCCTGGCGCCGGGCGCCGTCACCACCGCGTACGACGGCGTGCCGCGGGGCCGGCGGCTCAAGCTGGCGCCGCCGCCCGTGCCGCGGGGCCTCGCCGCCCCGCCGCAGTTGCAGTCGCAGCCACAGTCGCAGTCGCAGCAGTCGGCAGCAGCTGCGGTGAGCGACTGCCGCGGCGGTGGCGGCCGCGGCAATAGTGGCGATGCGGGAGCTGAAGCAGCGCCGGCGCCGGCGCTGGGCCACACCTCCGTGGTGGGCGCGCTGGGCCCGGCAGACGCGGCTCTGCCTCGCCTGCTGCCCCACGCCCAGCATCAGCAGCCGCACCTGCAGCCGGTGTCTCGGCTGCCGCTGACGGAGCCGGCAGCAGCGGCGGCCAGGGCCGCCGCGGTCCTTGGCGGCGGCCCAGGGGCGGGCACCGCGGCGGTGGTGGCGTCGGACGTGGCCGCGGCGGCTGACGGCGACGCCGCAGCGGGCTCCGGCGGTCGCGCCGGCACGAGCTGGTTTCCATTCCGCGACGCTGCCGGGCTGCCGCTGGCGCCGGCGCTGGGGGCGCCGCTGGGCGTTCTGCTGGAGCCCGCGGCCGGCCTGGCGCCGCGCTGGGGCCTGGCGCCGCTGGCGGAGCTGGAGCAGGAGGCGCTGCGGCCGGGCGGCCTGGCGCGCGAGGCTGTAGCGGCTGTAGCGCCCGAGGCTGCAGCAACGTCAGCAGCAACAGCGGCTGGAGCTGCGGCCGGAGACGAGGGACGCTCGGGACTGCCGGCCCGCGTGGCGCAGCCGCCCCCCGCGCGGCCTGTTGCTCTGCCTGGCGGTGTCGCCGCCGCCGCGGCTGCAGCTGGTGCTGCTGGTGCTGCTGCTGCTGCGGCGGGCCTGGTGCACACGCGGTTCGGGCACGTGAACCCGCTGCTGATGCGGCTGAGCGGCAGCGCCTCCGAGTGCTTCAGGCTGCTGCCGCCGCCGCCTCCATCGGAGCAGGAGCGGCAGCAGCAGCAGCCAGGGCAGGGGGCTGCGCCGGCGGCGGAGGCGGCGGTGGCGGCGGGGGGCGTTGAGCTGGAGGCCGCGGAGCAGGGCGCTGCGGCGGAGGCGGAGGCGGATGAGGAAGCGGAGGCGGCCATCCCGCCGCCCTTCAGCCTGGCTGCGCTGGGCGCGCCGGCAGGCGGCTTTGGCGCTGGCGGCTTTGGGAGCGGCCGGCCGGGTTGGCTGGGCGGCGGCGTGGGCGCTGCGGGGCCGCTGCCCCAGCTGCTGCTGACGGGTGCGCCGCCTGCTGTGGCGCCGCTGCTGCTGCGGCCGCCGCCCGCCGGCAGCGCCTGGCTGTCGGGTGGAGCCCAGGTGAGCTGTGGTTGCCCTCTGTGAGCACGTGCCACGGTCAGTATTCCCCGCTGCCAGTCTGCCAAACAGCACCTGTCGACTGCTGCTGGCTGATCCGCATGTCACTCCCCCCCTTCATGGCAGGCGCTGGTCGTGGCGGGTGGCGGCGGCTCGCTCGCGCAGGGGCAAGGACGGGGCGCTACTGCCGCCACTGCCGCCACTGCTGCTACTGCCGCTACTGCCGCCGAGGCGCTGGTGTACGAGGTGGCGGTGATGGCGCTGCAGGGCGGCGGCGCGGCGCTGTGGATGCTGCGCAGCGGGGCCATTCGGTGCGTGTGCGTGCGTGTGTGCGTGTGTGTGTGCATGGAGGCCTATGCTCGTGTGTGTTTGTGCTCGTGTGTTAGAGAGCACAAGGGAAAACGACAAGCAAGCAAGAGACTGTGCGGGTGTTGTGCATGTGTGTATGTGCATGTGTGCGGGTGTTGTGCATGTGTGTTTGGGCAGGTGGTGTGTCGCACACCCTCACGGTCTCGCCTGCTGCTTCCGGCGTCGCGGCCTGTACCGTAATTGTACCGCGGCTGTACCGCAGGTGCCACACCGTGCGGCTGGCGGCGCAGCGGCGGCTGCTGGCGGCGCTGTGCGACACGGGCGAGCTGCGGCTGCGGCTGGGCGCCTTCGTGGCGGCGCACGGCGGCCCGGGCGACGTCGGCGGCGGCGGGCTGGGAGGTGGCGGCGGCGGCGCCGAGTACGACGACAACGCACGGCACCAGCAGGGCTGGGGCGAGGAGCAGGGCGGCGACGGCGGCGGCGGCGAGGCGGGCGGCGGGGGTGATGAGGCGCTGGCGGGGGTGGCGGGCGCGGTACGGCAGCTGTTGGAGCTGTACGACCGGGAGCTGCTGGTGGGTGGGGGGATGGGGTGGGGTGTGGGGTGTGGGGTGGGATGGGTGTTGGAGAAACGGGACAGCCCGGCCAGCAACGCGTCGGTGTGTGTGTGTGTGTGGTTGCATGGGTGGGGAGCTGGGTGAGAGGGGCGGCGAACAATTGAGGGTGCGCCTTGTACGCCTTCTGCAGCAATGTCACCCCCACTGACCCCTGCGTGTCTGGGCGCCACCGGACCCGCAGGAGCTGGCGGAGCTTCACCGCAGCGGCGTCGGCGCCGCAGCCCGCCAGCGGCGTGGCGGCGCCGCCACCGGCGGCGGCGGCGGCGGGCTGCTGGGCCTGCACCTCAGCCTCACGCCGCTGCGCACGCACCTGCAGCGGCTGGCGGACGTGTGCGGCTGCTCGCCCGACCCCGCCTGGGTGCCGCCGCACCACCACCACCTCCTCCTCCATTCCGCTGCTACAGCCGCTGCTACAGCCGCTGCGGAGCCGCTGGCCCTGGCGCCGTCGCTGTGGCAGGTTGCGGGCTTCCCGCGCGGCCCGGCGCTGTTGGACCACCTGTACCGCGCGCTGCTGCAGGTGGGGGTGCGGGGGGCGGGGGGCCCCGGGGGCGGAGGGGATGTGTGCGTGTGCTGCTACCGCGTGTGTGTATGCTCCTGCTCACATGCCGCATGCGTGGTGCCAAGACCGGGTGGACCACGCCTGGCACACCACACGCCCGCCCACGCCCACCCTCCCACACACACGCCCACCGCACGCAGTCCGACCAGGCCAAGATGCCGCTGCTGCGCCTGCTCTTCACCGCCGCCGCCACCCCCTATCTGCGCCGCGTGCGCGCCTGGATGTACGACCCAGCCTACCACGACGGCGGCGGCACCGCCGCCGCCGCCGCCGCCGGCGTGGCGGCGGCTGCGCCGCCGGCGGCGCCCGCCTTCGGCGCCGGGCTGCAGCGGCAGCTGGCGGCGGCGGGGCTGCAGATGCGGCTGCTGGACTCGCTGGGCGGCGAGGTGGGCGCCGTGGCGGCACGGCTGCGGCGCATGGCGGCGCTGGAGGTGAGCGGGCGGGGGCAGGTGGCGGGAGGGCGGGGTGGCGGGGGTTGTGAACACCAGCCCAACCTAAGCCAAGTTAACAAGACGGAATGGGGGAAGGCGGGGAAGGCGGGAAGGTGGGGTTCGGCCAGGTGGCGAGGAAGCGCCCTCACATGCTGCCTGCAGGCGTGCTGGGGATGGCCACGTGGGTATGGGCGTGGCGCGCAACACGGGGTGCGTGCGTGTCACCGGAAGGGCCGCAGCGGCCGACCGCGTGTGTGGCCGCCGTACCAATGACACGGTACCTGCCCTCCCCGCCCCCACCCCGCCGTGTCCGCAGGCTGAGGAAGCGCGGCTATTGGCGCAGCAGTTTGATGAGCCGGCAGCGGGAGCCACCGCCGCCGCCGCCGCCGCCGCGCCTGGGGCCGCTGCCGGCGGCGGCGGCGGCGCGGGCTTGCTGGCGCTGTCCCTGACTGGGGGCCATGCCGGTGGAGGGGGCGCCGCAGAGCCGGCCGCTTCTGCTACTGCTGCTGGTGCTGCTACAGCTGCTGCTGCTGCTGCTGCTGCTGCTGCTGCTGCTGCCGCGGACGAGTTCAGCTACCCGCTGGTGTTCGGGTTGGAGGCGCTGCAGCAGGTGAGTGGCGTGGCGGGTGTGGCGGGCTGGTGTGGCTGATGTTACCTGGCTGGCGGGCTGGCGGGGTGCGTGGTAGGCCGGCGTAATCTGGGTTAGCCGCGTGGCAAGCGGGTGTGGAAAATGATGTGATGCGGCGGCTGTGTCGCGCATGCCGCAAAAGCACGGGTGACTGCGATGCGCGGACCGGGGGCCTGGGGCAGCAACAACGGTGTGCCCGTGCTATGCCACCCGCAGCTCGCAGAGGCGGGCGCAGCGGCGGCCGCGGCCCGCGACACCGAGCTCACCACCCTGCTGGCGGCGCGGGAGCGCCGGCGGCGCGCGGCGGCGGCGGCGGCGGACGAGGCCGCGGCGGCGGCGGCGGAGGCGTCCCTGGCGGCGGCGGAGGCGGCGCGGGCGGCCAAGGCGGCGGCGGCGGAGGCGGCGCGGCTGGCGCGGGCTCGGCTGCTGGCGGAGCAGCGGCAGGCCATGGATGCGCGCGAGGCCAGGTGGGGGGCGCGGCGGGACGTGGCGCTGTGTGGTGGGCGGGCGGTGTGTGTTGGTAGAGAGCGCCCCTCCGGACACGTGTACGAGCGCTGGCACAGGGGCGGGAGGCCGGGGCCAGGGTGAGCTGCCGGCATAAACACGTCATGGCCGCCGCACGCAGATGTCCGTCCGCAACCCACCCGCCATCCCCGCCCCAACCGTTCGCATGGATAGCTACACGCACCCCCTGACCCCTCCCCCCCGGTCAACACCATCTCGTCTCTCTACGTGTGCACACACGGAACCACCCCATCACCTGCCAAAACCTAGTGCCTGCTACTGCCTCCTAATCCTCCTCCAGCCTGCGTGCGGAGCGTGAGCGGCACATCGCCGAGGAGCAGGCGGTCATCGCGGAGGCGGTGCTGCGAGACCACAACGAGGCGGCGGCGGCGCTGGCGGCGGAGTTGGCCCGGCTGCGCGCCGCGTACGGCGGCGCGGCGTCGTACTCCGAGGCCGCGGCGGCGGCGGGCGCCGGCGGCGGCGGCATGGGTGCCAGCGGCGGCGCCGGCAGTGGCGGTGGCGGCGGCGCCGGCGGCGGTGGGATGCTGCTGGGGTCGGACGCGAGGGCGGCGGAGGCGGCGGCGCGGCTGCGGCGGTGCGAGTGGCGGGAGGCGAGGATGGCGCTGGCGGCGCGGCGGCGGATGGCGTGGCAGGTGCGGGTGCGGGACTGCGAGGACTGCAGGACTGCGGGTGCAGGACTGCGGGTTGGGTGCGCCAGCTTGGGTTTGACACCATACAGCGCCACGTTGACGTTTGCTCGCGGTTGCTGCTGCTCGTTTACCAGCCCGCACCAGATACGGCACACACATCTACACACACACGCACATTTGGTTCCCGTGTGCTCTGCAACACGCATTCACACACGCGCCCACTGTCTTTCAGGGCATCGAGGCGGACGAGCTCGACCAGCTGCGCCGCCTGGTGGCCGCGGCCCGGGGCACCGCCGCGGCCGCGGCAGCAGCAGCCGGGGCGGGGGCAGGGGCAGCGGCAGGGCCGCATCCCGCTGCCGCTGGCGCTGCTAGCACTGCAGATGTGCCGGACGGCCCGGCCGGGGCACAGCCGCAGGCCGCCGCCGGCGCGCATCCGCCGTCTGCCTTCCTGCTGGGGCTGGAGGCCGCCGCGGCGCAGGCGGCGGCGGCGGCGGCAGCAGTAGCGGCGGTGGCGGCGGCGGCGGCGGCCGAGGACGCGGGAGTGCTGGTGGCGGCGGAGTCGGTCCAAATGGACGCCTCCGCAGCATCAGCCGCCGCGGACGCAGATGCGGGGGCGGGCGTGGGCGCGGGTGTAGGCTCTGATGCTCCGACGGAGGGGCCGGAGGACGCGGCGCCGCCGATGACACACACGGATCCGGCGGAGGGCGACGAAGTCGGCAGCGGCGGGAGCGCGGCGGCTGCTGGTCATGCGGCTGCGGCTGGGGAGGGGGAGGCGGAGGCGGCCCTGCCCCTGCACGCCCCTGAACCGCTGCAGCTGGGCGTGGCGGTGGCGCCGGTGTTGGCGGTGGCGGCGGCGGGCGCTGCAGCCGGCCCGCTGCAGCCGCTGTGGGGCGGGCTGGGGTCGCCCCGCGGGGCGCACCTGCGCGCGCGGCGGCGCGGCCACTCGGTGGGCAACGCCAACGCCAACAGCAGCAGCGGCGGCGGGGCTGCCAGTGCTGGTGGCAGTGCTGGCGGCGCTGCTGGCACCGGTGGCGCGCCGCCGGCCATGTCACCCCTTCGCCCCGGCACAGCTGGCGCCGTCCCTGGCTCCCTGCCCCTGCCCGCGCTGGCCTCGCCCTCCCTAACCATCTACGGCCACGCGGACGCGGCCGGCGCTGGCGCAACCGCGGCGTCCCTGCTGTCCCCGCGCGGCGGCGTCCCTGGCGCCGGCGGCGCGGCGCCGCCCCGGCCGCCGCTGCATTCGGGCGCCAAGCGCCGCCTGTCTATTGGCGGCAGTGCCGGCTTCGCGCAGCTCGGGGGCGGCGGCTTCGGCGGCGCGGGGTCCCGGCCGCCGTCTGCCGGCGGCGGGCTCGGGGCCAGCTTCGTCCTCGGGGGCGGTGGCGGCGGCGGCGGCGGTTTCGGCTGCCGGCCTTCTTCGGCGGCGGGCACGGGCCGCGGCGGCGGGCGCGGGGCCGGCGGCGGCGGCGGCGGTGGGCTGCTCCTGCAGCACCTGCACAGCCGACATGCGCGCCGCCGGTGGGGCCAACCCGGGGACTCCGCGGTGGGCCCCGCGGCTGTAGCAGGAGGTGGAGCGGAGGTGCTGCGCCTGCCGGCGGCTGCAGCAGCGGCGCCTCCCACGCCGGCTTGGAGCGTCTTCGGCGGCTCCGACGCCGGCACGCCTGGCTCAGTGGGCAGCGCCGCCGCCGGTGGCGGCGCCGGCGGCGGCGGCGGCGGCGGCGGCAGCCGGGCGGCGGCGCTGCGCTGGCACCACCACCAGCAGGTCCGGCAGCAGGAGGCGGCGGCGCAGCGGCTGGCCTCCGCCGATGTCGCCACCGGCGCCGCCGCCGCCGCCGCCGGCGGCTATGGCGACGACGGCGATGGCGGCGGCGCCGCGGCGCTGCAGGCGGCGCGCGCGCAGCGCCGGCGGGCGCTGTGGAAGCTGCCGCCGCCGCAGGCGCCGTCGCCCTTCGGTGGTGCTGCCGCCGCCGATAACGGCCTGTGGCTTGGCCTGCCGGCCGCCGCCGCCGGCTCGCCTGTGGTGGGGCTGCCTGGGCAGCTGCTGGGGCCGGCGGTGGCGGCGGCGACGGACAGCCCGGTCAAGGCGCTGCTGCGGGAGCTTCGCCGGCGGCGCGCCGAGGAGGATGCCGCGGCCGGCGCCGGCACCGACGGCGCCGGCGGCGGTGCCGATGGCGGCGCCGCCGCCGGGCGGCGGCTTCGCGACATGCGCACCTGGCAGCCGGCCAGCAAGCAGCAGGGGCAGCAGGGGCAGGGGCAGCTGGTGGAGGTGGATGTCGAGGTGGAGGGCGCGCGCGATCCGGCGGCGGCGTTGGCGCTCGCGCTGGCGGACGGCGGTCGTGGCGGCGGCGGGGGCCCGGCGGCGGCGGTGGGGCTGGAGGACCTGTCGTACGCGCCCGTGAGCGTGGCGGTGCAGGCGTGTCTGTACGGCACGGTCCTGGCGGCGTACCGCCTGACCAGCCGCGCGGTGTGGCACATGCTGGTGCGCGAGTACGGCCTGCTGGACTACTGCCGCACGCTCAGGTGGGGGTGGGTGGGGGTAGGACAGAGGTGGTGTGGGTGAGGTGGGTGAGGGGGCGCCGGGGTAGCCGTCCACGTGACGGTGTTTTGGGGGGGTTAGTTTTCTGCAATTCCCAAATCAACCATTGCAAACCATTGGGGGGGCGCGAGGGGACGCGGGGGCCAACATGCGGGCCTGGCTTTTGGGAGGCGCCAGCGCCTGCCGGGCTAGCAGGTGCATTGCCGGCCCTCCCACCCATACATACCGTTTGGTCTGGCTTGGGTTTGGTCTAGATCGGGCTGGTCCTCACACCTCCAGTAACCCGCCCACGCGGCCCCCCGGCCACGGCCAACCGCAGGCGCTTCTTCTTCTGCGAGGCGGGCGACGTGGCGGGCGCGCTGGCGGCCGCCCTGACCGCGCGGCTGGAGGCGCGGCCGTCCGCGCCGCCCTCCTCCGGCGAGCTGCGGCTCATGCTGGATGAGGCGCTGGCAGGCAGCAGCGTGGCCGTGGCGGCGGCGGCGGCGGCGGCGGCGCTCTCCGGCAGTAGCGGCAGCAGCAGCAGTAGCAGTAGCAGCAAGGCGGAGGCGGCGGACGGGCTGCGGCCGCTGTGGCGGGCCGGGGGCAGCGGTGCGGGAGGCGAGTGCGAGTGGCGGCTGGCGCTGTCGGTGCGCGCGGTGCCGGGCCGGCGGCTGGGCGGCGGCGGCGGCGGCGGCTACTTCGGTTCGGACGTCATGGTGGTCACGTGCGCGGTGAGGCTGGGGGCGGGGCGGACCGGGGAGCGGGGCGGCCCAGGGGTGAGGCTGCGGGAGCCCCGGGGGAGGACAGTGGAGGCGGGGTTTACAACGCCCGCCCAAGCTGAGCCAACCAGTTCAGGGAAGTGAGGGGGGCGGCAACGTGACGCGGGGTAACGGCGCCAAGGACTGGTTGGCTGTGAAGCCTAGGCAGGGGCAAGACGGGCGTGGCGATTATTCGGACCCAGTCACGTGGTTGCGCAGTCGGCAGGCCAGCACTTGTCGGCCCGCGCAACCACTCAGTGCCGGCCGCCAGCCAACTGCGCCCGCGCCCTCCCGCCACCCGCCCCCGCCGCCGTCCTGCAGGTCCCGCGGCCGCTGGACGGCGTGGTGACGGCCGCCGACGTGGCGTCCTACGGCGACGTGCTCAGCGCCCTGCTGCGCCTGCGCTGCGCCGGCGCCGTGCTGGCTGGCTGCTGGAGCCGCCTCAACGCCGCCGCCAGCGCCCTGCCCGCCCTGGAGCTGGGCGGCGGCGCGGCGGCGCGGGCCGCTGGGCGTGAGGTGCGGCGGGCGCCGGGCCAGGCGCGGCGGCAGGGCCCCGGCGCTGGCGCTGGCGCGGGAGCGGGCGAGCGGGGGCCGGCGGCGGCTCGGAGCGGGCTGCACCCGCTGTGGCAGAAGCGGCTGGTGCTGGCGCGGCTGTGGCTGCAGGTGCGGTCAAAATGGCGGTCGTGCGGGGCCAGGCCATATTTGAGCATGACCAGCGAGGCGAACTTTGCTGAATCCATCTACGCTCAAGAGCGCCGAGTACGAAACAATTCGGCTCTCATTGCTTCTGTGCGGTTTTGTGCGCTTCGCCTCGCTCGGTGTGAGTCTTAGGTTTCGCCAGCCGGCCGTACTTAAATCACGGACTTGCTACAAAAATAAGCAGTGCTGAAAGCTAAGGCACGAAGCATTCCGACGAAATTGTGGCGCCTCGCTGGAGCTCGTCAAAACGGTTTTGCCCGGAAGACGACAGCGTCCCGCACGACATCTGTGATGCCCATTGCTGAAGTCGGCGATGCCTCCTCCATGTCATCGGCGGGCGGGGGGGGGTAGTTTTTTCCAATTCAAGAATCAACCATTGCCAACCCAAAACCCATGTGCGGAGGAGAGCGGTATACTCGTGTTCGGGGGGGGGCAGCTGTGCTGGCTAATGCTTCTTCAGCTACGCACAACGTGTCGTGGGTGGTCGTGGCGCCGATACCCCCCTCCTTTCGACCTGCGTGGTGCCCACCCCCCGCGCCGCTCAATCAGTCATCGCACCCTCCCGGCGGGCGCCTCGTGCTCGTGCTCGCAGGCCGCGTCCCAGGTCGTGGCGCTTCTGCTCCAACACATCCAGGTGGGGGCGAGGGAGGGAGGGAGGGAGGGAGGGAGGGAGGGAGGGAGGGAGGGAGGGAGGGAGGGAGGGAGGGAGGGAGGGAGGGAGGGAGGGGTCGGGCGCGCGCGGAGGAAGCAGCGGCGGCCGCCGGGAGCATTGCGACCGTCACAGCGATCGCGGGGGCCCACGCGTCTCCGGGCAGAGGGCTGCTTGGCGTGTTGGCATCGGTGCCCGCTGGTTGTTGAAGGGGCGCTGCGTGCTGCCCTCCATGCGCCTTGCCTTGCCTTGACTGCTTGCACCTGCACCGCAGCTGCGCACCTGTGGGCTTCGTTCCGTTTGTTCCTCCAACACACCTGTGCGCACCCCTACCACCGCCGCAGGTGGAGCTGACGGGCCGCTGCTGGGAGGGCCTGGAGCGCGACGTGTGCGGCGGCGGCAGTAGCAGTAGCGGCGGCAGTGGCGGCAGTAGCAGCGGCGCGCCGCGAGACCTGGTCCAGCTGCGCGAGGCGCACGCCAGGTAGGGGCCTGGGGTGTCCGGGGTGTTCGTGTCGTGCCGTGTCGCGTGACGGGCGCGTGGATCTGCCATGGGAATTCATTTCAAAGTGCGTCCGGCGGTGGGACCCACTAGGCGTGCGACAAGGACTGTCTGTGTCCCATGTGTCCTAAACTGAAACCCAGCGTGTCCTAAACTGAAACCCTGCATGAAACCGAAGTAAAGCGTACGAGAAACGGGTTGTTTCGACCTGTCAGCGTGTGCCAATGGGCCCTGGGCCTGCCCTGCTCCGGCCTGGCCACCACAGGTACCTGCGCGCTGCCCGGGAGGTGTGCCTGCTGCCACCGGCACACCCGGCACCGGCCTCGGCGCCAGGCGGCCCCGACGCGGCCATCGACCCCAGCAGTAGCACCAGCAGCGGCGCCCTGCCCGCACCTCCTTCCCAGCAGCAGCAGCAGCAGCAGGAAACCAGCGGCTCAGGCGGGGGCCTGCCGGCGGCGGCGCTGATGGGCGCCCTGCAGGCCGCACACGCGCTGGCGACGGTGCTGCGGCGCGCGCTCACGGGACTGGAGTCGGCGGCGGCGCTGGAGCCGGCGGTGCTGGCGGCGCCGCCGCGCCAGCCCACCGTGACTCCGGTGCTGCCTGCGGTCAGTTGCGGCGATCAGTCGCTGGGGCCGGAGAGGTCGGCAGGCGGCCGCGCCGGGCCCGCGGCGGCACCCGGGGCTGCGCCCTCGGCAGCGGCGGCGGTGGCGGTGGCGGCGGCGCAGCCACGTGATGTGGAGCTGGACGAGATGTGGGCGCACGTGGCCGCGTGCCAGGGCCGGCTGGGCAGTGTGCTGGCGGCGCTGCATGGCGCGCTGGTGGCGGCGGGCGCGGGCGGCGGCGCGGGCGGCCCGGCGGCGGAGAGCGGGCCGTTGGGCGAGCTGGTGGCGGTGCTGCGGCGTGACCCCGTGCGGCCGCTGCTGCGGCTCCATTCGCAGGGCATCTAGCGCTCGGGGGGGGGGAGGGGGCTTTAGGGGTACGGGTGACTGGGAGGCGCTTCATAGAGGGCCCGCTAAGAGGCCTCGGGCGAGTCGAGAAAATCCGTCGTCACGTAAAAGGGACGCGTCGTGTAACGCGCGTCCAGCGCTCCCGTCGCTATAGTTTCTTAAGTATCGCTTGCCTGCGCACGTGGTATTGATAACCAGCTCACAAGCACAGTCACAGAAGTCTGCACAATTGCGACACTTTTTGATAAACTGTACCGGCGCGTCACCACAACTCAAAAAACTCTTCAGTAGTTAACGTTTTCGCTCAGCTTGGTACTTATTGACACTTTGATTCCAGCGCTTGTTCGGCCCGACAAAAAACACCCTGCTATCGCGCGCGCGCAGTTTTTGCGCGATGTCCACAGCGCTAGGATTCACAACCCATAATTAGACTCGATAACCTAGCCCGCTGCCTCTTTGGTGTAGATGTTCGGAGGGGGACCATATCAAAACAGCGCGGATTACGGCCGGGAATGACGCCGGGACCAGTCGGCAGCGCCACACAATGATACAGGATCAAGAGAGCGCTCCACAGGTTCAAGGGGAGCCGGTTGAATCGGAGGCGCCTCAGTATTGCCATCCGTCTAATTGTGCGAACGCCTCTTGCTTCTCATGGAGACTGCGCTCCAGCGTTAAGGTGAGCGTGATGCTGAAGCAGCGCGATGGTTACTGACTCCCGCACTTCCGCGGGACTGCTAGTCGGCGGTGACGTGAAACCAGCTGTGCATGCGGAACACCGTCGGTACGCTGAACGTCGGCGTTTGCTGCCGGCGCCAGTTCAGGGCACAATCGGCAGCTTGTCTTGCAGACCTTTTAAGGAACGCTCGTGCGCTTTCGGATTGTTTTGGGAGGCGGGGTTGGCTGCCGCTGGCTGTACCGACACCCGCCAACACCCGTAGCGCGCCTAGGCAGGCAGGTTGGGTCAGAGTCCCGTGAGCAGAACGAACGCAAATGCATGGGCGATGGCTCAGGCCGTCACTGTACAACGTGCATTGATGACCCTGTTTCCCAGCACGCCCCAGCCGGCAACTAACTGCCTAGCTAGCCTCAATCAAGGCACCATGCACACCGCCGCGCCCTCCACACGCCCTCTCCCTCCCTCTCCCCCTCCCTCTCCATCCCTCCCATACACACACACACACACGCAGGTGGTGGCGCGGGTGGTGGCAGCCTACCCCACCACCGCGCTGTACCCGCTGCTGGTGCTGGGGTTGGTGCTGGGCGTGGGCGTGTGGGAGGTGCTGCGCGTGGGCGAGAGCGACGTGCAGACTGCAAAGGTGGGCGGGTGCATGCGCGCGGTGACGATGAAGACGACTTGGGTGTGGTGCGGCGGTGTTGCGCACGCTCCCCTGCATGTACATGTGCATGTGCGTGTGCGTGTGCGTGTGCGTGTGCGTGTGCGTGTGCGTCATTTCTGCGCGTCCAGCCAACTAAGCCAGCCAGCAGCCAGCCAGCCAGCCAGCCAGCCAACTAAGCCAGCCAGCAGCCAGCCAGCCAGCCAGCCATTTGTCTGCATTTGCATTCGCACTTAGCAAGTATACCAAGTATCTTGATAACCACCGCACCCATCCAGTTGCTTCGGGGGCCGGCCGGCACGCAGCAGTTTCCACTGCCGGGGCCTGTCAAGACTCACGAGGCGTGGCGCCAGGGCACCCCTCCCTCATCAGCCATTCACCAACTCCCTCCCAGCTGACCCTGCACTCCCGCCCCGCATTCTTCGCCGCCCGTTCCTTTCCTCCCTCGCACTCACGCACCCCACCCCACCTCACCCCACCCCACCCCACCCCACCCCACCCCACCCCACCCCACCCCACCCCACCCCACCCCACCCCGCCTCACCCCACCCCACCCCACCCCACCCCACCCCGCCTCACCCCACCCCGCCGCACCCCACCGCACCGCACCTCACACATATGTCGGTATGTGTGTGCGCAGGGCCGCGCGATGAGTGTGGCGCTTGAGGCCGCGCTGGCCTACCGCACCCACCTGGCCACAACGCCGCTGGCCACCACGGCGCTGCTGGCGGCGGCGGTGGCGCACGACCCCGGCTACGGCTCGGTGCGGGCGCTGCTGGGCACACTGGCGCCGTCGCTGCTGGCGCAGGTGGGTACGGTGTTGCGGGCACAGGCACTGCTTCACTGCTTGGTTGTGCTGCAGTCCCCCACTCGCCGGACGATATGTATTAATGCACACCGGTTAGTTGCTCGCGCACCTGCTTTCAACCGCCACACAAACAACCCTTTTTGACCCGGGCCCCGCCCCCGCCCCCGCAGGAGCCGCTCAACACCAGCAGTGTGATCCAGATGGCGCCGCACGGCGTCGTCCGCGACAGCTACAGCGTGCACGGGGCGCCGGGGCTGCCGGGGCTCAACCTGTTCGCAGCGGGTGAGCGTGTCTGCGTGTTTGTGTTTCATGAAAGGAAGGGGAATGGAGCCCGCCCACGTTCAGTGTCTGCGTGTGTGAGAGATGCCAGCAATTGGCGCGCAAGATGGGTTGTGGGGCTGCTGCATGCGGCGGGCGACGACACAGCACGCCTGCTGCACGCCAGCTCCCCGCCCACCTACCTCCTCCCCTCATCACCCGGTCACGTGCTGTGCTGCCCGCTTCCATGTCTCCTTCCACCCACGCCTGCTGTCTACTATGCTACACTTCCATGTACCATCATTGCAACCCCCACCCAGCCCAACCCATCGTCGCCACCCATCCCACCCCACCGCACCCGCCCGCCCCGCGCAGCCGGCAGCAACCGGGACGCGGTGGTCCACTCCGTGGCGGACCGCGCCGCCAGCCTGTCGGGGCCCATGGCGCTGGCGGAGGGCGGCCGCGGCGTGGTGGTGCGGCGGCCCGTGTTCGTGAGCGGCGTGGGGCCCAACGAGGTACGCACAGTGCGAGCGTGGGCGGCGGGCTCGCAGGGAGCAGCAGGGGGTGGCAGCGAGTGTGGGCGGGGGCAGCGGGGGTCATTGGAACCATCAGAAGCTAAAGCAGTGTGGGCGAAGGCAAGGGTTATACATTGCACCAAACTCCCCCAACTAAGAACCACACCTGCCCTGGCTGTGCATGCGCGCAGACGTTCGGGCTGCCTGACCCCATCGACCCGAGCTGCGGTGCCCCCTGCGCCTACGACGCCGCAACTCGGACAGCCTTCTGGGGCTTTGTGAGTGCTGCTGCTGCCGCGTGACACCGAAGTGCTTGCGACTGAATGCGAAGTGCGAATGCAAGACGCTATAATCTGCGGAGCGAGGGGTGTAGCAATTTGTGCGCACTCGTGAATCGTACGGCCGATTACGGATTGCGGGACTTTGTGCTCGCTCCAATACCGGTCGCACCGCGCAAGCCGGCATGCAACTCACCCCCCCCCACACACACACACACACACACCCCACCCCACCCCACACACCAGGCCGCGGTGCGCGTGGACCTGGAGCGGCTGGAGTCGGGGTCGGAGGCGCCCTGTGCGGTGCTGCGGGAGGGCGGCTACCGCTTCCAGGTCGTCACGGCGGCGGGCGGCGTGGTGGCGGCCAGGTGGGCGGGTTGGGGGGGTTGTGAACACCATCCCAAGCTAAATCCGGTATGTGGGCACGTACCCGTCACTGTCTGCTGCTTTCCGAGCCGCTTCACTCATACTTGACACTACGCACCCAGCTCTCGCCCTCTCGCCCTTCAACATGCGCCCACTCACCACCCACTGCCCCTCTGACCGCAGCGAGGCCGCCCCGCCCGATGACCCGGTGGAGGCGCCCATCGACCTGCCGGGCGGCGCCCAGTGGCGTGTGCTCGTGCAGCCGGCGGAGGGCTGGGCCTCGCCGCACACCGCCGCGCTGCTGGCGGGAGTGGTGGTGCTGGTGAGTGAGCAGCGGTCCCGGCAGTCCCCCAGCGCCGTGTGGTGCCCAGTGCGCGTTCGGGGCAGTAATGCAGTACGGTATTCATCCCTTGCTCTGCCCGGACTGCCCGGACGTCCCTGCCGCTTGCCGCTCATAGCCTGTGTACCAGCGCCTGCCGTACCGTACATAATCCGCCGCTTCCCTAACCACGCAACGCACCCCTCCACATATGTCCGCCACCAGGCGGTGGCGGTGGCGGGGCTGCTGTTCGCCGCGCTGGTGGCGTGGCGGCGGCACCAGCTGCTGCTGGAGGCGCTGCTGCCGCGCGAGGTGATCCGCGAGCTGCACAGCGCCGACTCGTCCGTGAAGCGATTCAGCGGCAGCAGCAGCGGGGCGCGCGTGGTCACCACAGGTGTGTGCGTGCTTGCATGTGACCTGCCGAGCTGTGGCGGGGGCTGGGGGGTGCGGGGGCTGGGCGGAGGGAGGGTGGTGCGTTGGGGGGGCTCGAGAGCTGGGGGCTGGGGGGCTCAGGGCGGGGTGGTCGGAGGGCGGTGGATGGGGCGGTAAGTAGGAAAGTGCGTGGGCCCACAATGACTTCCAAACGTTTTGCTCACTACCTCTATCTGCCTCCATCTGTTCCCACCTGCCACCATTTCCGTGCATCGCACTGACCCCCAAACGCCCGACGCGCACCGCCGCTGATGGTGCCCATACGGCACAACGCACTCACGCACGCGCGCGCAGAGACCACCGCGGACGTGCTGCTGCGCGTGCTGGGCCAACTGCTTGAGGGGCGCGACACCGACCTGCGCGACGTCATCTACGTGCGCCAGGTGCGTGCGGCCGTGTGTGGCTGTGTGCGGCTGTGTGGATGCGGGCAGGCGGGAGTGTGGGCGGGCAGGCGGGCTGGGGGGGGGGCTGGGCGGGCGGGCGGGGCGGGCGGGGGAGGGGGGGGGGAAGCGGGCGCGCAGGCCCGGCCTCGTGCGTGGCCACGGTGGCTTGCTTCGGCTGCAGCTTGAGCTGTGACTGTGGTGCCAACTGCTCCAACACGCACGCACCCCACCTGCCGCCGCTACTGCAGGCCATCGCGCGCGGGGCTGAGATCTACGACCCCGTCAGCCTGGACCAACACATCAACGACGCCAACCTGGACGTGAGTGGCGGCGCGGGCGGCTTTGGGTGGCGGTTGGGCGGTTGGTGGCGGCTGGTCGGTTCGGGTGGCGGCTGGGCGGTTGGTGTCGGGGCGGCATGATGCATGAGAGGCACATATACTCCACGCGCTGACAGCAGTAGCAGAAGCAGAAGCACGAGGCGGGTCCTCATTGGCCAACCCCCCCACCCGACGGTGCGCCCGCATGCCCGCACCTGTGCACCTGTGCCCCCTGTGTGTGTTTCTGCGCAGACCGAGGTGGCGCGCAGTCTGATGCGGCAGCTGGGCCGCGCGCCGTCCTTTCTTTACTCGGCCCCCCTCTGGAAGTTCGGCGGCGGCGGAGGTGGCGGGGCTGGCGGGGTGGGGGGCGGCAGCGTGCTGGAGGAGGGTGACGAGGGCGAGGAGGAGGAGGGCGAGGGCCGCACCGGAACGGGCACGGGCACGGGTATGAGCACCGGCGGCGGCGGCAGCTGGCGGCGGCGCACGCCGCGCGGCAACACGCTGGTGAGGAGCAGCTGCACCGTCTACGACGACGTGTTTGATGACGACGCGCTGCTCCAGGCGAGCATGAACACCGCGGATGGCATCATGGTGGGCGACGGCAGCGGCAGCGGCAGCGATGGCGAGCGCATGCCCATGATCGTGCTCTCGCCGCCGCCGCAACCCGCCAGCGAGTGGGGCGCGTCAATGTGCGGCGGCAGCGAGCGCGGCAGCGATGGGAGCTACCCCGGCACGCCCACCGGCGGCACAGTCACCGGTGGGTTCCAGGCATCATCCCGAGCCGGCAGCGGCGTGGGTGTGGGCTTTGTCGGGGCGACCGCCGGCGCGCCCAGCTACACCCCGCGCGTGCCGTCCCGCTCCGCCGCGCAGCACAGCGGCGCCGGCGGCGGCGGCGGTGCTGCAGCCGGCGGCGGCGGCTCGCCCATTCTGGCGCCGCGGCGGAGCAGCCTGGTCCTGATGCAGCGCCCGCCGCCGATCTCCCCACACCCAGCAGCCGGGGAGGAGCGGACGCCTGCTGGCTCGCCTCAGCCGCAGCTGCAGCCGCAGGTGCGCGCGCGCAGCAGCTGCAGCGTGGTCGGCATGACGCTCGACAGTTCCCTGGCCGCGGGCGCGCACCTGCAGCCCCAGCCCCAGCCCCAGCAGCAGCAGGCCCACCCGTGGCAGCAGGTGTCGCCGCCGCCGCGGCCGCACACCAGCCACAACGTCGATGTCCCGGCGGTGACCTCATCATGGCGTGCCGCGCTGGACGCAGCCGACGCCGACGCCCCCCCGCTGACCTTCACAGCCTTCTCCGGACCCAGCTTCCCGCCGCCGGTGGAGCAGGCGCCAGCAGCCCAAGCAGCGGACGCCGCCGCCACATCCTCCTCGTCCTCCGTGGCGGCGGCGGCGGCAGCGGCCGCTGCTACCAATGGATCAGCAGTCACGAGTGCCATCGTCAGCGCCGCCGCCACCGCATCTTACAGCCGCATACGCTACATGTCGCGCTTCGCTCCGGACGGCCTTGGCAGCGGGGCGGGCGGGATGGCGAGCGGGCTGATGAGTGTGGTCACCGGCATTGCCAGCAGTGGCTGTGGAGTCATAGCCAGCGGCGCCGGCAGCAGCTGCGCCGCTGCTATTGCTGCTGCCGGCGGCGGTGCTTGTGCAGGTGTTGGTGGTATGCCAGGGCAGCCGGCGGCGCCGGGGGCGCCGCCCACGGAGGACACCTTGTCCGTCGAGGCGGAAGAGGCGGAGGCCGCGGCGCAGCAGCAGCAGCGAGTCAAGGAGCTGCGGCTGCAGACGGATAGCTTGCTGCAGCAGCCACCGCAGCTGCCGCTACCGCCGCTGCCGCCGCTCCCAACTCTTTCTCTTACCCCGCCGCTGGCAGCGCCTGGCGGCAACGGCGCCGGCGGCGTCGGACCGCTGTCACCGCCATCGCCATTGTCACCTTCTGCACTGGCGGCATGCGTGGCGAAAGAGCCGACGGACGGCGGTGGTGGCGGCTGCGGCGGTGACGGTGGCGGCGGCGGCGGCGGCGGGCTGGCAGAAGCGGCGCCAGGGCCGAGGCAGCCAGGCAGCGTGCCGTCAGCTCGCGGCGGCAGCCCGCGCGCTGCGACCGCCGGCACAACGTTTGCGCCGCAGCAGCCCCAGCCGCAGCCGCGGCCGGTGTCGTCGCCGTCAGCGGGGCACCTGCGGGTGGCAGCCGGCGCGGCCGGCGCCGCGGCGGCAACCTCAGCTGCAGCAGCGGCGTCGCCCCGAGTGCTCGCACCGCCACCCGCGGCAGCTACCGCAGAGATAACAGCCGCGACTCCTGCGCCTGGCCTGTCTGTGCTGCCGCCACCGCCCATCACGCGGCGCGCCAGCGCACGCATGAGCGCGCCCGAGTTCCGCCGCACAAGCGCCAAGCCGCAGTCGCCGACGGCGGCGGGCGGCGGCGGCATGGGCATGGGCGGCGGTGTGCTGGCAGCGCGTGTGAACAGCTCGGTTCGCATCCTGGGGCACAGCACCAGCAGCCGGGTGGGCGCGCTGATGGCGGCAAACAGCAGCTTCACCAGCCCCCGGGGGCCGGGCGGCGTCGCAGTCCGTGGCGGCAGCTGCGGGGCCGATGGCGGCGGCGCCGACGGCGGCGGCGCCGATGGTGGCGGCACATCGGGCTCGCCCTCGCCGTCCGTGGCGGGCGGCCAGACCAGGCGCGCCCCCAGCCGGCGGCTGCAGGCGGGCGCGCTGGCGTCGAGCGCGAGCCGGCGGGTGGCGCCGTCCACAGTGGTGTCTCCACCGCCGTCCGTGTCTCCGCCGCCGGCGCTCCTGGATGCGGTGTGTGTTTGGGTGGGCGGGCAGCGGGCGCAGAGGCCTTGGGAGTTGGTACACCTTGAGAACATGAATGCAACTTGACGCCCAGGACGCACGTTGGGGACTCATATTAGCAGGTTGCCAACCAGCACAACGGTCTCGCACACGCACGCACGCACGCACGCGGGCATGCGGGCATACGCACCACCTCCTACCATTTCCCATGGCGCAGGTGGAGAAGGTCCTGGCGGGCGCGGACGGCTGGCAGTTCGACACGTGGCGTCTGGCGGAGGCGTCTGGCGGCTACCCGCTATCGGCGCTCGGGTATTTCCTCATCCAGCGGGGCGGCTTCGTGCAGCGCTTCAAGCTGAACCCCGCCACCCTGTCTAGGTGCGATCGCAGTCCGAAGCCGTCTGGAGCGCTGGTTGTTGTCTGAGTGGCCTGCTCTTTTCTGACGAAAGCTTTGGCGTCCTACAACTAACTAAACGCCCCCGCAGGCTGCTGCGGCACATTGAGGCAGGGTACGTGGACAACCCCTACCACAGCGCCACGCACGCGGCGGACGTGCTGCAGACGCTGCACGTGATCATCCACGGCGCGCAGCTGCACTTGCACTACCTGGACCCGCTGGGTCTCTTCGCGGCGTACTGGGCGGCGGTGAGTGGTTTGTGGGCGCGGGCGCGGAAAGGCAGGCAGGCCCCTGTGTGTTGGCTGTGCTGTGTCCTGGCGTCTCCTGGATGAAAATGGTCCAAACAGCAGAAAGCAACAGCCCGCTTCACTCACGCTTATTTCCTGTCTTGCCCATGCGCAGATCGTGCACGACTACCGCCACCCGGGCTTGACCAACGACTTCCTAATCGCCACTGGCCACCCGCTCGCCATCCGCTACAACGACCGCACGCCGCTGGAGAACCACCACGCCGCCGCCTCCTTCGCGGCAATGCGGCGGCGCGGCCTCAACCTGCTCGCGCCGCTGCCGGCTGAACAGCAGGTGGCCTTCCGCAAGCAGGTGCGTCGGGGCTCTGGGCGAAGGTCACCGCTTGTGCTAGCTTGCAATGACGAAATTGCTAGTGCTGCTAATGCGGAGTGTATAGTTAGTGCCCAGAGCGGCTTTGGGGCGCTGACCGTGTTGAGCATGTGTGCCCCGCACTCGTACGTGCGTTCCCACACGCAGGTCATTGAGATGGTCCTGGCCACCGACATGAAGCAGCACTTCGCGCTGCTGTCCCAGTTCAACACCGCCCACCGCCTCGCCAACTTCAGCGCGCAGCAGCACCAGCAGCAGGCGCCGGCCCACAGCAATGTGCGGCTGCCGGTGCTGCCCATCGCTGCCCACACCGTTGGGCCGAAGGGTGGACCTGGCAAGTGAGTGCCTACCCATACCGCAGTGTTTGTTGTGGGCGGCCGGCGGACGTCGGGCCCATTCCTAGGCCCCAGCCATTGAATTGCGCGGTACCAACAAACATGCTAACATTGTACTGTTGCATGCAGGAGCGGACGGCTCGCCAAGGTTGAACTGCAGCAGGTGGTTGTGGCGCCGCACGCCACCGCTGGCAGCCACACCACAGCCCCCGCGCCGCGGCCCATAGACGACTCCGAGCGGCTGCTCAGCCTGCAGATGGCCATCAAGGTCTGTTATTCACGGAATGACGCCAGTGCCCGTATCTTCCATCTACGCTGTAGAAATTTTCCCCAAATCCACCGAAGGCGGAGAAAAATTTTGGGGTGTGGGGCCGCGCATCTACGGAGCGTAGACGTTTTGGGCGGATTTAGCGGTATTTTAGACCGGGAGCGTAGATGGTTTGGGGGTTTGGGGGGCGTGCCCCTAGGAAAATTGGGGCGTGCTCCTAGGAAAATGTTTCGGGGCGTAGATGGCGCGGGAGGGGTCATCTACGCTGTGTAGACGCCGGGGGCCAAAAGCCATCTACATGATACGGGCACTGAATGACGCGGGCACGTTTTTCATGTTCTTGCCACCGGGGCAGTGGTGCGCTAGCGTGCTGCGAAGGGCCATACGTAGCGGGCCGCGCGTGCTCAGCTGTGGGCGGGTGAGTTGAGTGCTTCTGATGTGACGGCGCTCTGTTGTTGCGCGCAGGTCGCCGACCTGGGACATCTCGGCGAGTCACTTGAGGTGCACCAGCGCTGGCTGGCGGGCCTGGAGGAGGAGTTCTTCCGGCAGGGCGACAAGGAGAAGCAGCTGGGCATCCCCATCAGCCCGCTCTTCGACCGCGCCAAGCAGGGCGTGAGCAAGAGCCAAGTGGGCTTCTACGACTTCGTGGCGCTGCCGCTGGTGCACGCGCTGTCGGGCGCGTTCCCTGGCGTCAACCCGATTATGAAGTGCTTCCTGCGGAACTACAACTACTGGAAGCACCAGGAGGCCAGCAATAAGTGAAACCACTCAGAGTGCAACCACCGTATCTCTGGCCTGGCGATTCGAGCTAAACTGGAACCTAGTTACTTGAGTGGCAGGGTGCATCACGAATGCGAGAAGATCATGCATGAAAGGGACCTGGATTGACTTGTCTGGGGCTGAAGTCTGGCGGCTTGGCAGCGTCAAGCAACGTTTTAGGGCATGGGAGCTGTACGGCCGCAGAGGGGGGCAGAGACGGCGTGGTCTGCACTTGGAAACAAATATATACCACCGGTACCGTACCATTATAAGACGATCAAATGTTACTATCATGACGTAGCGCGGCCCGCGCTGGGCACACGGCGCGCGCGCCGCCTGCAGTCGGCACTGGATTGGCGGGGTCTAACAACGCACGTAGGCGTGGCGATTAAGGCATTGGTCCCAGGCTTCGGGTTGTTGGATGTGGGAGTTAGTAGTATTCCCACGGCTGATTTAGCTGGTGCATACCTTCAAAGACGCCAACAATGTCAACCATGCGATTCACTGGATGCACACTACTGGGCACTGCACTGTGTTCCAGCGGATGAGGACGCTTTTGCTTGGACGTGCTTTGGTTGCGCCAGCACTGGCTAGAGAGAGAGTTTGCGGGGCGTAGCAATGCATCCATATGAACATGTCCCATAGGCGCACACACAACTGCACTACTGCAGAGACCCAACACCTGACGACATGGAAACATAAACGAAGGTGAATGGCGTTGTAATGGGTACCTCCTTGGCGGCGTGGTGCATGAAGCCTGACGCAGTGCGTGCGTGTGTGTGTGCACGCATGTACGTGCCTGTACGGGGTATCAGGAATCAGGAAACGAAGCTCCCCAGAGCGTGCCGGAGCGTGCGTGTACGTGTGTGCGCTGCTGCGGACTGGTGCTGTGACGGCTGCTTGTTTCGCTACGTCATACGGCACATCGGCCCGCCGCCTGGCTGCGAACCTCGATGGGAGGCTTGGCACATTCAGGCTGACGTGGTTTTGGTTGCAACCTTGGCGTGAAGGGGGATGCGGGGCGTGCGCCGGCACTGTTGGGGCTGGCGGTGACACCCCCCGTAGCCCGTACTTTAGGATAGCGGCAGGCAGATCTGGGGCAGGCAGTGTCCTATCTTGCTTGGTGTGGCATCAATGTTGACAGCCGGATGTTTTGCACGCTGGTGCCGTGGTGCGGCACCCCCTCGCCCCTGACTTTCGCAAGCAAGCTTGGCTGTAATCGACTGTCAAGCAAGCCGCCGCTGCTAAGAATGACTCGAGCCCTCGCTTGGTTGGGCAGCAGGGAGGGGAGCATGTGCCCAGGGCTTCTAGCCATGGTGGATTGGTTGCATTTATGCATTATACGAGCAGTGTGTTGCAAAGCGCCCAGCCAGCAGCTCAGCGCGAAAGTGCAGTCTCAGCTCCAAGCTCTCGCACGAGGCAGCCCCTATGCCCGTACGACAAGCAGTTAACGAAATCGAGTTCGAACCCATGCGATGATCAATCCAGCAGCGCCTTGCTGAAACCTGCATGCGCCTTCAACTCACTCATGCTCTGCGCCGATATCAAACCCTGTACGCGCCGGGCCCAAAGCAGCGAGTGTCACGTCGCATGCCCCGATGCACCACATCGAGCCACCCGCCGTGCTGGGGCCGACGCCGTTCTTTCTTGATTCTAGCATCAAACCGCATCGCAGTTGAAGATTAGCAAGGCTGGTCGTAAAATGACGGCCCGTAGGCAAGTGAGTGCATCTGCAGCTGCAAACACACGCATGAACAACATGCACGCCACGGCTTCCCGTCTCCTGCACGCACGCACCTGACACCATGCACGCGCGACCTCACACCGGCATCCCAGCCCATGCCCGTACACCACACTTAATTACCGCCGTTTCAAAACCGGTGGCTAGCTGAGCCATGCACCACGATGGCTCACGACAGAGCTCAAACACGAATTTGCACTCGGCTTGCACACACACAATGCACAACACGCCTGGCCACATCCCGGCAGCCATCGTCCCTATACCAGCGATACAATGCTAAATTTTGAGGAGGCATGAAGAATAATGTGTCTCAGTCCGACGCCGTCTTGGGACCAGGTTGGAGGCAATGAAAGCAGATGCTCTAGGCGCTCGAGGCTAGGCGTTGCCGTGGCAACCGCCAGCCATACATACCCACCCACCCTACTCAAGCCCAGGGTCTTCCAATGCGAGGAGTACCGTAATACGACCGCTTTACGGCGCTGCCAACTCCGTGGCCAAACCAACAGCCGGTTGCAAGCTGCGCGCACTGTCGATGCATGCCTCAATTCGCCGAAGGGCATGCCGGGGAAGTGCGCAATGCTGTGCACGCCCCTCGGTGAAGCCGCTCAAGACGCGCAACAACCACTACCGCGTGCTGCACAGGCGGATACACACACAATAAGCGGTGCTTACACCTGGGCAGTCGGCAGCCGCGCCGTCCAATCCCCTGCCTCTGGCGAACTACATGGATTCCCCCCCGCCCCCGTCAAGGTGGTGCGCCAACCGTACCCTATCCCATCATCGCCACCAAAACATCTCGAGCTGCAACGCTCGCCTCATACTATCATATCTTCAACAGACGCCGCCGCTCTTAGACCCCGGCATAACAGATGCCACCAGCTGTACATAATTAGCTACGTATTACTTACACGTGCGCCAGTACCCAGTCACCGCATGTACTGCGGCGGCTGCTGGGGGCCGAACTGGCCAGCCGCCGCCGCTGCGGAAGCGGCCGCCGGCTGCCCCAAGTGCGGCGCAAACGCAGCGCCGGGCCGGCGGTGGTCCAGCGACGGCGGCCCCATGGCACCCACCCGCGGCTGTGGCGCTTCCGGCGCCGGTGCCGGCGCGGCAGCGTGTGGCTGGTACCTTGGCTGCGGGAAGGCGCCACCGGCGCCGATGCCGGGCCCCTCCGCGGCCGGCCACGGCGGCCCAGCCGGGTCCGGAGCCTGGCACATTTGAGACTGCTGCAGCTGGTGCGGGTGATGCTGGTGCTGCGGGTACGGGTAGTGGTCGGCATGACCCGCCTCCGCCTGAGGTTGCCGCTGCTGCTGCGGTGGCTGCGGCGAAGGTGAGGGCCAGCGCGGCTGCTGGTGGCCGTGCGCAGGGTGGCGCTGGGGCTCCGCCGCCGGCAGAGGCCCCGGCCCCTGCACATGCGGCGCCGGCGCCTGCCCGCCTTGCATGTGCGCGGCCTGGCCCTGCGCCTGGCCCTGCGCCTGCTGCTGCTGGTACTGCTGCTGGTACTGCTGCTGGTACTGTTGCAACTGCGGGCGGTGAGGCGGGGGCGCGGGCGCCGCCTCCTCCACCGGCGGCGCACGCATATGCAGCGTTGCGCCTACAGCGGCCGCGACATTATCCCGCCGGGCGGCGCACATGCCCGGGCCGGCCTGGGCGTGCGCGCGAGTCTCATAGCCGCGACCAGCCTGCTGCGCCGCCTGCAGCGGAGCTGCGCGCGGCCCTGGCGCCCGGGGATCAGCGAGCTGTGTGGAGTCGCGCCCATGCTGCTGCTGCTGCGGCATCTGCGGCTGCTGCGGCTGCAGTTCTTGCGGCTGCTGCGGCTGGCGCTGCAGGTGCTGTGCGTGGTACTCATACAGGCGCTCTAGGCGCTCCTGCTGCCGGTGGCGCTGGCGCCGCGCCGGCTGCGGTGGCGGCGGCGGCTCGGCCAGCAGCCGCTGCTGCTGAGACTGCGCTACGGGCTGGCTTTGCGCGCCTTGCGGACTGAGTGACCGCCGTTGCTGCTGCTGCTGCATCTGCTGCTGCTGCAATATCTGCTGCTGCACCTGCACCTGCTGTTGCTGCAGCACTTGCCGTTGCTGCTGCAGCTGTGCGACGCCGTCACGACAGTCATAGCCTTGTGGGTACACAGCCTGCAGCCCCGGGCTCGGCGTGGTGCCAGCGGAGGCGACGCGCCCGCCGTCGCTCGGCGCCGTGCCGCCCGGGCGCCGCGCCTGCTGTGCCGCGCCCGACCAGCTGGGTCCACTGCCGCTGGGGCTGCAGGAGCGGTCGGCGGAGTGCCGCGGCTCGCCACCTTGGCCGTACTGCTGCTGTGACTGCCGAGCCGGGCCGTCACCGTCGCTGGCGCCGACGGATGGGTGACGCCCCGCGCCGTTCGGCGGCCAGGCGGCGGCCTCGCGCTCGGCATGCGAGTGGCTGCGGTAGAGCTGCTGCTGCTGCCGGTGGTGGTGGTGGTACTGCTGGCGGTCGCCACCAGGCCCCTGCGGCTGCGGTTCCTGCAGCTGCGGCTCCTGCTGCTGCGCCTGCGCGCCGCACGGCCTCGAGGTCGGGGTGGGGTACCGCGGCGCCGCGCCGTGCCCTGGGCCGGGGCCAGCGCCAGGCTGCGGCCCGCCATCCCACTGCTGCAGCGGCCCGGGGTCGCAGGCGCTGTGTACCGGCCCCCTGGGGCCCTGGGCTGCAGGGCCCGCCGGCCCAGCCATGCCCGCTGCCTCGTAAGGCTCCCGCCGGGGCGGCGGCCGGCCGTAGCCTGCGGCGGCGTGCTCATGCTGGCAGGCCTGCTGCTGCTGCTGCTGCTGCTCCTGGTGAAGGTGCGGGTATGGGGATTGGTGTTGGTGGGGGTAGGGTTGCTGCGGAGCGGCCGGCGCTGCGTGGGGATGTCGACTTGGGTAAGCCTGCTGCTGCTGCTGCTGCTGCAGCTGGTGGTGGTGGTGGTGGGGCGCGTGTGTGTTTGGGGTGTGCTCATACTTGTACCGCTTGGCGGGCGGCGCCGACACCTCGGATGCCTCCGCCTCCGCCGCAGACTCGCGCGCGCCGGACCTACTCCCACTGTAGGCGGGTGCCCAGCCCCGGCTGCAGGTGCTCGCGGCCGCGGTGGCCCCGCTGCTGTTGGCCGGGCCCGACTGCGTCCGCAACACCACACGCGGTGACGCGCGGGAGGCGTCGTGGGGCGGCGCGTACTCCTGGGACTGCGTGGATGCCGCCGGGCCGGCGCGGTACGTGGGCCCCCGCTGCTGCTGTGCCCGCTGCTGCTGCGGCTGCTGCTGCTGCAGCGGCTGCGTGTCAGCAGGGAACTGCTGGCCGTGCGGGCGTTGCTGCTGCTGCTGCTGCTGCTGCTGGTAGGCTTGTTCTTGGTAGTGGTGCAAGTGGCCCTGGCCCTGGCCCTGGCTGTGGCTGTACAGGGCATGGCTGCGCCCCTCTTGCCGATGCAGCTCCTGCACCTCGTACTCCGGGTGGTGTTGGTGTTGGTGTTGGTGGTGTGGCGGCACCTCAGGCGAGCTGCTGCTGGACTGGGGCCCCGGTTGCTGCTGACGCGGGTCGTACTGCTGCCGCGGGTCACACTGCTGGTGGTGCGGCGGCAGCGCCGGCGCCGTCGCGCGCCCAGCGGGGTGGCGGCCGCAGGAAGAGGGCACGCCGCCCAGGTCGATGTGCACGTCGGTGAAGGCGGCGGCGCAGGCCGGTGCGCGGCCGCCCCCGCCGGCGGCCCCAGCGCCAGCGCCAGCGCCAGCCCGGGTCGGCTGCTGCTGCTGCTGCAGCGCCGCGTCACCATAAGAGCCATGTGACCGATGCGACGCGAGGCCTTCCTCGGGCGAGGGCTGGCGGTGGGGCTGTGGGCGGCGGTGGTGCGCGTGGTGGTGGTGGTGCGGGAGTACCTGGTGTGGGTGCTGGTGGAGGGGGGGCGTAGTGGTGTGGGGGCGACCGCTGCCGACGTCAGAGGGCTGGCGCGATGGCGGCGGACCGACCGGCGCATAGTCCTGCAGGGGGGAGGGCGCGGCAGCGACGACGTTTTAGGAAGGGATGGTGCTAGGGTTTTGGGCTTATGCAGAGCCGTGTGAAAGCATAAACTGGCTGGCCAGGCACCACCCGCCACCAGGCCAGTACTTGCCTGCTGTACGTCTTGACCGTGTGCCGACGGGTAATCGTGTGCCCCCTGCGGCCAGTGCTGCTGCTGTTGCGGGTAGTTACAGCCAGCGTGCTGCGGCCCGCTGCTGCCGGCCGCGTGGCACTGCCCGGCCGGCTCGGACTCGAACTCTCCCACCGGGCAGTTCCGCCGGCGCTCCCACTGCGGCAGCGGCGGCGAGCGGCCTGCCTGCATACCGCCCTGCTGCATGGGCGGCTGCGCATAGGCGCCCGCGTCGCCAACGTGGCGGCGTGGCATGCGCTCGGGGCTGACTTGTTGCGCCCGCCCCGCCGCCACTGCCACCGCCGCGGGTGGCCATGCCGCGCCGCTTGCTGCGCTGTGCTCACGCGGCGCCGCGCGGGGCAGTGGGTAGCCACCGTCGCCGCCGACGCCGCCACGGCTGCTCGTGTGCTCCTGCGCAGCTGCTGCTGCTGCCACCCCCGCCGAGGCGTAGCCCCCCGACGTCTGCGCCTCAATAGCACCGCCGCGCTGGCCGAAGCGCCGTGTGTCCAGCGGCAGCTGGTGCTGCTGCTGCGACTGCATGTGTTGCAGGTGCTGCTGGGGCTGCTGGGGCTGCTGGGGCTGCCATGCCGCGGCGCCTGCACCACCAGCTAAGGGGGCCGCGGAAGCGGGCACCCTGCCTGAGCTCCACCCCGGCCCTAGGGCCTCCGCGGCCATGCCGTTTGAAGGCTCCAGGGTGCCATGGGCGTAGCAGTCCATCGCCGGCGCCGGCGCCGCGCCGGCGGCCGCCACGGCATGAGGCAACCCCGCACTCCTCCGTGTCACCTGCTGCTGCCGCTGCTGCTGCGGCTGCGGTGGGTCAGGTTGTTGATAGTGTTGCGGGATACCCGCACAAGCCGCCCGAACTGCCGCCGGCTGCTGCTGCTGGTAGTGGTGCTGCTGGTGCTGCAGGTGATGGCCGGGTTGTTGTCGGCCGCCGCTGCCGCCGCACGGGCGCGCCCATCCCGAGTGTACATGTGCCTGCTGCGGCCCCTGCGGCTGCTGCGGCTGTGCCTTCTGCACAGCAACTACAGCCGCCAAGGCCACTGTTGCTACTGCCGCTGCCGGGTACCTGCCGCCGTCATCACCGCCGGGGGCTGCGCCACCGGCGCTCTGGTGTGGGCCGTCCTGTTGCGCCTGCGCCTGCCCGTATGCGGCAGGGGCAGGGGCAGTTGACAGTGCAGCCATGCGGCCAGCGAATGGGTGCTGCTGCTGCTGCTGGGCCTGCTGGGGCAGAAGCAGCTGTTGCTGCTGCCTTGCAAGCAGCTCCGCAGAGCCGTGTACCTGAGCGGCCGGCTCCCCGGGCTGCGGGCGGCGTGCCTCACCCCAGGGGCCGCCTGCAGACGATATTCCCCCATGTCCCTGGATCTGCAGCCCCTCCTGCGCCGCAGGCTGGTGCTCCTGCTGCTGCTGCACTTGGTAGTGCTGCTGGTGTTGCTGCTGGTGCTGGTGCTGCAGCTGGTGCTGCTGCTGATACAGCTGCTTGTGCTGCTGCTGCGGCGCCCCTGTGCCCGCGGGTAGCGCATGCCCGTGGCTTTGCACAGGTGCGCCGTCCGCGCCGGCGGCGGCGCAGCCCGCGGCGGCGGCCCGCCAGCCCGCAGTACCCGCAGCGGCGCCGCCATACACCCCACCCTGGAACCCCACAGTCTGCTGCTGCTGCGGTTGCTGCTGCGGTTGCTGCTGGGGTTGCTGGGGCGGTTGCTGGGGCGGTTGCTGCTGCAACAACCGCTGCGGCTCCGGGTCCAGGTCCATTGTGGGCGGCAACGGCTGCGGCTGCTCGGCTGCGCTGCCGCAGTAGCTGAGCCCCGACATTGGCGTAGCACCCACGAGAGCCGCGTCACCACCTCCGCCTCCTCCTCCGCAGCTGCTGTCACCAGTCCCGTGCAGCTGCGGCAGCGTCTGATGCAGCTGCGGCGGCGCCGCTGCGGGCGCTGTGGCGGGCGTGGCGGTCTGGTGGTCATGGCCGCCGAGCGCCGGGGTTTCCTCAACAAGCCCCACTGCGTTCGGGCAAAGCAGGGGCGTCCAGTTAGCGTATGAGGCCAAATGAAGCCAAGTCAGGCCGAACATCTTCCGCGCTATCATTCAGGCACAAATCAGGTTACAGCAATGGCCTCTTGGCATCGCTGCACGCAAAACTGCCTCAGGAAACCGCCCGTGTACGAACGGTAAAAACATACCGGGGACGCAGGTGCTCTCGCACGTCCCTATGTTGAACAAGTCGTGCAGCGCCGCAACCCCCATGCTGGCCCGCCTCTCCAGGGCCTCCAGCTCCTCGGCGGATGGCAGGTCCCCATCCAGCAGCAGCGAGTGCGGGTCCGCGGAGGCGAAGAGGGCATCGATGGCCGGCGTGGCGAGCGAGTAGCAGGGCAGCGCGGGCGGGCTGGGGTGGTGCAGGTGCCCTGACGCTGCCGGCGCTGCAGCTGACGAAGACGCAGCCCCGTAGCTAAATGCGCGCGCGGCTGGCTTCTGTGGGCCCGGCTGAGCGCCACTGTCCTGCACGGACTCCATCGCACCGCGCCGCGCTTTTTCGCGCTGTTATCAATGCTGTATAAGATCGGTGTACTTCGCTTGAGCGGCAGTCACGCCAGCGGACCGCGGCGATGTCATGTTAGGCCTCGTTAACCTGAAGAGTTTCCGGCAAACCGGGGGGGGCGAGGCGTCAGGTACCGAGCTGGTGAGCGCCGAGAGCATTGGTGTGACACCAAAAGCATCCAGCAACAACGCAGGGCACAGTAACCGGCCCGCTGCCTCAGAGGAGAATGCAGTGTGCGCACTCGCATTCTTGTCGCGTGCCCGCACTGCAAGCGTCTTGTGGTGCGGCAGTGACAAGATTCGGACCCCACTACAACTTCAAATTGTTCAGCAGACGCTAGAACACAACGAGCTGCCCGGCAAGCAGGTGACGCCGCTGGCGAACTCGCCCGACGCACCTGCTAGCGCTGCGTCAAGCTCAGGCTTCCCAGTGGTGGTGGAGATACATGTGATTTAGTGAGCAAGTATGTCGCTGAAACTGCCCGGCTCCTTCCTCGGGTGAGGACTTTACTTAGCCTTGAGGCTGAGGCAAATGTTTGTGCCCTGGGGTGAACACTAGTATTAGCTAGTAGAAATCAGTCCTCGTTTGCGCACTCGTGTGCAACTTTGCACATAAACAGCCTGCGCGGAGGCGGACAGCGCAGCTCCCACAAAGTCAGTTTTGGTAGTTGATTGCGTATAAGCCTGTCTAGCTGACTAGAGGAGTACACCCGTGTGTGTGCGGTGGACTCGCGAATGTGTTCGATTCGGGCTGTTTACTGCACCACGACTTCGGCCTGAAGCCGCACACAGATGAAATTAGCATACACATTGGCATGCATTGTAACACTCGTGTTTGCCACCAAGGTGCGCAACTACGCTAACCGCTGCGCACGAGTGATTCGTTGTGTTTGGACGCGTCGATAGCTTGACAGAGTACTCGCGCGCTGTGTTACAGGCATTCATTCACACCGCATGCCGGCGCATGGACGGCGGAGGCTACGTGTTTAACGAGGATTCACCTCCCGTCTTGCGGCATCGACGGGCGCGGGGCGCTCTTGTATCACCTGTCAGGTCACAGTGCCCGCACAAACTCACATCCGGCGAGTGGGATGTGGCGCTGGCCCAACAACGTAGGCGTCCCAAGGGGGGAAACAGGGAGGCACGGATCACTCTTCCAGGTTTCCAGCTTCCCCCTCCCGCGTCAATTGGTCCCGCGTCAGTTTGTCTCCTGGGCCCTGGCAGCGTCAGATGGGCCTGGCGTCCTTGCACGCTTCGGATTGCCGCCTCTCGGAAGCGCGCATGCCTCCCGGGTCCGGCCTGGTTTCTCAGACCCTCAGCTCCGCTGACACCTGTCCGCCGCCTTGTCCAGCGCCCGGCCGTCAGCGCTCCCACACTCACTCGAGCAGTCCCGGCCGCTGCACGGGCACCTCGTCCTCGCTGCGCCTGGCCGCCTGACCAGCCTGAGCTCTGGGGGCAGTACGGTGCCGTACGCCACTACCGCCCCACCAAACCAGTGACCAGTGCCCCCCGAGCCCTATCTAACAAGTGCCGGTAACGCCAGCCGGCATCACCGCTCGCACCGAGCACACGACACGCACAGCCGCACACCGGGAGCCGAGCTTTGCGTCACCCACTCGCCCCTGCCTTGCACCGCCCGCTGCCGCCCAGGTCGCGACCCCCAGCCGCCCAGCCCCCCCTCACCTCCTCCACAGCACACTTGAATGTCAGGAGCCACAGCTCCCCGCGCCTGCCTCCACCAACCACTGGCCACAGCGACCCCCGCCGCAGCCCCCCGCCGCACCACACGACACCTCCTACCCATCCTCCTCACGCCTCAAGCTTCACGCCTCACGCCGCAAGCCTCACGGCCCACGGCTCCCGCCTCACGGCTCCCGGCAGCTCCCGGCTCTCGCTCGCTCAAAGCTTGAGCGCCGCGAAGGCCTCCGCCGCCGCCAGCGCCGCCTCGGCCTGGTCCACGTTGGGGCCCTGGCCCTGCGCGCTGTTGGCCTTGCCGCCGCCCTTGCCGCCCAGCGGGCCCAGCGCCGCCGACACCCACTCGTTGGCCTTGAGCTTGTCGGTGATGGGGTCGGGTGCGGGTGCGGGTGCGGGGGATGGTGTGTGTGTGTGTGTGTGTGTGTGTGTGTGTGTGTGTGTGTGTGTGTGTGTGTGTGTGTGTGTGTGTGTGTGTGTGTGTGTGTGTGTGTGTGTGTGTGTGGTGTGTGTGT